>CM040929.1:31175040-31670040 GCA_023029165.1 Gobiocypris rarus
GTAATGCATAAATCACTTTTTATGGACTTCCATCATTCTGATGTCTGATTTTGGGCCATCACATGCAGGTACATGCTCAAAAAAAGTAAATTGTAGCTTTTAAAGTACACATGGCTGTCACTGGGGGTCCCCTTAAGGCAGTGGTTCTCAAACCTGTCCTGGGGACCCCTCACCACTGCACATTTTTTGGGATGTCTCCCTCATCTAAAACACCTGATTCAGCTTATCAGCTCATTAGTAGAGACTGCAAGACATGGGATTTGGGTGTGTCTAATGAGGGAGACAAAATCTGCAGTAGTGAGAGGTCCCCAGGACAGGCTTGAGAAGCACTGTCTTAAGGGTACATTTCTGTACCTCAGGGGTAGGAAGTTCCTAAAGAGCCGCTGTATTGTTGGTGAATATAATCTTTTTACAACAAATAATCAGTTTTACATTTTTTTGTTTATGATGATGAAAACTATATCACCTGATCATTTTAGTTTATTGTTTTCTTTGTTAGCTCTGTTACAATAACCACAAACTCACATAAAAAGCCAAGAGCTGCCCAACTAAAGGAAACACTGATCTCCATAATGGTGAGCAAACATTTTCAATAAAACATCAACATCTAAACCTCTGTGAATTCTCAATAAGAGCTTCTATCCCCAAGGAACAAAACTGCACATCCACTCTTTTTCCCTGAGTGTATTGCATGTGAATATAAAACACTCTTGATTTTTTTCAATAAGAAAAGGTTTTTAGTGTTAGATAGAAGCAGATGCTAAATGTCTGAAACAGCTAAAGCCGGGTCCACACTGTGCGATTTATAATAGTCCTTTAAGATAGTTTCTTGTCAGACTGTATGAACACGATCCCCTCTGTTAGCCATGTCACACTGTAAGATCTCAGTCGTCATTAATGCCAGACTGTACGATAGTTGAGGCGCTAAAACGGACGCACAAGAAAATCGTTCAGAGATGTATATCTTCAGTGAATGGTGACAGTGAGCTGTATTACACGCGGGATTGAGATGGTGGATACAAAGAAATCTCTAGGCCTCATTTTGGTCATAGTTTGTCTTGAAAAACGAAGGTAATTTGACGGTCATCTTAGGAGAAGTCTCACTGCAGGACTGTACACCAGATCTTCTGACAATTTCGTCAAATTTGATGCAGCGGTCATAAAATGGCTGTCTGTAAACATGTCGTTCAAAAACTTCAGATAGCCAAGGATCAGAGGAATCTTTTAGGATTTGCCAAATCGTGGCCAGAATCACACAGTGTGCACCCGGCTTTAAATATGAAGCCCCAACCGCAGAAAACAAACTGAGTGAGTTACAGAATGTATATTTTCAACAACCCTTGATAAAAGTGATGAGATTCAGTGTGACAACATGTCCTTTCGTCAGCAAGCTTTGTCTTTGGCTTTTTAGATAAGCCTTTAAGGCTTGTGTCTGTAGTACTCTGTAGTGTAAAAATACTGTGTAGCTTAATTTACCTGAATGTTTATCCATTATTATTTAAAAAAAGAAACCATACCATTTGATATATAGCCTACTTGCTGTCTGGACGGATTTCGCGGGAAATTGCATTTACTGTCTAGTGGAGGTTTACATTCCTAGTGCATATCGCCACCTGCGGGACAGTTGAGCAATCAGTGTTTGTATTACTGTGACTGTGAACAATAATTGTTTGATATGGCTGTATACGTTTTTATTTATTTATCCATTTTGCTGCCACATTTCACATGTAATGTGAGATGTATCACATAGGAAATACATTATAGAAAACGTCTCTGCAAAAAAAAAAAAGAAAAATAGAAAAATAAATAAATATATATTTTTTTGAGTGTAGATCTATCTGGAAAATGAGAATAAAATAAATATATTTGAGTAAAATAAACTGGTTTATGTTATAATAAATATATATATATATATATATATATATATATATATATATATATATATATATATATATATATATATATATATATATATATATATATATATATATATATATATATATATATGTATATATATTTAATTAGTATAACAATAGTGTGAATGGATGATGAAACTTGCAAAAACAATAAATAAATAAATAAATAATTAAATAGCCTATGCAAATAAATAAATAAATACATCCACAAATGTATACATTTCATAAGTATGGAAGTAAATAAATAAATGTGAAAATAAATACATAAATCCACACATTCCTCCATATATAAATATAAAAATAATTAAATGTGTGAGGAGATAAATAATTAAATAAATAAAACGGATGTTGGGTAGAAAAAAATATTAAAGGAATTTCTAAACTGAAAGTTGACCTTTCCCTTTTAACTGTTTATTCATTTTTTTAATGTAATTTCGTATTAATTTTGCTAATGAGAGGGTGTCAATCAAACATCAGAAGGCGGTCTGTATGCCATTGACTGGCACTATTTATATATGATTTTCTTTCTTTCTTTCTTTCTTTCTTTCTTTCTTTCTTTCTTTCTTTCTTTCTTTCTTTCTTTCTTTCTTTCTTTCTTTCTTTCTTTCTTTCTTTCTTTCTTTCTTTCTTTCTTTCTTTCTTTCTTTCTTTCTTTCTTTCTTTCTTTCTTTCTGTCGTAAATATAAATTTATAATGCTGTCAGGTAGGTCTATATTATCAAAAAGTATTCATTGAAGACAGGTTTCTTAATTCACTTCATATCCCACAATCCCCAGGCACCTACGTCAGTCCCCGCCTCCAATCTCTCTTTTCTGATTGGCCGCTGGAAGTACGGTAATATAACGAGGACAAACTTAATGGGTTCGCTATTGCAGCCGCTACACGTATTATCGTTTTAATGACATTTCACACGGATTAGTTGAACAGAGTATAAATGTTTGGAAGTAATCTATAAATGTTATGAGAATGGAGCTGTAAACCCATGAAATATATGAGATTAATGCGCAGTTTTAGGGCAGGAGTCGAGTAGTTGCACTTGTCATTTGCTAACACAGTGATCATGGCTGCAGTGTTTCTGAAAACTCACATCGACAGAGCTGTAAACAAACACCTGCTGTAAGTCACAAGATACTATTATAGTATATATAGCACTATTATATATCGTTTAAAGAGCACATATAGGTGTTCATCGAAGTTGGCTGTGTTCAGAGTTCAGTGTCTGCATCAAAAGGATGACATTCAAACTTTAAGTAGCTGTAGCACATTTCTCTTTTAAACTAATGCACGCGGACCTTTGAGTCTCATTGCACTGAAATCTTTATGTCTAAATGCAATTGTGTCTAAAACGTGTGTTTGTTTATGAATGTGTATTTTGTCCAAGGTGACCGAAGATAAGCTCAGTGAGCAGTTATTAATATATATGTGTGTTGTTTTGCTGTGTTATTAAGCATCTCTCAGTGATATGCATGTTTGACATTACACGGAGGGGTCATGACTTCTGCAGATGTGTTTGCCCTTGACTCCATTCAGAGTGTTTACTAAACAAAGCCAGTGCTCAGATCTCATGCTCTCTTTACTGCAGGACACTGATCTGGACCAAAGGATCCTTCAGACATGCATCTGTGGGTAAGCCCTGTCATGACCTCATTTACAGGGAGATGTTATTAGGGGTTCTGAAATCCTGATTTTTTTTTTTCTTCTGCTATAAAACTGCAGACCAAACCATAAGGGCTTGAGACTTACATGTGCTATCAACCCAATTGCAATTACGTAAAAAAAAACTAGTCCAAGGTATTTCGATCAATCTGAAAAAAAACAATGCAGTACAATTCTCTGGACTCTCTAGATCAATAATTATAAATAAATAAAAAATGTTGAACTTTGCCATTTGGGTAGCTATAACAGGGTCATTTAGAAAATGTGTGTGGCAAAATATTCTCAAAAGCCTATAAATCCTAAACAAAAAATCATCAGAGGTGAGCACATGTGACATACACCGATCAGGCAAAATAACACTGACCACTGACAGGTGAAGTGAATATTATCTCTTCATCACGGCTCCTGTTAGTGGGTGGGATATATTAGGCTGCAAGGGAACATTTTTGTCCTCAAAGTTGATGTGTTAGAATCAAGAAAAATGGGCAAGCGTAAGGATTTGAGTGAGTTTGACAAGGGCTAAATTGTGATGGCAAGACGACTGGGTCAGAGCATCTCCGAAACTGCAGCTCTTGTGGGGTGTTCCCGGTCTGCAGTGGTCAAGATCTATCAAAAGTGCTCCAAGGAAGGAACAGTGGAGAACCGGCCACAGGGTCATGGGCGGCCCAGGCTCATTGATGCACGTGGGGAGCGAAGGCTGGCCCGTGTGGTCCGATCAAACAGACGAGCTACTGGAGCTCAAACTGCTCAAGAAGTTAATGCTGGTTCTGATAGAAAGGTGTCAGAATACACAGAGCATCACAGTTTGTTGCATATGGGGCGGCACAGCCGCTGACCAGTCAGGGTGCCCATGCTGACCCCTGACCCCGCCGAAAGCACCAACAGTGGCACGTGAGCATCAGAACTGGACCACGGAGCAATGGAAGAAGGTGGCCTGGTCTGAGGAATCACATTTTCTTTGACATCACGTGGATGGCCGGGTGCGTGTGCATGGCTTACCTGGGGAACGCATGGCCCCAGGATGCACTATGGGAAGAAGGCGATCCGGCGGAGGCAGTGTGATGCTTTGGGCAATGTTCTGCTGGGAAACCTTGGGTCCTGCCATCCATGAAGATGTTACTTAGACACGTACCACCTACCTAAGCATTGTTGCAGACCATGTACAGCCTTTCATGGAAACGATATTCCCAGGTGGCTGTGGCTTTTCCAGCAGGATAATGCTCCTGCCACAAAGCAAAAATGGTTCAGGAATGGTTTAAGGAGCACAATAACGAGTTTGAGGTGTTGACTTGCCCTCCAAATTCCCCATATCTCAATCCAATCAAGTGTCTGTGGGATGTGCTGAACAAACAAGTCCGATCCATGGAGGCCCCCCCTCGCAACTTACAGGACTTAAAGGGTCTGCTGCTAACATCTTGGTGCCAGATACCACAGCACACCTTCAGGGGTCTAATGGAGTCCATTGCTGTTTTAGCAGCAAAAGGGGGACCAACATAATGTTAGGTCATAATGTTATGCCTGAACAATAAAGCCAGTGCAGTACAATTATCTGGACTCTCTATGTCAATAATTATCAAAAAATGTTGATGTGGATGGCTATAATAGGGTGCTGTAGGGTGTATGTATGCGCATATGAGTCTGAACAAGCATGCACAATTTAATGCAGATTGGCCAAAATTTAGTCAGTAAATATTTTTGTATAAAAATAATACTTTTGATGTTTGATGTTACCATGGAAATTAGAACACGTCATTTTATAATAACGGTCGCATTAAAAAAACTCACTCATTATTGTTTGAGCCTGTCCTTTCTCTGTGTTTGAGTGTATTCTTCCTAATGTATATTTTACTGTGCCATGCCTCAGATTCAGATTTTTAACCCCCATATTTGCTGCTCGCAGCTATATTTGTTATTATTATTTACAAGGGTGCTTATTGGCTTTGTTTGTGTCTCACAGGCAGGATTGAGAAGGTTGTCATTGCTAACAGAGGAGAGATTGCGTGCCGGGTGATGCGGACAGCGAGGAAGATGGGTGTCCGTTCTGTGGCCGTGTACAGCGACGCAGACAGACATGCCATGCATGTGGCCATGGTGAGGGAACACTGCTGACTCCACCAACTAGACATACTTGATAGGGGTGGGTGAAAAAATCAATCCATCGATGGATCGCGATTCTCTCTCCAACGATTCTGAGCTTAGTTTTCAACCAGATGTGCGATGATGCTGAGTGTGCTTCACAAACACCTGTATTCTGCTTGCTTCCAATTCCTCACACACATACACCACTCCTACCTTCCATAAAATAATCTTTCATAATGTCCGGAAAGGTTGAAGTAAATGACATGGACATTTGCAGGCTTCATTGCAGGATATTTGCTTTGTTTGATGTTACAGTTGCAGAGCGCATTCTTGCCCGTCGATATTTTCCTTTCAAATGAAGTCGTCTTTTATGTCTTTTGGAATGCAGTGAATTTAGTATATTAAAGATATGAAGCTCACTGACAGCAGCTGCTTTCAATTTCAAATGCTTTGTGAAGAGTGCGTGCGGCTGTGGGTTTGACTCCGTGTAAGTGGTTTAATGTACTTGCATCTCAAAATTTTTATGAGAGAGAAAATACTGCCAAGTTCAACAGCTTTAACATTAATAATACCTTAACCTGCTAACTAACGTTGGGTTGGGGGGTTGGTGATTGGCACACATATCGATTTTGATCTTGATTCAGTATCAATTCATATGTATATAGCCTACTATATATAAGGGAAAATAAGTTTGCCTTTTTAGCACTATTTAAAAATGTTCTTGGGTTAAATTATATTTGCTCGCATTTATTAATATCGAAGTGTGTGTGTGTGTGTGTGCTTTATATAAGTATCATTAAAAATATTAGGATGTCAATTATTAACATTTTAAAATTTCACATTTAAAGAAATCTAGTGTTTGATCATGTCTAAATATATATTCAAATGCAAAACCTAAAAATAAGGAAGCAGTTATGATCTGCTACTAGAGCAACTAGACTAGATACATAGTTTATTAAGTATAGTTTATTAAAGAGCCATACAGGCAACTAGTTAACTCCATTAAATAGTTGTAACTATGATTCTAAATTCAAAATTGCTTCATGTGCCTTTGGATAAAAGATAAATCACTTGTACATATCAGTAAGCAAGAGTTGCTGTGTGGGCTTTTTGTTGTCATTCTTTGTCAGTTTTTCAGTGGTTAATATATTTTCCATTAAATACAGTATAAAAGGGTTTCAGCACTTTACCCATTTGAAAGGTTGCAGTTACAGTACACAGCGTGAATGATCATTCCCCTCTGAAACCCAATTTAGAAATTAATCTTTATCTAGGACACATTAGTTTTTTTTTTATATATATGTTCAGATGTGGTCAGGTGTACTCATAATGTGCACAGCACACCTGACCACATCTGAACATATAATTTTTGTTTATTATAATAAAAATACAACTATTTAATGCACACTTTTCACATTTGTGAAGTTCTCAGAACTGATATAATATTGGCTGGGTAAACATAGATAATGTTTAGTGGAAGTATAGTGGTAATGTAGCGGTGAACTACAGCAAATTTAACACTGCTTTGATTTTTCCCCAGTAGCTACAACTCCATAAAAACAATAAATTAAGTTAATAGTATCTGGTAAGGACATATTATATTGATTATATACATATTATATTATATATATATATATATATATATATATATATATATATATATATATATATATATATATATATATATATATATATATATATATATATATATATATATATATATATATATATATATATATATTTTTACAGTTTTTACTGCATTTGATCAAGTAAATGCTGCCAATGCATCAGAAGAGACTTTTTTCAGAACCATTAAAAACTTAATGTTCCCAAATGTTTGTCAGCGGTCTCATTCCCTCTTGTCTTCTAGGCGGATGAGGCGTATCATATCGGACCAGCGGCGTCTCAGCAGAGTTACCTGTGCATGGACAAGATCCTGGACGTGGCCAAGAAGTCCTCCGCTCAGGTGTGCCAACGTCAAGAGATGGCTCTTTGAACAAGGGGGAGATTTTTTTTGACTCTCTTTCTATTTCTCTCTCTCTCTCTCTCTCTCTCAAGGCGGTCCATCCTGGATATGGTTTCCTTTCGGAAAATACAGAGTTTGCTGAACTGTGCAAACAAGAAGGCATCATCTTCATCGGCCCGCCTTCATCAGCCATTCGGGACATGGGAATCAAAAGGTGCAGAAATTATGCAACATTTGCAAAAACATGTTATTTGAACTGCATAACACCCTAGAAAAGCTTAAGCAACCCTTGTGAAAAAGACGTGTTTAATGGTATTGAATGTGCACTTTTTTTTTTTTAAACTATACTTGCAGATAATGTATGAATGAAATAACAGGCCACTTAACAGAGTACACTTTCATGACTATTTTTCTGTTCACAAAAAATGTTTAAGCTTTCTAAACACACTTAAGTACACTTAAAACTGCACTTAAAAGAAGACTTTAGTGTAAAACATTAAATCATTGTTTTAATAATCTTCTGTCATGCTTGAAAGATGTATTTAATGTACTAGTGTTTACATACTAAAGCACATGAAGATTTCTTGATTATAATTTTAACTGTTGTGTTTTATTCTATAATAGATTTAAAGTTACATTTTAACCCTTAAGGCATGTTCACACCGGGATGATTTTTACGTGTGCATATCGCCAACGTTTAACGCCTCATGACTAAACAAAGGGCACCAATGTGTGCACACCGGCAGACGTAAAAGCGTCATTTTTAAAAACACTTTGGGTTAGTTTTTTTGTTTTGACGCGAGCGTGTGAAAAACTGGCCCATGAGATAACGTTAGGTGCTTTTGTTAACGTGCCTGGAGCACTGAAGCTGCTGAAGTTACAGTAAAACACTTGATGGCGCACACATTGATACGACGAAGAGGAAGTAAGTAGATGAAGAAGATGAGCTAATGCTGCTTGCCAGTTAGAAAAACGTGTGTGAATGGTTTTAGCAAGCATGTAAAAACTGTCTCTCTTCTTCTTCTGTGTGACAAGCGAGTGTTAGGAGGGTATAGTGGCGCAGCTCCACCTTGTGTACCGGGAGCGCCATCTACTGAATTTGCACGTTCACTTGGCCGGAAAAAGCTGGTGATAAGCATGCGCGATATAATCGTCCCGGTGTGTACAGGCCTTTATGCTCTCCTCGCGGACCTGTAGCACTCCATCGCAAGTCAAAATGACCCGAAGCCCTACAATTATACTTAATTTCAAAATGAACATGAGGCTAGATCTCTGCTAGATTCTGACCAAACTTGGTGTGTGTTATGACAATCATGATCTGAGGCTACCAGCACAGTTTCTGCACAGTGCCACCTACTGGTCAGGAGATGAAATGGAAATTTGTGCTCATAATTTCTGAACGCTTTAACCAAAAATCACACAACTCCTTTATATTACTGAGTTGAACGATACCAAATTGTGTCATATTGGCCATTTTAGACGCCTGCCATTTTAAATGTTGTCATAAAATGCTGTAATTTACGAATGCATTTAGCCTGGATGCCAGTCAAACTCAGCCCCGCCCACAACATTTTTGCTCAGGCAATTCAGTCTGGCCTCGATCCATAGAGGAGTTATTATGCCTGAACAGAAACAGTTCTGACCAATGAAATCATCAGGGCGGGCTTTAGATGACAATGGACTGATAATGAACAGTATCGTAATCATCCACGTCATCAAAGGCGCTTGGGTTGAATTTGCTCTTATCCTAAACGGAGAACTGGTTTGTATATGCATTCACCTTCACTATTTCTCTCAGAAACGATGATCGTGTTGGTCAGTACTCTGTGTATCCTTAAATTATTTTTACAACACCGGCAAAGATCGTTTACACTCATCTTTTTCTTCTAACGTTACTTAATCAAGGTCGCCAAGTTTTTTAGCAATGTTGCTACTCAAAACTATAGCCCAAAACAATAGCTTTCCGGGGGGATTCTCTGGAAAAAAAAGGGCGTTTGGTTGGCAAAATGTTATTTTGGCAAGGTTGCCTGCTAAAATTTGCATTCCTGGGTCTATATATCACATAATTGGGGTCGCTTCAACCCGCGGAGATGGAGAAAAACACGGACTTGGCAACAGTGCAGTTGAGTTCTGCTGACATTTGACAACTAACGTTACGCGTCGCTCCGTTGCTCTGATTGGTTGAGGGTCTATCCAATTGAGGTCTTTCCTGGCTCGGTTGAAACACACATCAGGCTAGAATGCATTGGCATATCATTAGAAAACTGGTTATGTGTCATCGGCACCATGCCCTGACGGTGCTCAAAAAGTTTTGTGGCCAAAAGTTATAATGAAATTGACAAAAAACGAACTTGATTAGATGTAGTGAAACTGGTATTAATAGATTTCTTGGGTCAGGCCGAGAACAGATACAAAAGTCAGCCAAACTTCCTGTCTGCCATTTTGAAGTTTGTCAGATTTTCACTAAAATCGAATCGTATCATCTTCAGGCGATGCCGGCAAAAAGTTTTTGTGGTGATAGACGAAACCGTTTTCTTATACCGCATCAACAAAGTTGAGGCATGATGCTTGCCAAAACGACTCACCAAACATTGCTTGTGTCTTTGTCACCTCACTCTGATCACACCACATCAATCTGGTCACAGCGCCACCTCAATTAAGTCATTACCACTAGTGACTGTATGATTTTTTTTTTTTTCAGGCATTTTGCCTAAAATCCTCTTAATATGCCTTTAAATGCTCATTATTGCAGTTGCTCTGATGCCCAGTCGTGCTTGCATGACTTATTGTGCCCTCTTTGTGCTTGGCCCCTTAATTGCTGCTTGCAGCCATATTATTTTTTTATTAAAAAGCACATAAACTCCTTGAATCCAGTCAACTTTTTTTGTGTGTAATCCAAGTCTAAGTGAAAAATCTTTTTTTCAAAAATGTTTATATAAATTGAATTTCGGGTCAAAATGACCCGAACACAGCATAAGGGTAAATGTGCTAAATTACAACATCATCATTACAAATGTGTGATTGCAACTACATTTAAAGACATGACATACAAATTTCAATAAGTACATTAAAGTACATTAAAATATAATTTTAGTTGGCCAAAAATCCTTATCAGTTCATTCAGCAACACTTGAACCATATTTCAAAGACAATATAGTAGTAATTATCAAATTACTTATAAATTTGTACTTTAGTGGGTCAAAAACACTGGTTCATTTAATATTAATTTAAACCAGAATACATTTGAATTTAATTGCAATTAAGTGTCCGAGAAGATTACATTACATTCAATTCACACCTAAATAATATATATGTATTATATCTGTAATATTAAATGTATATTATTTCTGCAATAAGTACTGTTTTTAAAACTATGCTAAAGGACAATTCTCCAGTACTACTATCAGGCAATGCTTTTGTACCCAAAAATAAAGTGTGTCTTCCTGCTCTGTTTTTGTCGTGAAAATACATGTTTCTTTCATTTTAGCACATCTAAACACATCATGTCAGCTGCTGGCGTGCCCATCATTGAGGGTTACCATGGAGAGGACCAATCAGATGAGAGACTTCAGAGTGAGGCAGCAAAGATTGGCTACCCTGTGATGATCAAAGCCGTTCGTGGTGGCGGCGGGAAGGTGGGTTGTGTTTTCACTCAATGATTCTGTGATATTATGCTTGATAGAAACCACTCTGCTTTATTGGCGTGGTCTTGCACAGGGAATGCGAATCGCACGCTCAGAAGAGGAGTTCCACGAACAGCTGGAATCCGCCCGGAGAGAAGCACGCAAGTCCTTCAATGATGACGTCATGCTGATCGAGAAGTTTGTGGAAAACCCCAGGTCTGGTTGGTTTATCGGGTTCAGTACGTGTTTCTCGTATAGTTTGATGTACGTGACGTGATGCATCAGTGTTGGTGTTGTTGCATTAGACACGTGGAGGTGCAGGTGTTTGGAGACCAGTACGGTGACGCCGTCTATCTGTTTGAGAGAGACTGTAGCGTACAGAGACGACACCAGAAGATCATAGAGGAGGCTCCTGGGGTAAAAGTCACACCGATTCACTCATTCAGCATCTTTTGCACTGAAGTTTGGCCCTGTGGTTATAATATGTGTGTGCTTGTGTGTGTGTGTGTGTGTGTGTGTGTGTGTGTGTGTGTGTGTGTGTGTGTGTGTGTGTGTGTGTGTGTGTGTGTGACCACAGCCAGGCATCAGTGCTGAGGTCAGGCGGAAACTCGGTGAGGCCGCCGTGCGGGCAGCTAAAGCAGTCAACTATGTTGGAGCAGGTGATGATAATGCCATGTGACCTCTGTGATGTGTTTCAACTGATGACAGCATTAGTGACAATGTGTACACAACCAATCAAAAGTTTGGTTACAGAAATTTGTACTTTTATTCTGCAAGGACGCATTAAAGGGTCTGTCATTAATTCCTCACCCTCATGTTGTCCCAAACCCGTAAGACCTCCGTACATCTTCAGGACACATCTGAAGATATCTTTGATGAAATCTGAGAGTTTTATGTCTCTCCATTGTCAGCTACTCAACTACTTTGTTCAACCTCCAGAAAGATATCAATAAACTAATCATGTGACTCCAGTGGGTTAACCTCAACTTCATGAAGCTACACAAGTCAAACCGCTGGAGTCACATGGATTACTTTAATGATGTCTTTATTACTTTTCTGAGGCTTGAAAGTAGAAGTTGAGTTACCTGTCAATGGAGGGATAAAAATAGGGCTGTCCCTGATTAAAGCTTTTTTGAGGCAACTCATAGTTTTCCATTTAAAGGTGTCATGAACTGGCTTCTAAAAAAAAAATGTATACTGTTGTCTGAGGTCAACTAATGATGTTGGTGTGGTTTTTACATTCAAAAACATCATAATAAATCAGTAATAGGATATTTTCTACACTGGTTTTGATGGGCGTGCCGCACTGGAGATTTGGAAGTAAACGGCCACGGCTGGGATTGGATAAGATTTGCATATTTATTGAGCTTCAGCTCCCCTGTCAGTTCAGTTCACATTAGGGAGGGATTGTTTCGAAACCAGCAACCGGAATGATTCTCTCGATCACAGGGCTTGTAAACGTCTTTATCAAACAAATACAATGATTTATCTCTCATCCACCCGAGATTGATTGGAATATTATTTCTGTATTACATGGCCCGCCCGATCGGTCGATAAGCACAAACCGCACACACACACACACACACACACACACGTGCGCCCAGATCAAAAAAGGAATATTATTTCACTATTATAGATTCATCGGTCTGCCCGATGGGCTTACGTTTTGGTAGCCCGTCTGGGAAACACAAAGCCCCGGGACTATTTATAAAAAAGACGTTTTACTGACATAAATTTGTTGCACCATTCCTGTCGAATCCAATACAGAAGGCACAACACTGTGTCTGCAAATCCAGCACCTGAGACTTGTGTACAAACGATCCGCAGTGAAATGAAGCGAACACACGTACATGTCTTCCCCACGTGAGCTGGAACTTCATTAAAAATAAAGGAAGTATCACACATTCCTAATATTACTATCCGAAGGAAGCTTATGCAGCGACTGAGTTCTTCCACAATATCTATCTGTCTTCTTCGACTTGTTTATTGCTGCTGGCTTGCGCGATGAGTCGGTGGGTGGGGCTACAGAATTACACGTGCTTATTATTCTGTAGAGGTGGTGTTTTGCCACACGATGAAGTCAGGATGAAGCACTCTATCGTTTTCTGGGCCTAGTGTCTATACAAGCTTTTCTTTGACTAACAAGGAAGTTTTCAGCTCTGAAACTTACAGGATATTCCTATTTTACCATGACCTTTCATATAGCAAAAGCTCAAGGGAAAGTTGATTTCTCAATTCATCACCCCTTTAAATCTTGCCAACCCCAAAGGGTAGTGTATATTGTCAAATAAATAGTTTTTATATTGCCTTTTTTAATATATAATATAACAACAAACAACGGATGATTCACTGTTGACAGAATTTAAATTTCTGACTGAACAGGAACTGTGGAATTCATCATGGACGCGCAGCACAATTTCTACTTCATGGAGATGAACACGCGTCTGCAGGTGGAACATCCCGTCTCCGAGATGATCACAGGAACAGACCTGGTGGAGTGGCAACTGCGTGTAAGACACCAGCATGTGGACTTTACTCATTTACTACTGACTTTGAGAAGCTACTTAAAATATTGACATAGTTCACAAGTAATACAATGCAGTCATTTGTAGATTTGTTCACAAGGGGTCACAATGACACCTGATTTCTTTACACGTTTGTGGCTACAAATAGCTTTTCACTTAATTCAGATTTTTCAGATTCTTGTCATGCTGCGTTTTTTTCCATCAGGTGGCAGCGGGGGAGAAGTTGCCCCTCACGCAGGAGCAGATTGTGTTGCAGGGTCATTCTTTTGAAGCCAGAATATACGCTGAAGACCCCAATAACAACTTCCTGCCCGGAGCGGGGCCACTGCTACACCTGTCCACCCCGCAGGGTGATCAGTCCACACGGATAGAGACGGGGGTTCGAGAAGGTGCTTTACATTTCATTTAACGTTATGTTTCATATTACGTTTTTTTTCTAGTTTACATTATATTTCTTTCCCAGATTAAAATATTCAATTATTTTTGCTGTTGTTTTTGTATTATGGTAATGACATTTTGGGAGGTATGCAGTATGTGTGTATTGTGATAATGCAAATAATATTTAATTTAAATATTTATTAATCAATTCATTTTTGTTGATTGATTTTGATTTTTGGGTAGGTCGTTTCTGCAACATTAGCGGCACCCAGCAGAATTACAAAAATGAAGCATATCTTTAAAAAGCCTTATAAACAAAGCTTTCGTGCATCCCCCAACTCAAAAATCACAATCACAGCTCTTACGGCTGCTTGTGAAGGCATGTCTCAACAGGTAAAAGTTGGCTAGTTTCAATAAAGGTCCAAAATATTAGGAATACGTTTAGCTGTTTTCCAATGTCACGAGTTAACAATCGGCATTTAATGAGCGCAAGTCTCTCTTATAATAAATCCCTCCCATGTGTATCTGCATTGGATGCGTTTTTGACATGACGCGCCACAACTGTTTGAGGTACATCAAAGTAAACGATTTAAACTGGTACATTTGTCTTTCTGAACCGGATGCATGATGATGCTGTATGGCAGGGTTCCTCCAATCTGGTCCTGGATGGTCACCGCCCTACCGAGTTTTGTTCCAACCATAATCAAACACACCTGACTAAGCTAGTCAAAGTCTTCAGAGTTACTAAAAGGTTTCAGGTAAGGGAGTTTGATCATGGTTTCAGCTAAACTTTGCAGGACAGTGGCCCTCCAGACCCTGCTGTATTGTATTGAAGCGTCCATTGTAGCACATATGCTTCCCAATGCCCTGCTCACTTTGAAGTGTGCATGACCTGTTCAATCTTTGAAGGTCTAAATGCAGTGAACTTTGGCTTGCACTCAGGGCCGGATTGGGACTCATTTTCAGCCCTGGAGTTTTATGCCCACTTTTATTCATATTTTTTTCAATTTATATTACTTTTATCCTATTCCCTTTCAATCGTGGGCTTTTTATATTCACTATCGTTTGATTAAAACATAATGGGTCACTAGTAAAACTTGGGCATAAAAAAGTTATTTTGTAAATAATGTGATCACTGCAAAAAATAAATAAATAAATAAATAATAATAAATAAATGCTTCTCTTGCTTAGATGCATTTACTAAACAAGTATGAAAGAAACACCTCAAAATTAAGTGATTTTTTTTGTTGCTTAAAACAAGCTATATTATCTGCCAATGTGGTAAGAAAAATAATTGTTTTAGATTTGGCTTGTTTTAAGCAACAAAAAAAAACACTAAATTTTTAGGGTGTTTTTTTTTCTTCCAGAAAACAAGACATATTTCTTTATGCCATTTCACTTGTCTAGTAAATGTATCTTGAATTAAGAATATTTAGATATTTGAACTGGAAACAAGTAAGATACTAAGTAAGAAAAGCATTTTTTCAGTGATAATGTTTGCTTATTCACACACTATGGTACAACAGCAGCTGACCTGTGTCTTAGAGCATTAGTCTCTTCACAACTGGGTCCTGGCTCTCTTTCTGACACTAAATTACATTTGTTACATTTAATTCTCACCACAAATATCCCCTTTTTACAAAGTTTTCAAATCAAGTCAAGTCAGTTGCATTAATGTATTGCTGAATCATCAGGTATCATTAATTATCTCAAGGCATTTTTCATTGAGCAGGGCTCTTCATTACTACCGGTATTAGTTCTTCTGAATGACTCTGAATGTTCTTCTGGTGTGTTGGGCCATGACTGGAGCTTGGTAACGTTACTGGGCCTTGCTCTTCACTAGCCGCGTTTCCATTACATATTTGCGCAAAACTTTTGCGATATTTTCTAAATGTCGATATTTTTTGTGATAAGTCATTCAAAAAATTATGCCACATGTAAGTTGGTAGGTTTATGTAGGCTATATCCCAGCCACCGCAATAGCCACTATTTAATGGAAGGAGACATAGGCGTATTATTCATGCATTAATTAAAATTAAAAGTTTTTTTTCGTTATTTTGTCTTGAAATTTCGTTTGTTTAAAATATGAACTAAATTTATAAATGCTTTTTTAATGGAAAACTTTGTGTTTAATAAACAAAATGCATTTTTGAAATGAAGACGGCATGCAGCGCATGCAAAATAATCTGTTCCCTTGTTATTGTGAGTCTAGGCCCACACACATAAAAGTAGACAGTTTGTAGTTTATAATTATGTCTTGCACTTATCTGTATGGATAAAAATGACAGAGTAGGCTACTGTGAGAGGTTTCCGATGTCATAAAGGAAAAAACGCGTTGCGCCGGCGCTCAGACAGAGGGTTATAGAAAATGTAGCCTGTAGGCTTTTGTTTCGTAGTTAGGCTATGTGGAACTATTAGCCTATAATATTATTATTTTTAAAATTTCAAATGTTGATTATGAAACGTGACTACAACAGCGTTCTATGCAAACCTTGGCAAAAGAACTAGACTGCGATAAAATGGTAAATACAAATAGTGCGGCTGCGGTGAGTGCAGGCAGCCAAGGGACAGCATCCATATTTCAACCCAGTGCCATGACAACAACAGCCCTCGCGGCCAAAAAAAACATACCGGCCCACCAGGAATTTTCCCGGTGCTCCCGATTAGCCAATCCGGGCCTGCTTGCACTACTGTAACCGAAGCTGTATGACTTTTCCCAAGTGACGCATCAGTCATGGTCCCACAGTGGCTTAACACTGTCTGGCACCGCCTGCTATAGTACCCACGCCCCAAACTCTCAGCCTGCTACAGTAGCCACTCCCCAAACTCTCAGCCTACTACAGTAGCCACTCCCCAAACTCTCAGCCTGCTACAGTAGCCACTCCCCAAACTCTCAGCCTGCTACAGTAGCCACTCCCCAAACTCTCAGCCTGCTACAGTAGCCACTCCCAAACTCTCAGCCTGCAAAGTAGCCACTCCCAAACTCTCAGCCTGCTAGAGTAGCCACGCCCCAAACTCTCAGCCTGCTACAGTAGCCACTACCCAAACTCTCAGCCTGCTACAGTAGCCACGCCCAAACTCTCAGCCTGCTACCGTAGCCACGCCGCAAACTCTCAGCCTGCTACAGTAGCCACGCCGCAAACTCTCAGCCTGCTACAGTAGCTACGCCCCAAACTCTCAGCCTACTACAGTACCCACTCCCCAAACTCTCAGCCTGCTACAGTAGCTACGCCGCAAACTCTCAGCCTGCTACAGTAGCCACGCCCAAACTCTCAGCCTGCTACAGTAGCCACGCCCAAACTCTCAGCCTGCTACAGTAGCTATGCAAACTCTCAGCCTGCTACAGTAGCCACGCCGCAAACTCTCAGCCTGCAGTAGCTACGCCCCAAACTCTCAGCCTACTACAGTACCCACTCCCAAACTCTCAGCCTGCTACAGTAGCTACGCGCAAACTCTCAGCCTGCTACAGTAGCCACGCCCCAAACTCTCAGCCTGCTACAGTAGCCACGCCCCAAACTCTCAGCCTGCTACAGTAGCTACGCGCAAACTCTCAGCCTGCTACAGTAGCTACGCCCCAAACTCTCAGCCTGCTACAGTAGCTACGCCGCAAACTCTCAGCCTGCTACAGTAGCTACGCCCCAAACTCTCAGCTTACTACAGTAGCCACGCCCAAACTCTCAGCCTGCTACAGTAGCCACGCCCCAAACTCTCAGCCTGCTACAGTAGCCACGCCCAAACTCTCAGCCTGCTACAGTAGCCACGCCCAAACTCTCAGCCTGCTACAGTAGCCACGCCCAAACTCTCAGCCTGCTACAGTAGCCACGCCCAAACTCTCAGCCTGCTACAGTAGCCAATTCCAAACTCTCAGCCTCCTACAGTAGCCACGCCCCAAACTCTCTGCCTGCTACAGTAGCCACGCCCCAAACTCTCAGCCTGTTACAGTAGCCACTTCCAAACTCTCAGCCTCCTACAGTAGCCACGCCCCAAACTCTCTGCCTGCTACAGTACCCACTCCCCAAACTCTCAGCCTGCTAGAGTAGCCACGCCCCAAACTCTCAGCATGCTACAGTAGCCACGCCCAAACTCTCAGCCTGCTACAGTAGCCACGCTCAAACTCTCAGCGTGCTACAGTAGCCACGCCCCAAACTCTCAGCCTGCTACAGTAGCCACGCCGCAAACTCTCAGCCTGTTACAGTAGCCACTTCCAAACTCTCAGCCTCCTACAGTAGCCACGCCCCAAACTCTCTGCCTAACACAGTAGCCACGCCCCAAACTCTCAGCCTGTTACAGTAGCCACGCCCAAACTCTCAGCCTGCTACAGTAGCCACGCCCCAAACTCTCTGCCTGCTACAGTAGCCACGCCCCAAACTATCAGCCTGTTACAGTAGCCACGCCCCAAACTCTCTGCCTGCTACAGTAGCCACGCCCCAAACTCTCAGCCTGCTACAGTAGACACGCCCCAATGTTTTATAATAATAATTAATTCAATTTCATATTCTATTTTATGTCCAACTAATTTATTTAACATATTTAATATTAGGGGCATCCAAGTTTTGAAAAAAAAGGTAACTCAGTAGTTACTTTCCCTGGTAATTAGTTACTTTTATAATGATGTAACTCAGTTACTAACTCAGTTATTTGTAAGAAGTAACTAGTAACTGTAACTTATTACTTTTTTAAGTAATGTGCCCAACACTGGTCCTTCGTTTCCAGAGAAATGAAGGATACAACAGAAAATGAAATACTACAGGATACAATTTAAAAAATGAAATAAAATTAAAAGTAAATCATACAAACTGTTTAAATATGGTCATCTTTTTCCATTTAATATATTTATAATTGTATATTAGATATAATAATATTATTTTTACATTTTTATCATTAGATATTTGAGTGCGCTGAAACCTGATAGGCCTATTTGCTTTTTAAAGTGTAATTTGTCAATTTTGCTCAAAATCCTGTCGTTACTGGCATGCAATGAATTCTGAGGTAGGTAATGCCATGAACTGAGTTAGTAACTGAGTTACATCATTATAAAAGTAACTAATTACCAGGGAAAGTAACTACTGAGTTATTTATTAATTTTTTTTTCAAATCTTGGATGCCCCTAATATTAATTATGTTAAATGAGTTGGACATAAAATAGAATATGAAATAGAATAAATTATTATAAAACATTGTACATTAATGTACAATGTTGTAATGTAACTGTGGGACAATGTGAGAGACAACTATCAAATTCAATACATTATTGTAAATATTAGGCTATCAGTAGGCCTACAGTGTAAATATTATCAGTAGGCCTATAGTGTAAATATTATCAGTAGGCCTACAGTGTAAATATTATCAGTAGGCCTATAGTGTAAATATTATCAGTAGGCCTATAGTGTAAATATTATCAGTAGGCCTATAGTGTAAATTTTGTCAGTAGGCCTAATATTGTGTAAATATTATCAGTACTATACTACTCCTTTGGTAGTGGAGCGTTATCAACTGGGTGTTTAGCCACTAATTTTGTGGCGGCATGTGATAATGTGAGGTGCTTCGTTAGATTAGAATCACTTTCCACCGACGTTGAGACTCTCTGGGCATATGTTGCACGTTATATAAACATTCTTACATTATTGTTCAAAATAATAGCAGTACAATGTGACTAACCAGAATAATCAAGGTTTTTAGTATATTTTTTATTGCTACGTGGCAAACAAGTTATCAGTAGGTTCAGTAGATTCTCAGAAAACAAATGAGACCCAGCATTCATGATATGCACGCTCTTAAGGCTGTGCAATTGGGCAATTAGTTGAATTAGTTGAAAGGGGTGTGTTCAAAAAAAATAGCAGTGTGCCATTCAATCACTGAGGTCATCAATTTTGTGAAGAAACAGGTGTGAATCAGGTGGCCCCTATTTAAGGACGAAGCCAACACTTGTTGAACATGCATTTGAAAGCTGAGGAAAATGGGTCGTTCAAGACATTGTTCAGAAGAACAGCGTACTTTGATTAAAAAGTTGGTGCAAAAAATGATAGGCTGTTCAGCTAAAATGATCTCCAATGCCTTAAAATGGAGAGCAAAACCAGAGAGACGTGGAAGAAAACGGAACAAGACAACAAGACAATGACCCAAAACACACTAGTGAACGGGCAAAGTCTTGGTTCCAAACCAACAAAATTAATGTTATGGAGTGGCCAGCCCAATCTCCAGACCGTAATCCAATTGAGAACTTGTGGGGTGATATCAAAAATGCTGTTTCTGAAGCAAAACCAAGAAATGTGAATGAATTGTGGAATGTTGTTAAAGAATCATGGAGTGGAATAACAGCTGAGAGGTGTCGCAAGTTGGTTGACTCCATGCCACACAGATGTCAAGCAGTTTTAAAAAACTGTGGTCATACAACTAAATATTAGTTTAGTGATTCACAGGATTGCTAAATCCCTGAAAAAAAAATTTTTGTACAAAATAGTTTTGAGTTTGTACAGTCAAAGGTAGACACTGCTATTTTTTTGAACACACCCCTTTCAACTAATTGCCCAATTGCACAGCCTTAAGAGCGTGCATATCATGAATGCTGGGTCTCATTTGTTTTCTGAGAATCTACTGAACCTACTGGTAACTTGTTTGGCACGTAGCAATAAAAAATATACTAAAAACCTTGATTATTATGGTTAGTCACATTGTACTGCTATTATTTTGAACAAAACTGTACCTTTCACCTCAACGACGGAAAAGTTGCGCTAATACTTCCAGTTTGCGAAAGCTACCTTTTGAAGTCGTTAGACTTGCCATCACTGACTGATTGCAGCCTCTGAATTGGGGCTCTCTTTATGAATGCGCCATTGAATTGATTGGTTTGCCTGGTTGATTTGCTGAAAACACGGATTCATTCAAATATTAAACACTGCTGTGTGTTGCTCTGAGATGTGCAAAAGTTCTGCACTGGCTTTAAAGGTAATATTTTTGTTGGCAAAATTGAGCAAAAGCAAACGACAATATTTTGTCTAAAATATAACACATTACCTTCTTTATTTAACTGTTGTATAAAATCAATATCACATTTGTACTAATGCTTTTCGGAACAAAAATATAACTCTTTTTGCACTCATTACTTATGTGATATTGCTTGACTATATCATGATATACAGGTCCTTCTCAAAAAATTGAAAATAATCGAAAATTGTGATAAAAGTTCATTATTTTCCATAATGTAATGATAAAATGTAACTTTCATATATTTTAGATTCATTGCACACCAACTGAAATATTTCAGGTCTTTTATTGTTTTAATACTGATGATTTTGGCATACAGCTCATGAAAACCCTAAATTCCTATCTCAAAAAATTAGCATATTTCATCTGACCAATAAAAGAAAAGTGTTTTTAATACAAAAAAAGTCAACCTTCAAATAATTATGTTCAGTTATACACTCAATACTTGGTGGGGAATCCTTTTGCAGAAATGACTGCTTCAATGCGGCGTGGCATGGAGGCAATCAGCCTGTGGCACTGCTGAGGTGTTATGGAGGCCCAGGATGCTTCGATAGCGGCCTTAAGCTCATCCAGAGTGTTGGGTCTTGCGTCTCTCAACTTTCTCTCCACAATATCCCACAGATTCTCTATGGGGTTCAAGTCAGGAGAGTTGGCAGGCCAATTGAGCACAGTAATACCATGGTCAGTAACCCATTTACCAGTGGTTTTGGCACTGTGAGCAGGTGCCAGGTCGTGCTGAAAAACGAAATCTTCATCTCCATAAAGCTTTTCAGCAGATGGAAGCATGAAGTGCTCCAAAATCTCCTGATAGCTAGCTGCATTGACCCTGCCCTTGATAAAACACAGTGGACCAACACCAGCAGCTGACATGGCACCCCAGACCATCACTGACTGTGGGTACTTGACACTGGACTTCAGGCATTTTGGCATTTCCTTCTCCCCAGTCTTCCTCCAGACTCTGGCACCTTGATTTCCCAATGACATGCAAAATTTGAGCGACAGTCGAGTGCTGCTTCTCTGTAGCCCAGGTCTCGCGCTTCTGCCGCTGTTTCTGGTTCAAAAGTGGCTTGACCTGGGGAATGCGGCACCTGTAGCCCATTTCCTGCTGCCTGTGCACGGTGGCTCTGGATGTTTCTACTCCAGACTCAGTCCACTGCTTCCGCAGGTCCCCCGAGGTCTGGAATCGGTCCTTCTCCACAATCTTCCTCAGGGTCCGGTCACCTCTTCTCGTTGTGCAGCGTTTTTTGCCACACTTTTTCCTTCCCACAGACTTCCCACTGAGGTGCCTTGATACAGCACTCTGGGAACAGCCTATTGGTTCAGAAATGTCTTTCTGTGTCTTACCCTCTCGCTTGAGGGTGTCAATGATGGCCTTCTGGACAGCAGTCAGGTCGGCAGTCTTACCCATGATTGCGGTTTTGAGTAATGAACCAGGCTGGGAGTTTTTAAAAGCCTCAGAAATCTTTTGCATGTGTTTAGAGTTATTAGTTGATTTACATTATTAGGTTAATAGCTCGTTTAGAGAACCTTTTCATGATATGCTAATTTTTTGAGATAGGAATTTAGGGTTTTCATGAGCTGTATGCCAAAATCATCAGTATTAAAACAATAAAAGACCTGAAATATTTCAGTTGGTGTGCAATGAATCTAAAATATATAAAAGTTTAATTTTTATCATTACATTATGGAAAATAATGAACTTTTATCACAATATGCTAATTTTTTGAGAAGGACCTGTATTGTTAATATGAGACAATCATTATCAGGGCAAAAATGTCCCTGTATGAGTTTAAGGTACAAAAGCCAGAATTGTGCTCCTGGTCAATGAAGTGTTGCTCTTGATAATACTTAAGTAATATAAGTAAACAATAAGTTATCATATTTATTCTTTAATAAAAGTATTTTTAGTTAATGATTATGTAATTCATGAATGATTAGTATTCGTTGGTAAATGCTGTATGTCTGTTCTTAATGTCTAAGGTGATGAAGTGTCTGCACATTATGACCCCATGATCGCTAAACTGGTGGTTTGGGGAGAAGACCGCTCAGCTGCTCTGAAAAGACTCAGATACTGTCTGCGACAATACAATGTAAGCACACATTCTCATTCACAAGCACTGATATTTTAGCATCTTTATTATCCTTTATTACCATCACCTTGTCAGAGTTTATTCTGTTATTACACGGCTCTGGGGAATACTTAATTCTGATTGGTCAATTGCGTCATCCAGATGTATGTTATTCCCCGATAACAACCAGTAACCCACTCTAATTCTAAATATTTTATGTCTAATTATTGACTTAGGTTAAAAGTAGTCGTGTAATAAGTGGGATAATGTACATCCAGCCGGTTGTTATCGCAGAATAAACCCTTTCAGTGTGATGCAAGACCTGGGGCCTATTGTACAAAACACGGATATGGGATTAAGCCAGGATATCTTTATGATCTTGTCTTTTGTTTGCAAAATTTAGTTCACCGCTGACGTGTAAACTTACCCTAAAGGCACTCTCACACCAAGAACGATAACGATAACCAAAGATAACTGTATATTTGTGGATAAAATGTGCCAGGATCACCAAGATATCCTGGCTTAATCCCTTATCCTAGTTTTGTGCTATAGGCCCCTGATCACCCTGCCGCACACTGATGAGCCATAACATATTGACCACAGGTGAAGTAATTAGTAGTGATGGGCAGACCGAGGCTTCGTGAAGCACTGAAACAGTTGAAGCAAATGTGCCGAAGCTTCAAAACGACACCCAACACCCGTCTCATGACGCCATCTAGTGGTCACCTGCATGTATTGATCTGAAATAACCTTGATAGTGATCTATGTTAAAATAATAGTTTTTAACATCTGTCTGACAACTATTTTGGTTTTGAACCTGTAGCCTCCTTGTTGTTTTTTGTCATGAAAAATGAAGATTAATAACATAAATACAGCCACAATGTGTCACAGTTGTTACATATATACATTTCTCTGCTGTTGAAGGACTTAGCCGACTTCTTTTGTTTTATATACTTTCTCCAGCCTTTGAAAAAATCCTCTCACAAGAGACACTTGTTGCTGGCATGCACAAAGATTTTTTAGCAAGTACATACAAATGAGGGAAATGTATTGCTCTCTCTTATCATTAAATTGATGGATCATGTGTACTGGGCAAAAACGCACCCTTGAGGTACCTTTTCACTTCTACTGTTGCAAATCATACATCTCACTTTATTTGGTATTTCCAAATGGAAATGCTCCACACCACAGATGTACGGCATCTTATGTGGAGCCTCCATCTATATATCACCTATGAATATATATCTATATAATCTATACCTATATAATTATATATCTTATGCTGTGCTATATGTCACTATCTAACTTAAACTATATGAATGTGTCACTAGCCTATATCTATCCTAACTATCTGTCAGTCTATACCTATCACTCAATATATCTAATTTAAATCTAGCTTAAATATAACTAACCAAAGCACACTATAAATCTTACTTATATCACAAAATCACTATCACAAAATGTGTCTCCTCTCACAAAACCCATGAGGTGAAGATGCACTTCACTTTTAAACTGTGGGGAATGAGGTTCATGATGTGTGACTGTGTGTTTTGTTCCCGCCCCTTTCAATCAAATGCCGTTTCGATGGCGCACCTGATGAAACACTTCAGTGCTTCATTTAGCGGTAGTCACGTGACATTTTGCTTGGCCTTCAGATCTTCTGTGAAATGTGTTGGACCAACAATTGGTGGCAGCTCCAGCTCATGATAAGAATCTGTTGCTAACATCTTGGTGCCAGAGATCACAGGACACCTCTTGTAGAGTCTATGCCTCGGCGGGCCAGTTCTGTTTGACCAACAGCATATAAGGGACATAATGTTTTGGCTCATCAGAGTACATTATCCCTTATAGTTCTATTTATGAGAACTATCAAGACATTTAGAAACAACAGTACTGCACAATTTACTTCAACTGAATTCGATATCCTTCCCTATTCTAAATGATTATGAATTTCCCATGTATTCCACATGTGATCACATGATTTTTACATGGGAATTGTTCCAAAACCACACGTTCCCCATGTGTGAAGTATGTGTTCCACGTGTGAAAGTCATGTGTTTTTTGTAAGGGTTTGTTTAACAAATGTACATTTGACAGATTGTGGGTCTCAACACCAACATCGACTTCTTGCTGAGTCTTTCGGGGCATCCAGAGTTCGAGGCTGGAAACGTCCACACCAGTTTCATCCCACAGCACTACGATCAGCTGTTCCCAGCAGCCCAGATCCCGTCTGGTGCGGTGCTTTGTCAGGCCGCTCTGGGTCTGCTGCTCCGAGAAAAGCAGCACACAGAGAAGTACAGGAACCAGTCCAGCGGTGAGAATGCAAATTTGGTTTGCATTAAGACCATAAGAAACAAATTCAGTCGAGTGTGTCCATATTTAACTGCTGGTATTGATGTTGTTGGTACAGCATGTGTGAAGCTTGTTTGAGATGTTAACCTGAGCTTCCTCTGGCAGACATGTACTCACCGTTTGCCTCCAGTAACGGGAGACGACTCAATGTCCTGCACTGCAGGAACTTGACACTGCAGCTAGGGGACAACAGTGAGTGTTCATGCTCTAATAAACACACACACACACACCGCCGAGCTGTGATGCCTGTCTGAATGATCACTTCAAGAGAAGAGTTAGACCCGACAAATCTACAGGAACATCATCCATAAATATTCTGCTTTCTAGAGCCGCTCTTGTAGATGTTTATAGGATGAACACATGAAGTAATTAAGATCAAATCTGTTATATTAATTAATATTAGTGTTATATTAATTATGTACATTTTTCACTCTGCATATTTGAATAATTTGCATCTTGTTAGCCATTACCATAAATTAATTAATAGCTTTATTTAATCCAGGGTTTATATTGCAATATTAGTATTATTATTTTTACTTTTATAAAATTGCTTTTACAGAATATATATGAAACCAAATCACTGACTAAATCTTGAATGTCACATTTTGTAAAGGTCAGAGGTCATGATTAACTCTTTCCCTGCTATTGATACAATTTTCCAGGGAAAAACATGATTTTCTCAGATTTTTGCTCATAATCAAGAGTTGATTAAAAGTGAATCCATTAAGCTATTTTTTTATTTTTTAAAGAAGAGGCTTTATTCTTTCTTTTGATATAGTGCATGTTCAGTGATTCATACAACAAAATGATCTGGGGGCCATGGAAGTTTTGTGAAAATGATCAAAAATGCTGGCATTGGCTGGAAACTTTGGTGTGGAAAGAGTTAAAGGATTAGTTCACTTTTAAAAAAACTTTTGCTGATAATTTACTTACTGACCCCCATGTCATCCAAGATGTCCATGTCTTTCTTTCTTTAGTCGAAAATAAATGAAGGTTTTTGATGCAAACATTTCTCCTTATAATGGAGGCAATGGAGCCCAAACGGTTACAGGTCTGAATGACAGTTTCAGTGCAGCTTCAGAGGGCTTTAAACCACACCAGACGATGAATAAGGGTCTTAATCTAACGAAAGGATCGGTCATTTGAAAAAAAAAAATCAAAAGTTTAAGTTTTATAAGCACAAATGTTGGCCTTGCTCCGTTCTGTGATATGTGTACGTGACGTCACGTGATACACAGTTACGTTGAAAAGGTTGCACACTTGTCGTAGGCAGAAATACCAACGTTTGGGCTCCATTGCCTCCATTATAAGGAGAAATGTTTGCATCAAAAACCTTCATTTATTTTTGACTGAAGAAAGAAAGACATGGACATCTTGGATGACATGGGGGTGAGTGAGTAAATTATCAGCAAAAGTTTTTTTAAAAGTGAACTAATCCTTTAAGTATCCGAATACAAAATAGTAATTGCTTTTATCAGATGCTTGACTAAAAGTTCCAGAGATTCTTCTACATGTCAAGACTAAATCATTCTCTGGAAATAGAAATGTCTGCATTATTTATGAGCAGCCACTGATCACAGTGAAGGAGGATTTCAGCATAACAATCCTTTAAAAGATTTTACACCGCAAGATCTGGAGGATCTAAACAACAAATGTACAGCGTTTCTCCCCAAAAACAGTAACATTTGTTTCATTTAAAGAAAACAAAGCATATTTTCTGACTTTTTTTACATTGTGACAATTGAGCATGTTTCTTCCTGCTAAATATTTTATGCATTTTCATATTTTATATTATAATATTAACATTATGTTTATTGTAATGCAAAAATCCCATTTTAATTTCTTTAATACATTACTGATGATTCTTAATATTGTAATAAAGCACGGTATTTTGACTGTATACATATAGTGTGTGTGTGTGTGGTGTGTGTGTGTGTGTGTGTTACAGTATTATGAATGACAATAATTGTAACCTGGAGAGAAAATATGCATAATTGTCATAAAAATAATGCCACAATGAAAAAAATAAGAATTGTCCTAAATAGGCTTAGTTTTCTTAAAGAAAACTATAATTTCTTTAGATTTTGGGTTGAAACATGACCTTGTTTCTGTCAGATTCACCCAGATGAGATTTAACTAATTTTGTTTTTGCAGAAGTGGCATTATATGTGACATACAATCCAGATGGGACATATAGTATGGAGGTAAATTATGTTTTTAGGATTCACATCAATAAGTGTAGCAGGGTTGTTTGAGAGGTTCTCACTCAGTTTGTTTGTCAGACTGGAGGTCAGGTGTTCCATGTGTCCGGGGAGCTGCAGCTGGAGGGTGGCGTGGCCTTCCTGTGGTGCTCTGTGAATGGAGTTCTGTCCCGACCCAAACTAGTCATTCTGGACAACACTGTACATATCTTTTCTATGGTGGGTTTCTGTCACCCTTTGAATTACACTTCAGACTTCATGTCAAGACGATTTATGATCTTTTGTGTTTTGCTGCTTCTTCTCTTTTAGGAGGGAAGTGCTCAGGTGGATGTGCCTGTGCCCAAGTTCCTGGCTGGTGTCAGTGGCTCTAGTGCACAGAGTGGCACTATCGCACCCATGACTGGCACGATTGAAAAGGTATTCAAGGCAGCTGCAAAATGCTTAAAGTGCCTCATTATAAAAAAAATGTATCCAATTTAATGCACATCATAAGGATGAGGTCTCGCGCTGGAATTGAATCACAGCAGACTGGGCTATCTGACCAATCAGAGAAGAGTAGACCAATCACAGCAGACTGGGCTATCTGACCAATCAGAGAAGAGTAGACCAATCACAGCAGACTGGGTCATCTGACCAATCAGAGCAGAGTTCTTTATTAAATGTTTTCAGACACTGTGAGAATGGAGCTGATGTTTCGATGTATATTATGATTAAAAGAAAGTGTTTTTTGACCTTGGATGTAAACCCTTTGTAGGAGAACTTCAGAACAAAATCGGGAACCTTTAAAACAGTATAATAGGGGCAATCTATTTGGATGCTGTAACTCTGTCTGGTTTCAGTCAGATTTACTGAATAGAGTGCCTGTGTTCCTGTCACTTGATGTCTAACTTGCCTTTGCTTTGTTTGTAGGTGCTAGTCAAGGCTGGAGACTCGGTCCAGAAAGGAGATCCCTTAATGGTGATGATTGCCATGAAAATGGAGGTGAGGCTCTGTCACGTTCTCATTCAGAGCTCTTTATAGTCCATGTATAACTGATGGGGTCCTTCTCTTTCTGGGCAGCACACCATCCGTGCACCCAAAGCAGGCGTCATCAAGAAGGTGTTCTTCAAGGAGGGCTCCCAGGCAAACCGTCACGCAGCTTTGGTGGAGATGGAGGAAGAGGAAGGAGCTGTGGCAGAGTAAACCCAGAGCCCTGTCACAGTCAGATGGTTGGAAAATATGAACTTGGACAAGTTGCTTCACAATAAAAGATCTTGAAGCTCTACAAATTAGTTTGGATATTTTGATATTTCTAACGTAAACTAGAAACTTTCTAGATAATCTAAAAACACACAACTTCTAAAACCTGTAGCTCTGTGTGGAATTCAGACCGTTAACTTAAGTGTTTCTTTCTGTGGTTTTCATTTGTTGTCATTTTTTTGTCTTGCCATCTTATAAACATGCAAGTATTTGCATTTCAACAGTCAATCCACTCATGTTGCGTGTGCATTACTTGTCATTATAGCACTCTTGTGAAGCGTCACTTAACACTGATTGTCATTTGTGGTGAATAAGGTGCCTTGATGTTGGCTTGAATACTGAAGCAAATGTGTAGAATCTGTATCTCTGAATCTTTTTAACCTTCATCATTAAAGGGTTTGTTTTATATTAAGTCTCTAGAGTCTGTAATTAAATTAAATATTTTCCACCTTTAATGATTAAGTTCACAATTAGTCGAGGGGCCTCTTTTATAAAATGTTGCGTAGAAACCGCCCTACATTTTATCTAAGAGTGTGCGTCAAATCTGCGTATGCATGATCTTGAAATTAGCGGATTAGCCAAAATAATTAAAAATGCCCCACGTGTGGAATCAAAGTAGGCTTAAACTTTAGGTATACATTAATTATGCACATTTTATAAATGAGGCCCCTATTTCGGAAAAAGTCAGTTTTGGATTTTGTGCTCTGGTATTTGTTTTTTATCGATCCGGCATTAACAAGTGTATTGCGTGATGGCCGTGCATTCACATGTGTGAGACAGAGTGAGCACAAGTTTATGCAGATACATTTGGAGCGTATGTTTTGCTATTGGACCTCAATGTGTATTTTTGACCAATCAGCCTTAAGTTCATTGTTTGGTGCTTACGGCGTATTGCAACCAATGAGCAGCGGAACGTTTGGAGAGAGTGTATAAACCTGACAAAATATTTTAATAAAAATATGTTAATATGGCCGAAATGTCCAAAAGACAGTAAAGCATTTTTTCAAGTAAAGTTGATGGTGTTTCTGATCAAAAGAGATCCAGAGAAGACAACTGCTCCCTGGACAACTCTACAACTAATCAGGATTGCAGGAGACACAAGTAACAGGATGTAATGAAAGGCAATGACGACATCAGTGAGAACATATCACTGATCAATGTAGACAGAATACATGACAGAATGATACACTAGGGTGTTGGGAATAATGCTCTTATAGTTGTGCCATCACAGTTTAGTGATGTCATTTTATGTTGTATGGTCAGTGTCGGTCACAGCACATTTAACTGTTGTTTTGGATCCAGCAATTATTCATTTACAAATTAAGCACTGCTGTAAGATCTACCTAAAGGTTAGTGCAAATATTATGTGATCTAGCACGTCAAATGTACGGTGGCGTTCAAAAAATGCATGTGCATTGATCAGTGTTAAAAGAAAATAAATGTCTAAATTAGATTGTGTGAATGATGCACTCACCTGTCAATCTCTTGTACAAGTCACGAAGTGACAGATGCTTAGCAAGGTTTGATGGTTCTTTATCAGTTTTATAAGCAAAATAATTCCACATTTCACTTCTACCTAACTAGTTTTAGCCATGTTGATTGAGATTTAACTGCTTTATGGATTTTGTTCCTCTATGTTGTCACATTTGCCGGTTTCGGATCCATTTGGGTAGCACACAGAACAGCAGCAAATCAAGAACTGAAATGAGCAAAATCATGACATTGTAGCATTTTAAATAAAATATATACCAGTATTTTCTGAGTAGCCTACCGGTATACTACACAACCCTACAGTCTTTGCCTAATACCTCTGGGGAACCTGGTCCGTCACAGTCTTGGCGGCAGGTCCAGAGGCTGAGTGTGACCACTTGTGCTCCTCCTCTGGTGAAGAGTAAAGCAAAGAGCAGGCAGGACGCTATGAGGGAGTCATTTAATGAAGCTATTTGAAAAAAAAACCCTGTAGAGAGTAGAGAGTTTATACCTTGGTATGACAAACAAATTATCATAGCTAGATCCAAAGATCCAGGTAGGAACATATGGTTACACTTACTCAGTTAGTGCAATGATTGGCCACAGGAAGCCAGGGAAGTTGGTAAAGGATGGGTTCAGGGTAACAAGACACTGCGTCACGCTGCCATGCCTCGGGTTTGCCTGCAAGTCTCCTTCAAATAAAGAAGTTAAAGACGTCTATTGCAGGTGCCCTCTTATACTCACAGGCACTCTGGTAGTGACATCATAGACGGCCAGTGAAATTGTCAAATTGACAAATACACATGCTTCAGACACCGGTCACACTGATGGCATTCCCCATAGCATCGATCCAGACACAGTGTCTCATTCCCCTTCTAAGGGAACGTCTCAGTTATGTAAGTAACCCCTCGTTCCCTGAAAGATGGGAACAGAGATGTTACTTCAGTACTGACGAAATGGGGGTTTCAACTAGAAGCCAACTGCCTTCTATCTCTATCAAAACGAGCCAATGGCATGAAAATGCCATGGGTCTGTGGAATTTGCATAATGCAACTCCACCCCACTGCATGGGTATAAACGGTGTTGCATTGCAATCTTGCATTATGTTTACCTGCTGAGGAGCCGAGGCTGAGCGCCCGGCCGTACCAGCAGTACAGCGGTTGTGTCATGGGGACATAACAGCTCCGTTCCCTTCCTTCAGGGAACAAGGGTTACATACTTAACCGAGACATTCCCTTTCAGCCAGTACACTCCGAGTTACGTCAGTACTGATGAAGTGGCGGTCCCAATCTAATCACACCACAACGGCTGTCTTCCAGCATCCTGGACTGACCTGAGCTCCCTGTCTCGGATCTTTGGCACAAAAGAGGGGCCGGCTCAGCTTACCAAGGTACACTGGGAAGGTACACTGGTACATAAATGACCCACGTATGGGCTGCATATGGAACATTCTGGAGTATCCAACCGCAGGTGGAATATTTCAACCCTAGTGGTGGCAAGGGTCTTGCCAAGGGAAGACACGTGCTCAGGGAGATTCATTGTAGAAATACACATGTGGGGGTTTCCCAGGGGGGGGAACCATGCACATGGGCCCCTAGCCTGGCATGAGGACTGGGACCAACTGGGCATGCAATCTCGTGCCGGTGTCAACAGTGCTAGGAATCCGTGGAGTGGAATCCGTGGAGACACCTGAGCCTGTCCAGTTACTGGCCACTTGGGGTGAGTACACGAGAGGACACAGGCTCCACTCTGAGATTATAAAATCTTGCAAATGTTTTTGGTATCGCCCAGCCTGCAGCTCTGCATATGTCTGTTAGCGAGGTGCCATTTGCTAAAGCCCAAGAGGAAGCTACACTCCTAGTGGAGTGTGCCTTAACCCCTAGGGGGCATGGCATGCCCTGAACCTGATATGCCAGAACAATGTTGTCCACTATTCAGTGAGACAACCTCTGCTTGGAGAGAGCCTTACCTTTCAGCTTCACTCCATAACAGACAAAGAGCTGGTCTGAGGTCCTTAAACACTGTGTCCTGTCTATGTAACCGCGAAGGGCACATACTGAACAGAGCAGCGCCAAGGCTGGATCTGCCTCCTCCAATGGCAGCGCTTGCAGGTTAACCACCTGGTCCCAGAAGGGAGTGGTGGGAACCTTAGGCACATATCCAGGCCGGGGTCTCAGGATTATGTGAGAGTTAGCCGGTTCGAATTCCAGGCACACTGTAAAAAAAAATCCCCATAAAATTTATTGTAAAAAAAAAGGAGCTGTAGTTGCCAAAACTTTGCTGTAAAGGCTTTACGAGACAGCACTTAGTTTACTGTCTATTTTACAGTTCAAAACCATATTATTCAAAGGTTTACGTTGTAATAAATACACAGTACACAGTAAAAGTTTACGTTAAATTTACAGTAAAAAAACATATTTCATTAACTGAAACAATGTTAAATTACCAAACTATTGAAATACTTTTATCTGTTATGTACCTTTGATACTGACAATCACCAAACACAGTGATGATCACAAGCAGCTGTAAGGACAACAATACAATTATATGGAAGATGCCATTCACACAAACACTAAACACCATCATGGTAACACACAACATTTTTAAAAATGCAATAAACATTAATTTAACAACATTATATATAACATAAAACCCTAATGTACAAAAATGATTAGAAAAAAATAAGAGGAAACATAGTTATTTCAATGAAAATTGAATGAAAAGGAACCTGCGGACCAGGCCGTGCTGTCCAACCGTTTTTGAATCCACCAGGTCATGGTGAGCCACAATTGCGGCCACGTAGACCTTCAGGGTGGAGGGAGACAGCCCTCTCTCCAACCCCTCATGGAGGAAGGAGAGCACAGACCCGATCGAGCATTTCCTGGGGTCTTCCCCATGAGAAGAGCACCAGGTGACGAAGAGGTTGCATTATGCAAATTCCGCAGAAGACCCATGGCGTTTTCATTGACTCGTTTTGTTAGAGATTGAAGGCAGTTGGCCCCTATGTTCAGTACTGACATTACTGGGCGTGTACTGACTGAAAGGGAACCATGGTTACAGCCATAACTTGAAGCGTTCTGTGGTCAAAACCAGTTTTATTCCACCTTTGAGTTATAGCTAAGGTATATAATTTCTCTCTTTAAAGGACTTTGAAAGGCTGATCCATGCTTTTATTTTGCTCAGGTTTGATGATTATAATTCCCTTCATGTGTGTATTAACCAAGCATATCTTGCCTGCCTGTAAAAAAAATCCTTTAAAAAAAAAAATCCTTTAAAAAAAAAATCCCCAAAGCAGAGAGACAATAGTAAACTCAAAGTTTTATTGGTTACAATATGTTTACTACCACAAGTAAAATAAAAAATGTATTATAAAATAAATAGTTGCAATACAACAATATCAACTGAGCTTCAGTACTGACGGGGAACTATTTTAAATAAAAGCTGAATCCATCTGAATCCATCTATCAATGTATTAATCTCTACATTTTTATTAGGATTCCAAGAGTGATGGCAACCCAAGAGTAAGTGCTATTTTAAAGTTTTTAAGTTAGACGGTTTCTTCTTCCCTTGGATCACCTTGTCTGTAAAACATTTTCATACATGCCCTATTCTCTTCTGCACATGCATGTTTAGGTTGTTTAGGTTCATGTTTATGAGTTACATTTAGGTAAATCTGCTCTTTTCTAATACATTATCTTCTACTCCAAACACTATGTAATGCATGTAATAAAACTGATTCTCTCTGTTTTAACGTTATGCGATCACCCAGCACTGTTCTCAACTAATGGCGCTTTTCCACTACACAGTACCAGCTCGCCATGACTCGACTCGCCTTTGTTTGGTTTTCCACTGTGTAAAAGTTGTACCTGTACCTGCTTCCAGATACTTTTTCGTATCCCCTCCGGCGAGGTTCTGAGCGAGCTGAGGTGATACTAAAATGTGACGTGAAAACACTGCAGACTGCTGATTGGTCAGAGAGAATCGTCACTATTCACTGCGTCATCATTGCACGCGCCAGACGGAGTATCCTGAATAACCCCACCAGTTTTAAATAGTTTGGCCAGAGATTGCGTGACATACCCATTACTATTATGGCAACTTGGAAAAATACGGCGTGGTCAAACGAGGAGTTGCAGACTTTCCTTTGTTTGGTTAGCGGGTGTGTGTTGCATGGAAGATTACGTCACAGCAGTTTCCTGCAGTGTCGCTATGACGACCAGGTACTATTGTGGAGGTACTATCTGCAATGGAAAACAGAGCGAAAAGCAAGCCGAGCTGAGCCGAGTAAAGTCAAGCTGGTACTGGTAATGGAAAAGTGCCATAATACACTTACAAAATATAAACAAGTCAATATAATCAACCAAAAAAGTTTCATGAATAAAACACAATAAGCAAAGAATTACAGTTAATTGGTCAAGGTAAATACAAATATTTGTACATGGAAATGCTTAATACATGTTTTTGTTTTGAGTTTCTAATAGCATTAGACATATATATTGAGCACATGCGTAACTTACATAACAATAGGCTGAAAGTAAAATACAAAACACAAAGGTACAAATAGACAAGGACGAGTGACAACTACAACTTGCAGGAAAAATGTCATAGCCTACATCCTTTAAAACAGTGAACAACCTGGAGCAAACTTGGGGACCATAGGCAAAGTGCAAGAATAGCCCTCTTCATCTGGAGCCCAATTCTACCTGATATACCTTGATTCCTTAGCTTGATAGCTTCTTTTCTCTGTTGCTATACTCACCATGGTGATGACAAGTATTGTCTGGCAAATCGTGACTCCTCACATAATTTTTTTGACAAGTAACAATTTCTCACAAGCTGGTATTTGAACTCAGTTCACCCCTAATAGATCTACATCATATGTCGTGAGCGCAGCACACTAGGCTACAGCTCCAACAAGCTTGATATGCTCTGAGTAGAATCAGAGTTGACATATTACAAATAGGTTGGCTTAGAAATGTAGAAAAGCTAAAGGGGTCAAGACTTCAGAAATCTATTTTTTTGTCCCTAAGAGAGAAAAGTCTTCTTTTGACAAATATGTGGTCTTTGTACCATTAAAACATCCTACAAGTTTAAAACACCCCCTCATTATAAACAAAGCATTTAACCAATTTCCAAAACCAGCTTGTTTCGATTGTGGGATATGTGATGTCACACAGGTAAACACATTTGCATATGATTGCCTCTAGAGCAATCTGACTCCTTTGTTCAGTCACCTAACAGCTGACACCTGTCTACGCTGGATAAATGCAAATATTACCAATTATAATAACTGACACTGTCTACACTGATAAAGTACACAAATGCCTGTTTAATTTCTGACTTGTCCCACATGCTTGAGCCTGCTGTCAACAGGACAAGAGTAAAGGCCCGTTCACATCAAGAACAGTAACACCATCGCACAATAATGTCCTGTTTATTATATGCGTGTGCTGCAGTTTTGTCATCTGCTTCTTTAAAGGCATGTTCACACCAAGGACGGAAGGATAAAAATAGTTTTAAAAATCATTCTAAATTTTAAAAAAATTGCTTAGTTCACACCACAACTGTAACAATAACAGCAAAGAAAAAAAAGTATAGTTGGAATCACTTTCAGCTGATGAAACAATAAAAACACTGACAGCCAGTCAGAATCTGTCTTACATTAAGGAGATAGTGATGCAGATATTGACTAGAGGATTTCCTAGGCAAATATTGACTTGGGACTATATTATGGGGACGCAAGCACTGCTACTTGGGCGCAGAGATATCACACAACGCATGAAATGTAAGTAAATAAAAGAGTTAAAATTATTTTATGAGATATTATAAAAGTTCTGTTCACATATGCTAATGTTATCAGGTGTGTAATCACTATAACATGCTTTTTTAGTGGTCTCCAGAATTTTATGTCAAATTGTTGTTATTTAGCAATAGAAAAAATGAATTAAAATAAAATACAAATTACCTTAAATTAACTGGTTTTTGAAACACATTATAACATTAGATTTTTTTAAATCTGCCTTTATGTCTTTAAGCAGATATAAATCGAAAGCAATGTTTTACAGTGTACAGCAAAAATTATAATACAACTGTCTAGAATTAATTGTTTTCTAGGTTATGCCAGGTGAAAAAGACATAATATTAAAATTTATTATAGTATATTTGTATTGTACTAAAAACATACTCTAGTACATTTTAATACATTTAATAGTACGTCTTTTTCAGCTGGGATTCCTTACCTGGATTCTTTCAATCCATTTGACACAGAGACACTGAGGATTTAGGATAAAGCCTAAATCCAGCATATAGTGGCTCAGTAAATGTGGTGTTGAATGTGTATATGTGTGTGAGTGTGTGTGTATCAGAGACGCTGTAAAAGGAAAGAGTGCCGGCTGACCAGTCCAGATACGCTCCTACTCTTTTAGACTGAGATTGGACGGATACATCAGTGTTCTTATTATCATGCCAGGCAGTACAAACATTACCACTGTTATACCAGAAAAGACACCAGGAATGTTCATTGAGTCCAAACAGACAATCAATCCCTTCTTTTCTACTGACTTTTTTATATGTCACTGCTACATTACCATTACCATTGAATTCAGTTTCCCAGTAACAGCGTCCAGTTAGACTCTCTTTACACATAACCTGCTCATAGTGCTCAAATCTTTCAGGATGTTCAGGATATGATTGATCCTCTTTCACCTGTGTTACCATTCTGTTCTCAAACATTAAGAGGGTAGTGTGTGCTGTGTTTGGATCCAGTGTGAGATCACAAAAATCTGAACAGAAAAATAAATATAAACCTTTGTGACAAAACCATGTGAGTTTAAAAAATGAACAAAAACTAAAAGCAGACTTACATTTTTGTAGTCCAGGTTTGATCCTGAAGGCTTCATTATGGTCCACGCTGAAAATAAAACAAAAACAAAACACAAGCACTGTTAACTTTGTCTCAGTTCAAAATAATTTATCAGAATTTAAAGGTACATTATGTAACATTTTTATGGGATATGTTTTACGACAAGCTTCTGACTTTGCACTTGTATTCTCGTATTTGTGTCCACAAATTGTGAGCACATAATTGCAAAAATATTGTGCAATTCCTTTTAAATTCTGTCTGAAATACTTTGTGACAGCTGAACATGATGTTAGTGCTAGTTTTTTTAAAAATTTATATGCATTTCTGTAAAAGTAAAATGACAAATAACAAACAATTACAACATTTCAATAACAAATACCAAGCCAAATGTCTGCCCAACATACTTGAGTCTTTCCAGTGCACAGTTTGGATCATTGAGTTTCTCAGAGAGCAGCTTGACTCCTGAATCTCCGGGGTGATTGTAGCTCAGATCCAACTCTTTTAGGTGTGAAACTGAACTCAGAGCTGAAGCCAGATAATAACAGCCAACCTCTGTTACCATACAGCCAGATAACCTACAACATAATTTGATTCATGATTAAACACCTGTACTGTGTTTGAAGCCTATGAATGATGATAATTTCTGTTTAAACACTTTTTTTAAATATTAAATTGTTTAGAATTAATTCAGATATTATTTCTTACTGCCATCATTTATTTACCAATCAACCACCTCAAACTATTTTAAGTCAAATGCTGAAGAAATGCTATTAAATAAATGTTAAATATAAATCAAAAGAACTGATCATTCAAGACCCAGCTATGTCCAAAATCAAATGCAATGATCATTTATAATTTATAATTTTGTAGTTTAATTCTTACACACCACAGTATCCCCAGATTACAGTTTGTATTCTTCAGTGCATCAGAGAGCATCTTCACTCCTGTGTCTTTCAGGTCATTGTTACTCAGATCAAGCTCTCTAAGAGGAGAGTTTGAAGACTGCAGAGCTGAGACCACAATTTCATAGCTGGGACCAGTGAGATTACAGTCGGCAAGACTGAAAGAGACAAAAATAGAATGTTTAGTAAGTTTAGAAAGCAGATTGTTACAAAAACATAAGGAACGACACACAAAAACTTTTACTCTTTTTTACTCTTAAGTTTCAACTTTTCCCACTAGTAAATGTTCACCTAGACCAGCTTGAATTAGTAGGTATTAATCAAACCTTAGGGGTGTTAAAATTCATTAATTTTCCTGTGCTGATCAAAAAGCATTAAGATTGTCAAAGCCATGGCCCAGGTAGTATGTCATTACTGCCTTATCCATAACCAAAAGTTAATTTTTTTTTGCCATTTCCCAGAGAACTTACATGTCCCCTTGTTTTTACTGACACTTCTACTGTTTTTTTTTGTAATATATATTGTAATATTTTTTTGAACAAAGCCCTTTTTAATTGATTGGCTTTTAAAGTTATGTTCCCATACTGGAAGAAGGGTTGAATAGCTGTCTGTCAACCAGGGAAGAACAGGTAAAACAACAAAAGAGATCTATTCATGAAGAGAGATGATTTTCCTCTGGTAAAACCCTTGAGTAAAGTTGTTTGTGTTCAGCAGGAATTCAGCATTTGCATTTGTGTGACAGTGTTCACAAAAGTGTAGTAGTATGTGTGAACTAAAAGGTTATTATCATTAATGGCTGAGGGACAGAGAAAGACGGAGCACTGCTAAAAATCCACCCTGCAAGTCTACGGAAGGCGAAAGAAATCATTATACAAAATGGTAGTTCTGAGCCGGGGTTGATGCAGGAACTGCACATGGTGACTGACCGAGATTAAAGTCACAGTCCAGGCCCTTGGCCAGACGATGATCACCCTGGTGGTCCAAAAGTGCCCCCTAGCTAAACCTTGAAGAGGTGCGAGATGTCGTCAAAATGCGCTTTTTAAATGCTCTCATCTCACAAGGTGGCCTTTTTAGACGACACTGTCAGAAGTTCAGAAGCAGGCTGAGGCAATCAAAAGCTTGCCACAATGTGCTCCCAATGTCACATCCAAGCCTTCTCACACACCCTCCCCTTCGGGCTGTCCCTGTTGCCTCATGTCTTAACGAAGGTCACGGAGGCAGCAATTGTTCCCATGAGAGAACGTGGCATTCGAATTCTCAACGACTGGCTTTTACTGGCAGTTGTGCAAACACTGGGACATGGTGCTCAGTCATCTCAGCTTGTTGGGTCTTCGGGTCAACTGAGACAAGAGTAAATTCTCTCCTGTGCAGAAAATCTCTTATCTCGGTATGGAGCTGGATTTGGTCAAGCAGACAACATGCCTCACAGAGGAATGTGTTCGGTCAGTGTTGACCTGCTTGAATTCATTCAAAGGCAGGACAGCGGACCCACTGAAATTATTTCAGAGGCTCCTGGGGCATATGGCATCCGCAGCCGTGGTAACACTGCTAGGATTGCTCCATATGAAGCCACTTCAACACTGGCTTCATGACTAAGAGCCGAGAAGGGGCGTGGCAGAGTGGCACGCACCGTGTTTACATCACCCCATACTGTCGCCAACCCTTTGTTTCTACAGGCAGGAGTTCCCCTAGAACAAGTGTCCAGGCATGCTGTGGTCTGCATGGATGCCTCTACCACCGGCAAGGGGGCCACGTACAACGGACATGCAGTTTCGGGTATTTGGACGGGTCTCCAACTGCATTGGCACATCAACTGCCTCGAGTTGCTAGCAGTACGTCTTGCGTTGGGCGGCATCAAAGGGCCGCTATATGGCAAGCAGGTACTGGTCCGTATGAACAACACTGCGACCGTTGCATACACCAACCGTCAGGGGGGTCTGCGCTCCCACCGCATGTTGCAATTCGTCCGTCCATCTCCTCCTTTGGAATCAGAAACATGTAAGTTCACTTCATGCCATTCACATCCCAAGCATGCTGCAGCTTCACGGATCTTTATTGTAGATTGCACCTCACTGTATTGTGACAGCTACTTACCTTGAATACATAATGTTGACATCTCTAATGTTTGGACAGTAGCACAAAACATATATTATATATTCATAAATATCAACTACATTTAATATGAGACTTGTAATCATTAATGATACAGTCAGTCCAACTGGGAATTTATAGGTGCACCTGAAAAAGGCTCATAATGTACTCATAATGTTGCTCTTATCTGAACTTGAGTGTTTCAACAAAGAGGAATGTGGGAAAATTGCAATGACCAAATGTGCAACGCTGATAGAGACATTCCAGACTTAAAGCTATCATTGTTTCTAAAGGTGCTATATTGACTTGAAGGGGGTGGATACTTATGTGAATAAATATTTAGCATTTTTAGTTGTAATGCATTTGTAACAGTATCTATCACTCTCCAAAATTTGTTCTTGGTGCATCTCTAGGGTGGATAGTTATATCAATCAATGGGTGCTTCAATTTTTAAAGTTGCTTTTCATAGTTTTAAATATTTAGGAGTAATAAATACATGTAAGTCCTTCGATCTTTTCAAGGTTTGTTGGTCACCTCTTCCCCTCTTTTTGGCAGGACACGTGAATTCAGTGAAGATGAAAGTGTTACCTAGATTTTTGTATTTATTTCAATGGTTACAATTTTTATTCCCAAATCCTTTGTTAGGGGCGGCAGTGGCTCAGTGGTTCATGTAGATTGACTACAAACCGGAAGGTTGGTGATTCGATCCCCGGTGTCACCTGACCAAGTGTCGAGGTGTCCATGAGCAAGACACCTAACCCCAGCTGCACCCGACGAGCTGGATGGCGCCTTACATGGCTGACACCGCTGTTGGTGTGTGAATGGGTGAATGTGAGGCAATATGTAAAGCGCTTTGGATGGCCATTGGTCTGTTAAAAGCGCTATATAAATGCAGTCCATTTAAACATTGCGTTTCATGAACAATAGAAATACCTTTTTAAAGTAAATTCTAATCATATCTCATTCTTATATGTTAGATATGTTACTGTTATTTTAAGTTTTAAATGTGTAAATAGGTGACCTATTGTGACAGAGTATAAAACCTAATATTTCACAATCTTAACCAACATAAAATAAAAAAAGGCATAAAGTTTGTGTGTTAGGGAGGTCAAAGAAGTAAATTGCATGTACTCAAATTGCAAGAAAAAAATTGGGATTAAATGGGTTAAATGCACATTTTAATTGCAATTACAATATGATCCAAATATTTTACTTACATAACTTTTTTGAAGTTGCTCACGGCTGGTATCAATCTTCTTCTACCCTCCTCTGATGTGTTGTATTTCTTGAGGTCCAACTCATCCAGCACCTCATCTGACATCTGAAGCATGCAGGTGATTGCTGAGCATTGAGCAGAAGATAGTTTCCTCTCTGAGTGTTTGTCTGATTTCATAAACTCCTGGATCTCTCTGTACAGAGTCTGATCTTTCATCTCCAGCAGACAGAGAAACAGATTGATAGATCTTTCTGTGGAGAGGTCTTTCTCAGTCCTGATTCTGTCTTTAATGTACTGTGATGTTTTCCAGATGCTCTCTGAACTTTTTTCTGTGTGTGTTAGCAGATCCTGTGTTAGTAAGAGTCTCTGATTGGACTCCAGTGAGATTCCCAGCAGGAATCGCAGGAAAAGATCCAGGTGTCCGTTTTCATGCTGAAGGGCCTCTTCTACTGTGTCCCTATGCAGATTACGTACTTGATCCAAGTAATGCAATGTGTTGTCATTTTTTATTATATAATAGTAAAACACATAGAAAGCAGCCAGAAACTCCTGAAAGCTCAGATGTATGAAGCTGTAGACTTTCCTCTGATGAATCACAGATTCCTCCTTAAAGATCTCAGTGCAAATCCCAGAATACACTGAGGCGTCAGTGACATCTATGCCGCTCTCAATCAGGTCCTCCTCGTAGAACATCACATTTTTCTTCATCAGCTGTTTGAAAGCCAGTTCAGCCAGTTTCAAAATCACTTCTCTGTTGGAGTGCAGGAGTTTCTCTGGATCTCTCTCTTCAGACTTCTGATTCCTCATATTGATCTGAATGATCAGAAAATGGATGTACATTTCAGTCAGAGTTTGAGGGATTTCTGCACTCAGATCTTCTTTCAGGAGCTTTTGAAGCACAGTGGATGAGATCCAGCAGAAGACGGGTATGTGGCACATGATGTGGAGGCTTCTTGCTCTTTTAATGTGTGAGATAATTCTGCTGGCTTGATGCTCGTCACTTATTCTCTTCCTGAAATATTCCTCCTTCTGAGGCTCATTGAATCCCTGAATCTCTGTCAGACGGTTAATGTATTTTGTAGGAATCTGATTGGCTGCTGCTGGTCTGGAGGTGATCCAGATGAGAGCAGAGGGAAGCAACTCTTTATTCATGAGCTTTGACATCAACAGACCCACGGATGACATCTCAGTCACATCAGAAACTTTCTGTCTGTCTGTAAACATCAGTGGAATTCTGTTTTCATCCAGACCATCAAAGATGAACACAACTTTACACGCCTCATACTTCTTTGAGTCCAGATCTTGAAGTTCAGGATGAAAGTCCAGCAGAAGTCTGTGAAGACTGTACTGATGATCTTGGATCAAGTTCAGCTCTCGAAATGGAAGCACAAACATGAAATCTACATCCTGATTGGCTTTTCCCTCAGCCCAGTCCAGAATGAACTTCTGCACAGAGACGGTTTTTCCAATTCCAGCGATGCCTATAGTAAAAACAGTCTTGATTTTGTCTTTCTCCTCACATTCCAGTTCATGTGAGGCTTTGAAGATGTCATTGCAGTAGATTGGAGTGTCTTGTGAGTGTTTTGTTTTTGCTGTTTTCTCCATCTGTAAAACCTCATGCTCTTCATTCACTCCTTCACTCTCTCCCTCTATGATGTAGAGCTGTGTGTAGATCCTATTCAGGAGGGTCTGATTCTCTTGAAGATTGATTCCCTCAAACAAGCTCTCATACTTGTTTTTCATGAATTTTTTGTGTTGGTCTTTCGCTTTCTGAAAAACATCATCTACTGGTTGGTAAGAATCCTGATCCAGGTCTTCAGCCTCCACTGTCCGTTCAAGCTTTTGTTTGGCTGATTCTGTGTTTTGCTTCCTGTTGTGAGTCAGATGGTATTTCAAAGAAGTGATTGGCTCATTTATCTCCCCACTGCTCAGATAGATAGATAAAATTAAGGTTAAACCATTGGAGTCACGTGGACTATTTTAACAATGTTTGCACTAAATTGAAAGTGTTAATAAAATTGCTTTCTATGGAGGGGTCAATGAGCTCTCAATTTCATCAATAATATCTTCATTTGTTTTCTGAAGATAAACAAATTGCTCTACAAGCAATTGATCTATCGGTAAGCCACGCCCCTCAAATGCAGATGAGCCAATGGCAGTTGAGTATCAGTTGCACTGGGACTGGAACTCTGACATCTTTAGGTTTCAGCGCCAAAGAGAAACATTGGAAAATCCGAAGCTTTCATCGGTTTGATTGTGTTTATGCTACAAAAATGGTAAAACGTTGTGCCTGAGGTATTGTAACACTGACTCCAGGTATCCTGAGAGTATTTTCTGGTAGTCATACTCTCATTAAGTTACGAGTCCCTGCTAACGTACAAACCAAAATAAATAACTGTTCTCACATCATGTAACGTGTAGGTCAAAAACACATAAACGTCTATATTTCAGTGCCTCTCCATATTAAACTGGTTAAATGTAAATTAATAAAATGTTACCCTGCAGTAAGTGTTGATCCTGAATGTTGTCATCTGAGCGACAGTTGTAAAATGAGGCTTGGTCGGAACATCTGTTCTGTGTCACAGACGTATTGTGATTTATTGTTTAATTTGTTTTTGCATACATTTCTGATATTTCTGTGAGTTTAGATGTTTGCGGTCTGTATTATCTGCTTACTAAGGAGGACTCCTATTCTGATGGGTATTATAGTTTACGGGTAAGTTAGTAAAAGTAAGAGCTTGCACGCAGTTTATTGGAGTTGTTTTGCAGATACAAAGTTTACCAGTTATTAACTGCAGCCCTGAAAAGGCATAAGGTCTGTATATGTTTGTTTACTGTTAGTTGTATGAGTGTTTTTGTGTAATTTGCTGTGTATGCTAATGATAATGCAACAGAGAGAGAGAGTTTGTGAATGAGACGTTAATGCGCACTTCTTATGCTTTGCTTGTTCAGCTCCTACAGTGATTTTTTTGGAGTGAAAAACAGTAATTAACTTCATAAACCATCAGTAAAGTTTGGCCATCATTCGGACGGGCTATGAACTACATTCTGTGTCCAAAAAAATCTTGGAATAAGGTTTTCACACTGACAGCTGTCATTGTAAGACATAGCAACTCCGTTTGTTGTTTGTTTGTCCGAGTTAGCAACAGTAACTAAGAGGGGGCTTACATATAGGTCAATTGATTCATAGGGTGTGCTTAGTTTGTCACCCATGGCCTTTCCTGGTAAAATTTTCTCACAAAAACAAATGTCCCATCTGGAAAGTAAGAAAGTTCTGGGTAATTTTATCACATTTAAAAAATATATTGTTCATTTAAGCCTTGCTAGCTTAAGTCAACATGTTGATACTAACAAAGGGTCAGAGTCATCACTCAATGCAGAAACACTGAACTTCATAGAGTCGTCACTCTTCACAGACACACAACCAGGTCCTGGAGATGCTTCTCTCTTTCTCATCCTCCTGGTGATAATAGACAGAAAACCAAGAAAACAATGTTTTAGAACTGTCTGCAGTTTGTCATTCATTCTGCTGTTCTCAGCACTGAATTGTGTCTGTATAGTTTTAATTCCCTGCAGATCACGTTCAATAAAAGCATCTGCCAGATGCATAAATGATGCATTTGTTACCTGAGTTCAGAGGTCATAGATTCATCAGTGAAACCAGGTCTAGGCCCAATAAAGGATCCATCAGTCTTTATAGATACACTGCTAAGATCTGGAGAAGTTGCTCTTGGGATCTGATCCAGATCAGTTCCAGAATCTTCTGTTTCAGATCTAGGGATCTCCTCCTCTCTATCCTCACTGAGATCCATTTTACAGGCACTCTGTAAAAAAATATCATGATTTTAAAGGTAAAAGACTGTAAAAATGACCACATGAGGCGTGATCAACGGGCATAGTTCAAATGACTCTGTACGCAATTGGATATTCTTTCAGCCAATCAGACCACAAGAGGTGTGATCAACGGGCATAGTTTAAATGACTGTAAACTATTACTATGATTTTGAATGTAGAAACTTTTTTACCTTTAAAAAAAGTACATTTTAAAGCAGTGAAATCAATTACATACATGTATGAACTGAGAATATGTAAGTAAGTATATATATATGTAACGGCATTTGGTACATTTACAAATAAAATTGAGTAGAAAAAATTGGGTAAAAAACATTTAAAAAACAATATTTATGAGTACGACATTTTAAAGGCAGACTAACAGGTCTTTGAGGGTCAGAATTCTAGCTGATAGACAGGTGTTCAAATACTTATTTGCAGCTGTATCATACAAATAAATAGTTTAAAAAATCATATTGTGATTTCTGTTTTTTTTTTAGATTATGTCTCTCACAGTGGACATGCACCTACGATGACAATTTCTCCCACAAAAAAGTGGGAGAACTTGCAAAATAGCAGGGTGTTCAAAACTTATTTTCCTCACTGTGTGTATATATATATATATATATATATATATATATATATATATATATATATATATATATATATATATTTATAGTTAGTGATCAATTGTAATGGTAAAATAATGACATGTTTAAAATGTAAATTGTAAATGTAATAAATAAATGTAAATTAAATTGTATTCTTGGTTATGTCTCCAACAAATGAATAATATGCTCACACTTTCAGCCTGTTTAAAAGTAAGTTTTATTTGTGTTCAAGTTTATGCATTTACCCCAGGCAGAATTAATCAACTTGAGGAATTAGTTATGTTGACTTTAGACTAATAATTTAATAATTCTTAAAAAGCTTTGAAATGTCTATTCGAATGTTAGTTTTTAATACAAGGCTTTGAAACAAATTGTGTGTTTATTATACCAGGCTGTTCATTTTTGGAGAAAAAACATAAAAGAAATATTTAAGTGTTCAAGATAGCATTGTTTTATTTCAGTAAAGGAGCCTGAAGGCCTCCGAGCAACAGCAGATGAAAATAATAACAATAAAAATAACAGCAGGAGCAAAAATAATCAATAGATAGTAGGGATGCACGATAATATCGGCACAACATCGGTATCGGTCGATAAAAGCTTAAAATGACCATCATCGGCATCGGCCGATATGAATATTTCTGCCGATGAGCCAAACCGATAGGGGGGCGTGTTTCATGTGCGCGCACGACGACCATGAACGCAGCTTGAGCGCCAAAAACTTAAACTTACAACATGTCAGCTGTGTGGAGGCATTTCGAGATCTGTCAAACAGATAACAAAGTTGCTATCTGCAATCTTTTAAAGCACAAGTGATGCGAGGAGGCGTAAAACAACAGTCTTTCAACACTACAAATATGATTACACATCTTAAGAGCCGTCATCCTGAGCAGCACCAAGACTTTTTAAAAAGTAAGACGGAAAAAAAGCCGGCAAAAACCCATCAGCAGCCTCTACTTCAGTCCTTTGACAAAGCTAGAAAATACAGCAGCGACCACTCAAAGGTAAAAGATCTTAACGACAAAATAATTGAATTTATTGCTCTTGATAACCAGCCGTTTAGCGTGGTGGAAGATGTTGGCTTCAGGAGGCTAATGATGCACCTAGAGCCGCTGTATGCTATGCCTAGCCGGCGCTATTTTTCTGACGTGGCCTTACCTGAACTCCAGTGTTTTCGCCAGTCAAATTGAAATGCTCCTTGCCGGGCGCGTGTCGCATTAGCTTCACCAAGGACATTTGGACATCAAGCGTGAGTCCTGTAAGCATGTTGAGCCTCACTGCCCAGTGGATAGATGAAGATTTCACCCTTAAAAAAGCTGTCACACTTCTTGCCCTTTGAGCAGCTGACCAGAGATATAAGTTCTGCAGAGGCTTCTGCTACTGATGTGATCCTCATGTTGTGGCACTGACACGACTGCTTGGCCGGCCGAGTGAGATGGACAGAGGAGTGCAGACTACCAAAACTACCCTGCTGGAAGCCGTCAATCATCGCCTAACGGTGTGCATTGTGAGGCACTTTATTCTGTTGCAACCATGCTTGATGCACGCTACAAAGACCGGTACTTTGATGAGGAAAAAGAGGAGTGCTCGCGACCTGTTGCTCAAAGTTTTGGATGACATGAGTGGCAGTGCAGATGCCAGCATAGAGGATCCCCAGAGAAGAGGACCGAACAGGATCACTGCTGGATATGTATGACGAAATTCTGGAGGAGAATGTCATGTTTGAGGAGCAAGACAAGACCACAAAGGCCACAGGTAAGCGAAGCGTAAAACATGCACAAATGTAGGTTATTATTTTAAAAATATATATTTCACTTTTGAACCGAAAGCATCCTAATTAATGATGCGACTTTCGCTATTATTATTCTGCAATGTCATAATAGATAATCGCCTATTTATTATCATAATTCACTATGTTTACGATATAGTAATTATAAACGTGCAACTAATAAATCATTTGATTTAAAAAAATATATATATATATGTATATATATATATATATATATATATCTCCGTAAGTAATATTTTGGTACTCTGCTACTTCATAGGTCATCTCATACCTGGCCGAACCCACAATTCCCAGGAACCACAGTCCATTGGAGTACTGGAAGTGCAACCAGGCCCGCTTTCCCTGCTCCTCGCTCTTGCTGCACGCAAGTACCTGTGTGCACCTTGCACAAGGTTGACAGTGGCTTTTTAGCGTTGCCTCTGATGTAATGGATGAAAAGAGAAATCGAATGGACGGTGAAAAGGCAGAGATGCTAATTTTTCTTAAGAAAAACCTACCTCTGGTATTAAAAAAATAGCTGAACAGAAGCCTACCGGTCAGCCGAGGTTGTCTTCCTAGTTAGTTGGACTGAAAAGGTTTGCACCACTCAAGTTCAAGTAAAGGATAAGATGTCCTTGTATTTTTATTTTTTGTGGCTCACAAGATAATATGTGGAGCTTGGTTTTAAGTTTGATTATACTTTAAAGTGGGTCCTCAGGACTGAAGTGGAGGTCTGGACTACAGCTGCTTGTTTTGTGCACTTGAAGTGTTTTCTGTAAGTTTCAGTACAATGTCATGTTAACCACTATGTTGGGGGAGCATTTGGTAGACCTGTTCCAGTAGGAAGAGATGTAAAAAAAAAATTGAAAATGTATTTGTATTTATTTTAATCTTAAGGACTGAAGTTTCAAAGTCTAAACTTAAAAATAAAATGTTGCACTGGCATATCATTTATTCTCCAAATGAAATAATTGACCTGTTTTTCAGGGGTGAATGTAAAACATTTGTAAAATAATACACTTATGGTAGAATCAGTACAGAAAAGATACATGGATTTCTCTTCAGTAAAATTAAAATTTTAATATATCAGGCGAAAAATTCGTATATATATCGGTATCGGCATCGGCCAAAATTATTTTGAAAATATCGGCATATCGAATATCAGCCAAAATCCAATATCGTGCATCCCTAATAGATAGTTTTAGGACAGAACTAAGATTTAAAAATCAAATGTATCAGCGTGAAACTATTGTTGTGAAACTATGCATGCGTGGGGCATAACCGCTGTAGTGAAACTGCGCATGCCCGGGCAAAACCGCGGCTGGGGTGAAACTGCGGCTCTGCAGACAGATAATATTTGTGAAATACTGAAGGCCACTACTCTGAGAGTGGCCTTCAGCTCTTCTGCAGTGTTGGGTCTGGCGTATCACATCTTCCTCTTCACAATACCCCATAGATTTTCTATGGAGTTAAGGTCAGGCGAGTTTGCTGGCCAATTAAGAACAGGGATACCATGGTCCTTAAACCAGGTACTGGTTGCTTTGGCACTGTGTGCAGGTGCCGAGTCCTGTTGGAAAATGAAATCTGCATCTCCATAAAGTTAGTCAGCAGCAGGAAGCATGAAGTGCTCTAAAACCAGCAGCTGACATGGCACCCCAAACCATCACTGACTGTGGAAACTTTACACTGGACTTCAAGCAACGTGGATTGTGTGCCTCTGCTCTCTTCCTCCAGACTTTGGGACCCTGATTTCAGAAAACTTAACTTTGGACAACTTTTTGTCCTTTTTGTCTTTGGCCCAGGCAAGATGCTTCTGACGCTGTCTGTTGTTCAAGAGTGGCTTGATACAAGGAATGCGACAGCTGAAACCCATGTCTTGCATACGTCTGTGTGTAGTGGTTCTTGAAGCACTGACTCCAGCTGCAATCCACTCGCTGTGAATCTCCCCCTATTTTTTAATGGGTTTTGCTTCACAATCCTCTCCAGGGTGCGGTTATCCCTATTGCTTGTACACTTTTTTCTACCACATATTTTCTTTACCTTCGTCTCTCTATTAATGTGCTCTGACACAGAGCTCTGTGAAGAGCCAGCCTCTTTTGCAATGACCTTTTGTGTCTTGCCCTCCTTGTGTCAGTGGACGTCCTTTGGACAACTGTCAAGTTGGCAGTCTTCCCCATGATTGTGTAACCTACAGAACTAGACTGAGAGACCATTTAAAGGCCTTTGCAGGTGTTTTGAGTTGATTAGCTGATTAGAGTGTGGCACCAGGTGTTTTCAATATTCAACCTTTCCACAATTTTCTAATTTTCTGAGATACTGATTTTGGGATTTTCCTTAGTTGTCGGTTATAATCATCAAGATGAAAAGAAATATACATTTGAAATATATCAGTATGTTTGTAATGAATGAATATAATATGAAAATTTCACTTTTTGAATGGAATTAGTGAAATAAATCAACTTTTTGATGATATTCTAATTATATGACCAGCAACTGTTTATCAAAGGTACATAACAGATATCAACAGGATTGGTAATTTCAGTTAATGAAATACAGTTATTAACTGTAAATTTAACCTAAATCTGTAAAACCTAAAATGTTGTTACCATATTGTAATGTAACCACAGATTTGCTGTAAAATATTAGAAAAGGTGTATGAGATTCAAGCAAAGGATTGCTTGTGCCTACACTGAAAAATATTAAGTAAAATTTACCTTGTTTTATACTAGTCTACTAGTTTCTAAAGTCACATCAAGCTTGAATTTCCAGCCTTTAAAAGATCTGCTGCACACAACTTAAGATATTTATCAAATGCTTAGACAAACTTGAAAAACGAGTCATGCTCATTATGTTCAGTCATTCTGTTTACGTGACAAAATAAACAGCATCAAAAATGACATTATGGATTTCTGTCCATGGATTTTAACACATTAAAACAAAAGTATATTTCCCCAATCTGAGTCAAATTAAATGTGATTAAGTTGCATCACTTTACCCATTGATGTCTGCACAGTTTAGGTCTGAAAGTTTGCACATTACATAATACAAACATCAGTCTTGAAATCCACTTTAAAAGCTGAACTACAAGTGGCAGCCCATTTTTATATGACTAAATATGTAAAGTTATTTCTGAACCTACCACAAAATACGGACGTGTAGATTATTGTCATTGAAAGCACTAAAATGGCATCTCTTCCTTGTTTTTTACTTTCATTTTCTTACATGCATTCAAATTACTTAGTCTTTTCAACTCCACCCAGGAAAATAAAACACTGCGATCCTCATCATGAATAATTAACTTTCTTTATTACTATATGAGGATGGCTGGGTGTTTTTTATTTAGGTGGAGTATGATAGTATGTTGAAGAGTCTCAGATGACCTTTTGTATATGGCTTTCTGTTCTGTGATCTTTTAGATATTGTAATATTCTCAACCTTTATTATCTGTATCACAGCACTTTAACCAAAATTCAATATTACATTTAAGTACATATTTCCATGTGTTTTATGACAGGTTACAGGCCATCATTAAAGGTACAAGCCACCACCTATATTGGAGTGTGTAAAACCATAGCGTTACTGTTGCTAGTTATAGTTTTCTAATTAAACCTGTTTCATGTAGAAACTTATGTAATGGACTACTTGGTTCCATTTGTTTATTTCCCATTTCTAATAATTTCTAATAAACTTGAAAAAACAGTTGCTCTCATTACTTTCAGCCATTCTGTTTACGTGACAAAATGACCAGATCAAAAATATATTCATATTAGAACATATGTTTATTTCAGCCGGCTGAGTAAAAGCAAATGTGATTAAATTAATTAACTTGATCCATTAAGGTTTCCACAGTTTAGGTTACCTTAGAAAGTTTGCACATTAAATTATAACATTAATCTTGAAATCTTGAAAAACAAGTGGCAGCCCATCTTTATATTACATAAAAAATGGTTTGGTTCTGTTCTGGGAACCAGACAACTCAATTATCTGGATTATACGGTAACGATATGACATGATCCAGGATTGTTTGGTTCTTGGAACCTCATCCCTCGTGTTTGTTGTCATAGCAACAGGTCTCTAAGCTCAAACCTGCTCGGGAGCAGCTCATTTAATGTAAACAGGGATGTTGGGATGTTAGCATGTTATGACGCACGACACAGGAGTATAAACAGAAAAGTCCACAAATACACAGATTGCCAGGAATAGAGAATAACACATCCACATAAACTAAAGATGATATACAACAATGAACAGATGAATTAAAGGGTTTAAATACACAGGAAGTAATATTGGAGCAAATGACAGACAGGTCATATTAGTAACGTCTCGGTTACGGATGTAACCCTCGTACCCTGAGGAGGGAATGGAGACGTAAGTTAGTGACTAACGAATGGGGGTTTGCTTAGAAGCCTATCAACTTCGAGCTTAGAGAAAACGCCCAATGGCGTGACAATGCCATGGGGCATGCGGAATTTGCCGACGTAACTCCGCCTCACCGCGTGAGTATATAAGGAGTACGTGGCAATATCGCATTATGTTACCTGCTTGAGGAGCCAAGACTGAACTCCTGTGTTTCCAGGTAGCACAGCTGATGTGGCAACGGGACGTTACGCCTCTGTTCCTCCTCAGGGAACGAGGGTTACATCCGTAACTGAGACGTTCCCTTTCGTTCAGTCACTACGACGTAACGTTAGTGACTAACGAATGGGGGTCCAATCTAATCCCACCACTCAGCTGTCTTCCAGTGCCCTGCGTAAGTGTGAGTACCCTGTCATAAGACTAGTACGGACTCCCACTTATCACAGGAATACCAAGGTACACTGGGAAGCATATCCCAGTAAGGAAATGCCAAGATGCCTACCCGTAGGGAGGACTTAAGAGTACACATATGACACGCAAGGGTTGCATATGGGAAAACTCTAGGGTACCAGCCGAAGGTGGATTTTTAACCCTAGGGGTGCCAAGAGAAGAAACCCGCTCACTGCGGAGGCTTACGGTGAAATACACGTGTGGGGGTCGCCGGAGGGGAACCATGCACACGGGGCACCTGGCCGGACACGAGGGTCTGGGCTCGCTAGAGGGCAGACTCACAGGTATCGGCGTAAGCAGTGCTGGAGAAACTCAGGGACCTCGGGGAGCTGAGGAATATCGTACGTATCCAGTCCGAGGAGTGGAATGGCGAGCAAGCGAAGACACCTGAGCCCGGCCCATTACCGGCCCCTCGAGGGGGCGAGTACATAGTCGGACACTGGCTCCACTCGGAGATTGTAGAATCTGGCGAATGTGTTAGTTGTTGCCCAGCCTGCAGCTCTGCAGATGTATGTTAGCGAGGCGCCATGAGCTAAAGCCCAAGAGGAGGCGACACTCCGAGTGGAGTGAGCCCGCACCCCAAGGGGACATGGTCGACCTTGCTGCTGGTAAGCCAAAACAATGGTGACCCAGTGAGACAGCCTTTGCTTTGAGAGAGCACTTCGCTTCCGCTCTCCACCATAACAGACAAAGAGCTGGTCTGAGGTCCTGAAACACTGCGTCATGTCTACGTAGGCGCGGAGAGCGCGTACTGGACAGAGCAGTGCCAAAGCTGGGTCTGCCCCCTCCACGGGCAGCGCTTGCAGGTTCACCACCCGGTCTCTGAACGGAGTGGTGGGAACCTTGGGCACATATCCAGGCCGGGGTCTCAGGATCACGTGAGAATAAGCCGGCCCGAACTCCAGGCACGCTTCGTCAACCGAAAATGCCTGCAGGTCCCCGACCCTCTTGATGGAGGCCAATGCAGTCAGCAGAGCTGTCTTCATCGACAGGAACTTAATATCAACCGACCGCAAAGGCTCAAAGGGAGGTCTCTGCAGAGCACTTAAAACTACTGAGAGGTCCCAAGAGGGTACGAGAGGAGAGCGAGGAGGATTAAGTCTCCTCGCCCCCCTCAGGAACCTGATGATCAGGTCGTGCTGACTTACCTTCTTGTTCTCCAAGAGATCGTGGTAGGCAGATATAGCGGCCACATAAACTTTGAGGGTGGAGGGAGACAGCCTTCGCTCCAGCCCCTCTTGGAGGAACGATAGCACGGACTCGATCAGGCATTTCCAGGGGTCTTCTTGGCGGGAAGAGCACCAGGTGACGAAGAGGTTCCACTTCAACGCATAGGCATGCCGAGTGGACTCTGCCCTAGCAGAAGTGATGGTGGTGACCACCGTAGGTGGCAGGCCACTCAAACCTGCCGCGTCCCATCCAGGAGCCACACGTGGAGGCTCCACAGATCGGGACGCGGGTGCCAAAGGGTGCCCGTCTCTGAGTGAGGAGGTCCGGTCTCAGAGGAATAGGCCAGGGAGGGGCTGTCGCAAGGAGTAAGACTTCGGGGAACCAGGTCTGGCCGTGCCAGAACGGGGCGACCAAAAGGACCTGCTCTGATCATGCACAAGAGCTGTGCGAGTAGGCTCACTGGGGGAAACGCATACTTGCGTAGCTGTGGCCAGCTGTGCGCCAGTGCATCCGTGCCGAGCGTGCCCTCGGTCAGGGAATAAAACAGGCTGCAGTGGGAAGAGTCGTGGGAGGCAAACAGATCTACCTTCGCGTCCCCAAACTGTTCCCAGATCAGCTGGACTGTCTGGGGATGGAGTCTCCATTCTCCCAGGAGAGGCTGAAACCGCGAGAGCTCGTCGGCTGCGAAATTCAGGACTCCCGGATTATGGACAGCACGAAGGGACCTCAGGCGCTTCTGACTCCATAGAACGAGATGGCGGGCGAGTTGAGACATACGGCGGGAGCGTAGACCGCCCTGGTGGTTGATGTACGCTACTACGGCAGTGTTGTCTGTCCGGACAAGCACATGTTGACCCTTCAGCAACGCTCGGAAGCGGTGCAGGGCGAACCGTACTGCCAGCAACTCGAGGCAATTGACATGCAGGAGGCGCTGGGGTCCTGTCCAGGAGCCCGTGCCTGCTTGTCAATTGCACATGGCACCCCAACCCGTGGCAGAGGCATCCGTCGACACAACAACATGCCTGGAAACTCGTTCTAAGGGCACACCGGCCCGTAGAAAACTGAGGTTCGACCACGGGGTGAGCGTCTGTAAGTAGGCCCGAGTCACTTGGACCCGGAGCGTGCCAGACTGCCATGCCCATCTCGGGACTCGATCGCGAAGCCAATGCTGAAGCGGTCTCATATGAAGCAATCGGAGCGGCGTCACCGCGGCTGCAGATGCCATATGCCCCAGGAGCCTCTGAAACAGTTTCAGAGAGACCGCATTCTTGCTCTCGATATGACGGAGGCAAGTCAGCAGAGACTGCGCGCGCTCGCTCGAAAGCTGCGCCCACATGGTGACCGAGTCGATGTCCATTACCGAGAAAAGAGATCCTCTGCACTGGGCAGATTTTGCTCTTCTCCCAGCTGACCCGAAGGCCCAGACGGGCTAGGTGTTGGAGCACCCGATCTCTGTGTCCGCAAACCTGCTCTCGAGAGTGACCCAGTATGAGCCAGTTCGAGATGATGCGAACCCCGTGCTGCCATAGGGGTGCAAGGGCTGCCTCGGCAATCTTCGTAAAGATGTGAGGGGACAGAGACAGCCCGAATGGGAGGACCGCGTCCTGATATGCCCGCCCCTCGAAAGCAAACCATAGGAACGGTCTGTGTCGAGGAAAGATGGAGACATGGAAGTAGGCGTCCTTCAGGTCGATCGCTGCAAACCAATCGTGAGGACGAACGCATTCGAAAAGGCGTTTCGCAGTCAACATCCTGAACGGAAGCCGTTGAAGGGATCGGTTCAAGATGCGAAGGTCCAAGATTGGTCGTAACCCACCGGTTTTCTTGGGTACAATGAAGTAGGGGCTGTAGAACCCCAACTCCAGTTTGGCCGGAGGGACAGGCTCGATTGCACCCTTCGCCAGCAGGGTGGCAATCTCCGCACGCATGACGGGGCGTTGGCCCCGATCACGGTCTGACGAAGTCCTCTGAAGCGGGGAGGAGCCTGCGCAAACTGAATCGCTTAGACGAGCCTGACAGTCCGCGCGACCCAGCGGGACAGTCCCGGAAGCTGAAGCCAGGCTCCCAGGTACTGCACCAGCGGGGTCATAGGGACGGCAGACATACCCAGGGTGGGGCAGCGAGGCAGCGTTACCGGCCCGGACATGGGAGGCGGTTGGCCCCGGTGGGGGCACGGTTAACGGCTGCGCCCTGACAGAGGAGACCAGGGAAGGACGACGCCTGGCTGGGGTCTGCTCTGAGAGGAGGCTGGCGACAGAGAGGGATGCAAGTGGCGGGACCCGAGGGTGGCGCACACCGTCATCACCGGTCTCTGGGTGCTCAGGGATGGGGATGTCAGTTCTCTCTTTAACCATATTAGGGTGCTGCTGACCCGGGGGCCAGCAGCTGAACAAAAGATTCTCCCCCGGCCCTCCGCGCGGCCCGGGTGGAGGCTGCTGTTTGGGTGGTGCAGAGGTTGAGGGAACCGCAGGAGGGCGCCCTCGGCGGTGAGCAGGCTGAGGCCACTGCGCGGGCGGTGGGGTGAAGACAGCAGCTGACCGCTTGGGCAGAATATGTTTAACGCCTCAGTCTGCTTCTGAGCGGCCGAGAACTGTTGGGCGAAGTTCTCAACCGCCCCGCCGAATAGCCCATCCTGGGATATGGGCACGTCGAGGAACCGGGTTCGCTCGCTGTCGTGCATATCGGCCAGGGTGAGCCATAGGTGTCTGTCCTGGACCACATGAGTGGACCCGGAGAGCGAGGTCGGTGGCGGCACGCAACTCATTGCTGAGTCCTGGATCAGCCCCACCTTCGTGCATGTCGCACAGCAACTTGGCTTGGTAAGCCTGGAGAGTTGCCATGGCATGCAAAGAAGCGGCGGCCTGCCCCGCAGCTCTATAGGTCTTCGCCACCAGAGATGACGAAAACCTACAGGCCTTGGAGGGGTGCTTTGGGTCACCGCGCCAGGTCAAAGCACTCTGCGGACACAGTTGCATCGCAACAGAGCGTTCGACTCGGGGAACCCTAGTGTACCCACGAGCCGCGGCTCCATCAAGGGCGGTGAAGGCGGAAGAGTTCGCCGACCGGTCACGGGAAGATAACGGGTTCTTCCAAGACCGCGCAATCTCCTCATGCACCTCAGGGAAGAAAGGAATTGGAGGGGCGGACGGACGGGTGTCTGCACGCGCCGCCCCCAAAAAACAATCATCCAGCCGCGAACGCTCAGGTCGAGGCGCAGGGTTCCACTCCAACCCAAGCGCTGCGGCTGCCCGAGACAGCATGGATATCAACTCTGGGTCCGACTCGGCCAATGCCGGCGAGCACAGCCGAATCATCATCCTCAGATGAATCTAGCCCACCTTGTGATGCGGCGACAGACATCACTTCCTCCTCCGCCGCATCAAACACCACAGTCGGGACGGCAGGAGCCGGCCCCGATGTAGATGCCTGAACACGGACTGGATCAGGTGTTTAAGAGAGGGGTGCGGGCCGAGGCATCAGCGTCGGCGCTTTGTTCCACACCGTCACTCTCAGGTCACCCTAGCCACCAGCCAAAGTGTCGCCTCCCGTGGAGACCGCAGATTGGGGTGTGGCAGAGGGGACTCTCGCTCCGGCATCCGCACGGAGTTCACGGAGTCTCGACCGTAACACCGAGATGACCATGCACCCGCAGTGAGTGCATGAGTCATCCACGAGCGCCGCCTGAGCGTGCTGAAAGCCCAAACTAGTCACACAGCGCTCGTGCTCGTCGGAAGGTTGAAGCGACCTACCGCACCCAGAAATGCACGGGCGAGACATCCTGAAAAGGACGTGCCACGCGCAAGCTCTTTTATGAGAGGAAGCCTCGCAGACGATGCGCGCGCCAGGAAACACACACCAGCTGTCAGACAGACCACTGCGCAGATCAGCAGGCAGGAAGTATGTGATCACTGGAACGCGCCGTACACCAACACCGACTGGAAAGCTGCTCGTCTCGAAGAAGCTGACAAAAAGACTCAGAAGTCTGTAGGAGTGAAGAGGTAGGTACTCTTGGCTCCAAAAGCAGAAACATAATGCGATATTGCCACGTACTCCTTATATACTCACGCGGTGAGGCGGAGTTACGTAGGCAAATTCTGCATGCCCCATGCCTCTAAGATCGAAGATGATAGGCTTCTAAGCGAAACCCCCATTCGTTAGTCACTAACGTTACGTCGTAGTGACTGAACGAAAGGGAACTGAGGGAACTAACTAGGGACTACTCAAAACTAAACTTAAAGGGTTAGTTCAGCCAAAAAATGTAAATTTTGTCATTAATTCCTCACCCTCATGTCGTTCCAAACCCATAAGACATTTGTTCATCTTCAGAACACAAATTAAGATATCTTTGATGAAATCTGAGAAGCAGATCGCTTAGCTCTGAGTAGGGCAGATATGGAAATTAAAGCGATTGATTTCGAAGCATATGAAAGACACCACCACTTGTAGTTTGAATTAGGAATGTAGACAGTGCTTATGTAGCCCCATGTTAGGCTGCATTCGTAGCAGCATTAGTCCAAAAGAAAGTCTTATGCAGAGATGAGTTGGAGAACCTCAGTTCTTTGCATCTACAGTTAGGAGGATTGTAAACCATTAGGCGTGACTCCTGCTCACAGCTTGATAGAACTCCCTCTAACCGTCAGGACCTGCTGAGAGAACCCCCAAAAGAAAATGAACCAGAACAGCATGACAGATAAGTAAACTACATTTTCCACTATTCCCTCCCTATTCTAGCTTATGCTACTCTAAGCAAATGTCCAAAGCTTAGTATTTTAAGCACCTTTTGTGATTTTTTGGGGGTCACTTCTTGTATTCCTCAGTCGCTTTGGATAAAAGTGTCTGCTAAATGAATAAATGTAAATGCAAATGTGATTGAGAAACCTTGTTTTACGATAAGCAGATATATCTAAATTACAGTGCATCCTTTCAATGCAAAATGCTGAACAGTTAGCTCATGCATTCATGATCTCAAGGCTAGATTATTGTAATGCTCTACTGGGTGGTTGCCCTGCTCGCTTAATAAACAAACTCCAGCTGGTCCAAAACGCAGAAGCTCGAGTTCTTACTAGAACCAGAAAGTATGACCATATTATCCCAGTTCTGTCAACACTGCACTGGCTCCCTATTAAACATTGCATACATTTTAAAATCTTGCTTATTACTTACAAAACACTGAATGGTTTATCTCCGCAGTACTTGAGTGAGCTCTTAACACATTATACTCCATCACGTCTATTGCGGTCTCTAAACTCTGACCTGCTGATAATACCTAGAATATCAATATCAACTGCAGGCGGTCGATCGTTTTCTTTTTTTGCAACTAAACTCTGGAACAGTCTTCCTAGCATTGTTCGGGAAGCAGACACACTCTGAATCTCTAAATCTAGACTAAAATGCATCTCTTTACTATGGCATACACATAAAACATGATTAATTTATGTAATTGATTAAAATGATTGTTAGGCTGCATTATCTAGGTCAGCCGGAACCGGGAACACTTTCCATTACACCTGATGTACTCGTTACATCATCAGAAGAATGGCATCTATGCTAATGTTAGTGTCTCTGTTTATTCCGAGGTCTACTGCAGTCAGCCGGATCCAGGCCGTATCCAGATCAGATGGTGGACCTGTGCCTGGACACGACCACAACGCATCCCTGAAGTGTCAGCAGAGACCGTGTCAGCAAGACTCGCCCCTGTGAAGGCCTCCTTCCCTTCCCCTCTATACAGATCAAATCACATATGCACACATACATATCCAAACACACTTGCCTATAGGCTGAACACGTGTTTATGGGCATTCTGCATTCAACTTTGCGGACCTAAATGATTGAAAACAGAGACATATATTTCAGCCAATGCTCTAAAAATACTGTAAGGGAGCTTTTTAGTTACTAATTGATTAAATGTTTTAACTAATCCTTTTTTTGTGTTGTTTTGATGAGTTGTAGCACAATATGATATGTATATCTGTATGTCCTCCAGAAGATTGTTACTCCTCTGCCAGACTGTTGATATAAATAAGAATTTGCTCTTAAGTGACTTGCCTGGTTAAGTAAAGGTTAGATGAAAAATCGAATGCCTTGGGAAAAAAAATGGTAGTCCTCATCTGAGCAATACTGTGGCGAGGGAGGTATGGTTCAGCGAGGTCTGCAGCGGGGGAACGGGTACGGAGATAAGCATGAAGAGGTCAAGTGCATGATAACTAACACCTGTCTCTAATTCCAGTGATTGGCAGAGAGATGGGATATAAGTGCCCAAAGGTTTTGCTTTGTGTTTATTTTGGAGAGTAAATAAAGTTTGGATTACTTGCCACCCCCAACTTCTTCATTCGAACTTTGTTACAAATACCTTTCAACAATGAGATCCCATTGATGCTTCGTAAGCTCTATGAGGCCCAAGGCTTTTGTAGTAGCATGCGGTCAGGGATTTGCCAGGCTCCTCTCCCTCACAATGCTCACTCTTAATGGAGTACTAATCACAGCCACCTGACACCAATCAGCACACTCATCAGCACCTTCCACAAAAGCCTGCACCACACGCTCTGTCAATGTCCGGTCTCGACTTGGACTCAAAGCATTGGCTGATTTTATTACCTGAGATACTGACCTCTGTGTTGTTCTCCATGTCTCCACTCCTGCTGACTCGTTCTTCTGTCACCTGATCTCTGATCTCTGTGTTCTCCAGTTCCTTGTAAGAAACATATCCTTAATTCAAGTCACTCAGTGACTCATTGGTTTTAGTGTGTGGTGCTGGTATGCTTGAGCATTTTGTCTTTTAGGGTCTCATCTTGTGGCATCACATCCTGTTTTTGGTTCGTTTAGATGTCTTTGGTCTGGGCTGGGCCATCTTTTCAAGGCTCTCAGTCCGCTTGTTTGGTGTGCCGCAGGGTCCAAATGGTGTTCACACTTATTCAAATGAACTGCACTAACAGAGCCATCGCACCAGAGTTAGATTTAATCAAAACTATCATGCCAAGTGTGAACATACCCTAACTCTACCAGACACAGCACTATCTACCAACAGTCTGTTTGTTAAAGAATGAAGCATGACTGCCCCCTACTGATCATGTCTGGCCTGTGCCGCAGAATGAAAAGAGAAATCACAGGATCCCTTTCACACATCCTTTCCACGTTCACAAAAGTGGCCATCATTTGAGCAACACTGATGTAAACGGTGTGTGTCTCTCTGATGAGGAGGGTCAACGGCCTGGAAGAGATGAGGAGAGACGGACCGGTCAGTGTGACAGACAGACAGGCCAGAGAAATTCACTTTCCTAGCCTCTGCCTAAATCCCTCACAGGCTTGTTTTCATGCACAAAAAATAAAACATAAAAAATTAAATTAAATAAATATGGTTCCTGACTAGGTTCCAATACCCCTCCTGTGATGCCATCAGATGGAAGGTACGTCGAAAAGTACTCAAAGCACAACATGCTCAAGGAAATGAGGTCAACATCATTACCAGCCACAGCAAACCTCAACCACACACACACACACACACACACACACACACACACACACACAAAAAGAAACACTTTGTTAAGAACAATTAAATATGAGGAGGATCTAGACTTACCTGAATATGAGAAAATTAAAAGGTTTTTAAATAAACACACACTTTTAGGATGAAATCTATGCAACGTATAAATGAGGCCCCTGATCCTTGGGGCTCGTAATCATTTTACACATTATCTTCTCAATCCCTGCCATAAAAAACAACAACAAGACACCATTATCGATTTGTATCCTTTAATTATGAAATAAAGTAGTCACTCCTAATCAATCATTAGGATTAAACACAAATACAAGTCTTTCCATAAGGATATAAAGTAATTGTAAACTAAACAATTTTATGAATTTATGAAGCTTAAATGCAGTCGCATTTAAAAGTAAAGCAAAAAGCTAAAGGGTATAGACAAACTACCATGGTTGTTCGACTTCGTCACCATCACTAATCTTCCGACAACTCTTTCCGTAGCTTGTGTTCACTACAGACCTTATTTCAGCAATTTACACAAAATCCCATTCAAAAAAACCATTGACTTCGGGACCAGGTGTGGGATTACAAATCTATAAATTGTTATATCAAGGTTCCAATGTATACAATGTTATGAATACACAGTGTTTTACAGTTTGAGGTAAAGATTGACTATATTTTAACAAGATGAAGTTAATCAGCCCATGTGTTTGACATTAGTCTTTTGTCTTTATGCACTTCCTGTCCATTTAGCATGACAAGATCAGAGCACAGTTGTGCTTTTGTCTCTGATAATGTGAAGGAATGAGCAATACTGTCAGAGTGATTAGATTTGCCTCTATGCATTTGAATGACACTGTTATGCTGACAGGATTAGGACTGGTGGTGTCTGAGGAGTCCCTTTACCTATACAACATTTACATTCTTTTGTTTAGATTGTCTCCACCTCATTGGCTGTGTAATCCCTCCCCCTGAAATGTGGATAAATTACAGAGTAAACTGTTTTTGTCAGACTTGATGACTGCAGCTACCGACAGCACGTGCTCTCAATAAAAAGTAACGTGTTATATCCAAGTTCTCCTGGTCGTTTCCAATAGTTAACCGGAAGTGCTAAAATGCTAACTCGCTTCCGCATTTTGGCCTACAAATTGAGTCATACCTGCAACAATCTATACAGTTTAGTAAAGAGCAGGAACAGAACAGCAGAACAAGGGTCATTTATTAGCTGCACCCAAGTACAGGTCAAAGAGCTGCTTCCTCATTGATAATTGGCTGAGAGAAAACATGGCACCAGGATGCACTATGGGAAGAATAGTGCATCCTGTGCATCCTTACAAGCCGGTGGACGTTTTTGATCTTCCATTTCATTTATTTTGTTTAATGGTAAACATTTAATTATTTTTTTTTCAAATGTTTTACATCACCGTATCATGACTACACAAAACTGATAGTACATTTATTTAAAATGAGTTTGATTTTCTACATTTTATGATGGCCAAAAGGCACAGAATACCAGGAATGACCCGGTAGCAGAATGCCTAAAAGGGACCATCAAAATAAAGTGTTACCAGATGACTTACCAAAGCATGACTTTTTTCTTACGTGGTGGAAATGAGCTTCCATATTTGAGCTTCTTCAAAGTCACAAGCATTGGACAAGATTCCAGCTCGGCACAATCTGGACGTTCACCCAACTTCCTAAATGACTTTTAAAGAGTACTGAAGGAGTTTGCATGTGTGCTGGACACTCGTCAGCTGCTTTTTCTGAACTGTCTGTTCCAGCTCATCATTAAATAAAGCATATTTTTAAATATGATGAGCAGGAGATGCATGAGATGGTCAGGTGTTCATTGATGTTGTGTGAAGTGTGTTTGTGATGTTAACCTGAGCTTCCTCTTGCAGAAATGTAACAGGACATGACTCGATGTCCTGCACTGCAGGGGACACAGGACGCTCACGTCATCCTCAGGACCACCAGATGGCAGTCAAATGAGCAATGCAGAAAAGTAATGAACTGATGTCAGGACGTTTGCATTAAAATGCCTCATCGCTTCATTTTGCAGTATTATGGGTCATGCAGTGTCAAATCAACCAGCTGAAATTGATGATTTTGTTGATATTTTTTAGAATATTTGTCGAGAGACAAACATAAATAGTGATGAAAGCCAAAATATTACATGCCGTGGATGTACTTTTCTTGAGTAATCCACTGTTCTGTCAAGGGGGTCAAAATTACAATTTTCAGATTTAGATTTAGAGCCAAATTACAGGGGGATTGAAAAGACTTCAGAAAGATGGCAGCATGACTGAAATAGTTAGGCCTTTATTTGTCCAGCAATTGGGAAATTCCAAGAATTTTGGAGTAAGACTCCGGGCTGCAGCTATTTAAAGAGCTGCCCCACTCTCTCCAGAAAATGAAAAAAATGCATATTTTCAAAGCTTACATACATACAAAAACACAACATAACATAACACAGTACACGTGGTCACGTGATGGGATTTTTTGTTTGGAGTACGGGAGATAGGGAAGGAGGATGGGGAGCCTCTGGCTTGGCTTGCTCAGTTGGGAAAAAACTATTTTTCAAATATATTTCAAAATAAATCTAATTATTAAACTAAATTAACCATATAGACCAAATTACTTATCTAATTACTGATCTAAAGCCCACATTGTTACTGTATGATAATCAAAATATATTCTGTTGCATTATTTTTCTGTTTAACACTGAAGCTGTTTTGAAACAATCTGCATTGTTAAAAGCGCTATATAAATAAAGTTGACTTGACTTGACTTGGGAGAGGTAGATGGACGGATGGGGTCAGGGATGGAGGTGGGGTCTGTGTGGTGTGAATAAAGTCTGAGATTGTGTTGTGTTAGAGTGTTAGTCATAATTTAAGATGTTTTCGAGTTCAGTTCTGTGGCTTGTCCTTGAAGGGAGATATGGCAGTGCACAGGGAACGATAGCAAGACGCAGCTGTCAAGCTGACCTCCCAGCCGAGAGAGAGGGAGAAGGTGGTGGGGTCAATATTTTTAATCCATTTAGTTGATCTTCAGTAATTTATCCAGATCATAATCAATCAGGTCTAATCCTCAGCATAAGTGGTGCACCGGTTCATGGAGTGACTTAGACATCTCGTCCATTCTAATGGCCAGACCAGTCATAAGGCGTAACAGTTCACTAGTCCGACCCCCGATGGTGCCCACTCTTCCCTGCGTCTCCACAATCCGGGCTGAGATGTTACGGATCAGTTCCTCGGCTGGGTGAATTTACTGGCAGCTGTCTTGCAAATCTTCCGATAAGTCAGGGCAATCCCAAGGCCGAGGAATAGGGACCCCGCTATCAAAATTCCAAATATGAATAGGTCTTCCACATCCTCCACAGACAGGGCTTCCAGGCACAGGACTTGCCAGCTATTCCAGGTCCCATCCGGGCAGGTGGGTTCTCCCGGTGCACCCTTCCTTAGTGAGAAAATCTTGTCAATCGCGCTGAGTGACCAGTTAATCAATTCCATTTCAGTATTTTCAGGAGTCCAGCAAGCAGGGAGTCGAGAGGAAAAAAAAAGTCTGACAAGACAAAAGGAACAAACGCAAAAGCAGAGCAGGAGCAGAGAGGAACATGGATCCATCATGCCTTGTTACCACTGTGCAGGCTGGTGGTGGTGGTGTGGGGATGTTTTCTTGGCACACTTTAGGCCCTTAGTGCCAATTGGGCATCGTTTAAATGCCACGGCCTACCTGAGCATTGTTTCTGACCATGTCCATCCCTTTATGACCACCATGTACCCATCCTCTGATGGCTACTTCCAGCAGGATAATGCTCCATGTCACAAAGCTCCAATCATTTCAAATTGGTTTCTTGAACATGACAATGAGTTCACTGAACTAAAATGGCCCCCACAGTCACCAGTGTTAATTTCGTATACAAATTATTATCGTCATAATTTTCGTCAACAACCTTTTTTCACTGACGAAAACGAGACAAAAACTAAATTAAAACTAGTGTTGGTGACAAAAACTACGACGAAAATCAGTCATTTTCGTCAAAGAATAAAAACGAGACAAAAATGTCAGGGAGGGACGATTAGGGAGAGTTCCGGTCAGAGCTGATGTCCTGTGTAACAGATGCGCACATTTGAGCTGTAACGTGCGGATCTAACCGCGGGAAAACACGGAGCTGTTGAGCTTCTCCAGGCTCACGCATGTACAGCGCTTCAGAGCGGCTCAATCAATGAGTAGCACACATTTATAACAGGTAATTGTTTATGAATTAATGCTGATGAATAAGGACAATGTTTACTTTTTACTTTATGTTTATATGGTAATATGTTTTAGACGGTTGTAACAATGCATATTTTATCTCCCTCATCTGAACTTGAAAGAGCAGCTGCAACTGCAATAGTAAGGTGTTTCAAAATAGTCGTGAGGCCTGTTGCATGAAGCTAGCTGAACAAACTCTGAGTTTCAGAGTAGGTTTAGAGTTGACAAATCCAGATAAATCCAACCTGGTTTAGATAAAGTTCAACCGTTTCTCAAAGCTTGGTATAAACTTTCTCTGTCAACTCAGGTTTAATCCAGAGTTTGTGATTAACACTGAAGCGCGTGCACCTGAAAGTGTGACATATGCGGCAAACAGCCAATCACAGAGTCCGTTTGATTCACTTCACGCAAGAGAAGGCGCCATTCACTTCTCTTCTGAAGATTGAGAGATTGTTTAGAAAATTATCATGAAATTAAATGCGTTTACAAAGCAGGAATAAACACTGCTGCTGCAGCTGAAACAATATCTGACTATATCAATGCATGATGTGAATCAAAGAAATATGCCTAATAATGATAGGTTCACAAAGAGCTCAAATTAATACTCGTTGTTTAAAAGAATAATGAATGCATTTATTATATTTATATTAATATTTGGCTACTTGTCAATATAATTATTTGAATATATTATGTGAATTAAAAGAAATTGTAATTGGTGGTAATGTTGATTAGCCTAGAAAACCAATCATTTTCCTCTACCAGAAGTATTGGGGATCATTTGCTATGGATATATACATACAAGCATTATATTCATTCAAATGATTGTGCAGGGTAATGCTTGCTGACTGTAACACAGTTTGTTGATATGGGAAGAAGGAGGCGGGAACTGGCGAACATTTAAAAACTTGAATCAATAAATAAAAACAAAATGAAAGTAAACCGCTGACAGGCCCTCACGGACGGCTGCAATGCACATGCATAACCTAAACAAAACATAACACAGTCTCTCGTCCTTCACTGTAGTTGCTCCTCCTTTTATCCTTTTATGCTCCGTGAGAGATCCGACACCGGTGTGACGCGCAGGGACGGATTGACAACAGGGACGGACCATGGGGCTAAAAAACAGCCCTGGACTTTCTCCCAAATAGGCCCATCATCCGGCCATTCACCCCTAGCCATGTGCAACAGACACTAGCCAGGATGTACTATGCCACAGTACTGTCAGAATATCAGACAAGGTATTCACAACAAGTAACATCTCAAAACCAATGATAATAAAGTTGTGTTTATTAATGAAGCCTCAGTCCAATTAATTTAGTCTGTGACGCTTTCACAAACAACCACCAGGTCTTTGCCAATTTCAAAGTAATAAACACAAATATGAAAGACAAGGAAAAACTGCACTCTGATGGAAGACAGACAAAAAGTGCAAGACAGATTTTTTGGTTAAACAAAAAATCATAATCATAACCGCTCATAATCAAATCACTCACCGGCCTCACGTTGCTCTCTCACAGCTCTCGCTCGTCCTGCTCGTCACACTGACCAATTAAAAAAGTTCATGCGACTGCCGCTAGGGGCGAAATGCGACAATCATATCCGAATGTCAGTGGAAAAGAATGAGTGAGTGGAAAAGACGGCTTAACCCGGCCGGGTATGTTTTTGTTCATATCGTCTCTGGTTGTGTTCATATGAAAATTGCGTGGACTTATTTTTTGACCCTTTACATAATTCAGTCATTTTTTCCCTCTCCACAACACCTCATATCTCATTTAAGTTAGAAAAAAACAACCTTTAAATCACTTTTACATGTTCAATTATGAGTGCTTTATTAGATCAGGGTCAAACTTGTGCCAATGATGATTAAGGGCCTGAAGTCATCAGTAATCCTTAAATAAAAGTTCCAGAGTTCAATTTACATGAATAATAAGGAATGCATGAAGCATGATCATAGACGGTTCACACATACATATCAAAACTGAAATATTATTCTCTTGAAATAGAAACAGTTCGCCTGCATTATATATGAGCACTAATGAGATTCCATTGATCGTAGTGAAGGATTTCAGCATAACAATCCTGAAATAGATGTTCAGAGGCAAGACATGGAGAGAGAGTGGGTGAGTCTCACGAAGAAATGATTCGATTCAATATTTCATTATTTCAAGCGGCATTAGCTGTTACATTCAATCCAGATGGGACATACAGAATGGGGTAAATTGTATTTTTACACTGCAAAGAGTCTTTAAATATATATTTTGTCTATTCAAATCCTGGGTTGAGCCATTTGAGTCATTTATTTGGGTTATTTTTTCAGTGTTTGGGTAGTTTTTGTGTTACCCAGATCCTGGGTCAGACGTAACAACCCAGTGTTTGGGTAGTTTTTGTGTTACTCAGATCCTGGGTCAGACGTAACAACCCAGTGTTTGGGTAGTTTTGTGTTACACAGATCCTGGGTCAGACGTATCAACCCAGTGTTTGGGTAGTTTTGTGTTACACAGATCCTGGGTCAGACGTATCAACCCAGTGTTTGGGTAGTTTTTGTGTTACCCTGATCCTGGGTCAGACGTAACAACCCAGTGTTTGGGTAGTTTTTGTGTTACTCAGATCCTGGGTCAGACGTAACAACCCAGTGTTAGGGTAGTTTTTGTGTTACCCTGATCCTGGGTCAGACGTAACAACCCAGTGTTTGGGTAGTTTTTGTGTTACTCTGATCCTGGGTCAGACGTAACAACCCAGTGTTTGGGTAGTTTTTGTGTTACTCAGATCCTGGGTCAGACGTAACAACCCAGTGTTTGGGTAGTTTTGTGTTACTCTGATCCTGGGTCAGACGTAACAACCCAGTGTTTGGGTAGTTTTTCTGTTACCCAGATCCTGGGTCAGACGTAACAACCCAGTGTTTGGGTAGTTTTGTGTTACCCAGATCCTGGGTCAGACGTATCAACCCAGTGTTTGGGTAGTTTTTGTGTTACTCAGATCCTGGGTCAGACGTATCAACCCAGTGTTTGGGTAGTTTTGTGTTACTCAGATCCTGGGTCAGACGTAACAACCCAGTGTTTGGGTAGTTTTGTGTTACTCAGATCCTGGGTCAGACGTAACAACCCAGTGTTTGGGTAGTTTTGTGTTACTCTGATCCTGGGTCAGATGTAACAACCCAGTGTTTGGGTAGTTTTGTGTTGCTCAGTTCCTGGGTCAGACGTAACAACCCAGTGTTTGGGTAGTTTTGTGTTGCTCAGTTCCTGGGTCAGACGTAACAACCCAGTGTTTGGGTAGTTTTTGTGTTGCTCAGTTCCTGGGTCAGAACAACCCAGTGTTTGGGTAGTTTTTCTGTTACCCTGATCCTGGGTCAGACGTAACAACCCAGTGTTTGGGTAGTTTTTGTGTTACTCAGATCCGTGTCAGACGCAACAACCCAGTGTTTGGGTAGTTTTGTGTTACCCAGATCCTGGGTCAGACGTAACAACCCAGTGTTTGGGTAGTTTTGTGTTACTCAGATCCTGGGTCAGACGTAACAACCCAGTGTTTGGGTAGTTTTTGTGTTACCCAGATCCTGGGTCAGACGTAACAACCCAGTGTTTGGGTAGTTTTTGTGTTACTCAGATCCTGGGTCAGACGTAACAACCCAGCGTTTGGGTAGTTTTTGTGTTACCCTGATCCTGGGTCAGACGTAACAACCCAGTGTTTGGGTAGTTTTGTGTTACTCAGATCCTGGGTCAGACGTAACAACCCAGTGTTTGGGTAGTTTTTGTGTTACTCAGATCCTGGGTCAGACGTAACAACCCAGTGTTTGGGTAGTTTTGTGTTACTCAGATCCTGGGTCAGACGTAACAACCCAGTGTTTGGGTAGTTTTTCTGTTACCCTGATCCTGGGTCAGACGTAACAACCCAGTGTTTGGGTAGTTTTCTGTTACCCTGATCCTGGGTCAGACGTAACAACCCAGTGTTTGGGTAGTTTTGTGTTACTCAGATCCGTGTCAGGCGTAACAACCCAGTGTTTGGGTAGTTTTTGTGTTACTCAGATCCCGTGTCAGACGTAACAACCCAGTGTTTGGGTAGTTTTTGTGTTACTCAGATCCCGTGTCAGACGTAACAACCCAGTGTTTGGGTAGTTTTTGTGTTACTCAGATCCCGTGTCAGACGTAACAACCCAGTGTTTGGGTAGTTACCCAGGGCTTGAGTTATTTATCTCTGGATTGTTGTGCCCTCATCAGGAGAGAGCAGTTCGCAGCTCCATCTAATTGGTGCCTGTCTTTTTGGAAAAATGCAAGTTTGTGCGTTAAATTCGTTGTTGTGCTGTATATCGTTTCATTTTATGCAAAGCAACATACAGTGACTCGATGTGAGTCACCTAAAGGAGTGTCGCGTCTGTCTTTTCATGTGATGGAAACACTTGATGTCTTGCATAAAATGTTATGATTTAATTAAAAAAGATACAGAATATAAATACTTTCTTACGATGTTAACATAAGTCCTCTTAACTGTACACTGGTTGTTTATGGACAAATTATGGAGTCAGTCATCGCATATTTTGGATACGATCTCTGACTTCTATGATCTGAAGTTGACATGACAAGCTCCGGCACGAGTGCCTATAACACAGAGACTGCTGATTACACTTCGATTACTTCTAAATGTTGAATTTATCCTTCTAATATTTGTTAAACGAGTTTAAATGTTGGCAAATGTATTAAAAACAATATAAAATGTGCTATACTGTAAAAAAAAGAGCTTTATCATGCAAACCAGTGGTTTTCGAGTATTTTAAAAAGTTTAGAGGATTTAAATTAAGCCATAGACATTAATTCATGTATGAAGTAAAAAAAAAGAAAAAAAAATTGTTAATAACCCAGTGTTTTTAGAGTGTAGATTTAAATTAAAATGTAAAGCAGGGTTGTTTGAGAGATTTCACAGGATCTCAGTTTCATGAACGTCTCTGGATCATTTCTGTTGTTGAAGGGTGGCGTGGCCTACCTGTGGTGCTCTGTGAAAGCAGTTCTGTCCCGACCCAAACTAGTCCTTCTGGACAACACTGAACACATTCTTTCTATGGTGGGTTTTGTGATCTTTCTTTACCATTTTATGACCTGAATGGACTGGCCTTTCTTTTTTTTAGGAAGGAAGTGCCCAAAATACTGGCTGCTGTCTCCAGTGCACAGGGTGGCGCTGTTGCACACATGCCGGCACTATTGAAAAGGTAAGGGAGTTGTGGCTCAATCCCATAGTGCATCTGAAATCACATACATTGTACCTGAGTAGTTACAACACTTGAATTTACCTCACGACTCTTGGACGTAATACATTCTCCATGTTACGGTCACGGGACTTACCAGCGTCAGCGCCATCCACAAATCCTCCCCCGTGGCCTCATGGGATAGTAAAGTGTCCATTGATTACACTCTACAGAATCTCAACGGAAATAGACTATGTTCAGACGGCCAGCAAAAATCTGATTTGTTGCATATCCAGATGTGTTTTTGAAATTCTGGACAGCAAAAACAGCATGAAATCTAAATGTTTCCTAATCTGATTCAAATTCTTACAGATGTGCCTCAGTCTGAATGCTCAAATCTGATTTAAAATGGTCACTGCGTCACTCTTAACAACACACATTGTTAACATCAGAGCCAGTGATGAAATGCTTGAAGTATTTATACGGCTACAGCACAGAACATCACAATATACACCAGTCTCTGTTTTCTTGTGCAAGATCAAGATTATTGAGTGTCAAATAATACGTCATTGAAAATAATGTGTCAGAAGTGCCCGGATGACGTACTATTTCTTGTTGGTTTTCAAAAATGACCACAATGCACTGGAACTGTGACTTAAGCATCACATTGGGTATTACATCATAAGGCAGGTGGCAATATGCAGCCCTCATACACATTTTATGCAATTTAATGTGTCACTATATTGTCATACTGTCTTAAAACTCAAAGTATGTGCTATTATATATCAGACTAAGAACAATGTCCTAAACCTGTGAATTTATCAGAAATGACTGCTCATTACTAGATTTAGGGAAGCACTACCAATTAGTTCAGACTTCTGAGATTTGGTGTGGGAAGTTTAGAAATGTTTCTTTTTCTCTGATTATGTGCCGTCACCTGTAATGTTCAGCCCCTGAGGGTTTTTTTTCTACCATGATGTCATGGTTTGGTAGATAAAGATGGGCTTCTTGGCCCCATTTTCCTGGATGTCCACCATCTGAAAAGCTTAGTTGATTTTCCGGGTTTCCCACTGGATGACTGTGGACTGGCGTGCCATCTCCCATTAAACATATTTGCAAGTATTTGCATTTCAACAAAACCAAACCACTGGAGTAATTGGAGGAAACTATGATCACTTTATGCTTGCTGAATAGTCTGTTTAAAGGGTTGTGTTGTCAGAGCCCTACTTTAAAACACTGCTTAGCACAGACACGTCTCTCGAGTCTCGTTCCCTCTTGCCTCTGTTAATAGAGTTCACAATTACACCGGAGAAATGGTGTAGGATTTACTTCGAAACAATTTGCACTCAGAAATGTTATAATTAAAAAGAAACTATGGAAGCTTGTTTCCACAACGGAATAAAACAATTTAAAAGATAATTGCAACTTCATATCTCTTGACTCTGACTTCATATCTCGACTCTGACTTCATATCTCGTGACTCTGACTTCATATCTCGTGACTCTGACTTCATATCTCGTGACTCTGACTTCATATCTCGTGACTCTGACTTCATATCTCGTGACTCTGACTTCATATCTCTCGACTCTGACTTCATATCTCGTGACTCTTGACTTCATATCTCGACTCTGACTTCATATCTCGTGACTCTGACTTCATATCTCGTGACTCTGACTTCATATCTCTGACTCTGACTTCATATCTCGTGACTCTGACTTCATATCTCGTGACTCTGACTTCATATCTCTCGACTCTGACTTCATATCTCGTGACTCTGACTTCATATCTCGTGACTCTGACTTCATATCTCGTGACTCTGACTTCATATCTCGTGACTCTGACTTCATATCTCTGACTCTGACTTCATATCTCGACTTGACTTCATATCTCGTGACTCTGACTTCATATCTCGTGACTCTGACTTCATATCTCGACTCTGACTTCATATCGACTTCATATCTCGTGACTCTGACTTCATATCTCGTGACTCTGACTTCATATCTCGTGACTCTGACTTCATATCTCGTGACTCTGACTTCATATCTCGTGACTCTGACTTCATATCTCGTGACTCTGACTTCATATCTCGTGACTCTGACTTCATATCTCGTGACTCTGACTTCATATCTCGTGACTCTGACTTCATATCTCGTGACTCTGACTTCATATCTCGTGACTCTGACTTCATATCTCGTGACTCTGACTTCATATCTCGTGACTCTGACTTCATATCTCGTGACTCTGACTTCATATCTCGTGACTCTGACTTCATATCTCGTGACTCTGACTTCATATCTCGTGACTCTGACTTCATATCTCGTGACTCTGACTTCATATCTCGTGACTCTGACTTCATATCTCGTGACTCTGACTTCATATCTCGTGACTCTGACTGACTTCATATCTCGTGACTTGACTTCATATCTCGTGACTCTGACTTCATATCTCGTGACTCTGACTTCATATCTCGTGACTCTGACTTCATATCTCGTGACTCTGACTTCATATCTCGTGACTCTGACTTCATATCTCGTGACTCTGACTTCATATCTCGTGACTCTGACTTCATATCTCGTGACTCTGACTTCAGTGACTCTGACTTCATATCTCGACTCTGACTTCATATCTCGTGACTCTGACTTCATATCTCGTGACTCTGACTTCATATCTCGTGACTCTGACTTCATATCTCGTGACTCTGACTTCATATCTCGTGACTCTGACTTCATATCTCGTGACTCTGACTTCATATCTCGTGACTCTGACTTCATATCTCGTGACTCTGACTTCATATCTCGTGACTCTGACTTCATATCTCGTGACTCTGACTTCATATCTCGTGACTCTGACTTCATATCTCGTGACTCTGACTTCATATCTCGTGACTCTGACTTCATATCTCGTGACTCTGACTTCATATCTCGTGACTCTGACTTCATATCTCGTGACTCTGACTTCATATCTCGTGACTCTGACTTCATATCTCGTGACTCTGACTTCATATCTCGTGACTCTGACTTCATATCTCGTGACTCTGACTTCATATCTCGTGACTCTGACTTCATATCTCGACTCTGACTTCATATCTCGTGACTCTGACTTCATATCTCTCGACTCTGACTTCATATCTCGTGACTCTGACTTCATATCTCGTGACTCTGACTTCATATCTCGTGACTCTGACTTCATATCTCGTGACTCTGACTTCATATCTCGACTCTGACTTCATATCTCGTGACTCTGACTTCATATCTCGTGACTTGACTTCATATCTCGACTCTGACTTCATATCTCGTGACTCTGACTTCATATCTCGTGACTCTGACTTCATATCTCGTGACTCTGACTTCATATCTCGTGACTCTGACTTCATATCTCGTGACGACTCTGACTTCATATCTCGTGACTCTGACTTCATATCTCGTGACTCTGACTTCATATCTCGTGACTCTGACTTCATATCTCGTGACTCTGACTTCATATCTCGTGACTCTGACTTCATATCTCGTGACTCTGACTTCATATCTCGTGACTCTGACTTCATATCTCGTGACTCTGACTTCATATCTCGTGACTCTGACTTCATATCTCGACTCTGACTTCATATCTCGTGACTCTGACTTCATATCTCGTGACTCTGACTTCATATCTCGTGACTCTGACTTCATATCTCGTGACTCTGACTTCATATCTCGTGACTCTGACTTCATATCTCGTGACTCTGACTTCATATCTCGTGACTCTGACTTCATATCTCGTGACTCTGACTTCATATCTCGTGACTCTGACTTCATATCTCGTGACTCTGACTTCATATCTCGTGACTCTGACTTCATATCTCGTGACTCTGACTTCATATCTCGTGACTCTGACTTCATATCTCGTGACTCTGACTTCATATCTCGTGACTCTGACTTCATATCTCGTGACTCTGACTTCATATATCTCGACTCTTGACTTCATATCTCGTGACTCTGACTTCATATCTTGTGACTCTGACATATCTCGTGACTCTGACTTCATATCTCGTGACTCTGACTTCATATCTCGTGACTCTGACTTCATATCTCGTGACTCTGACTTCATATCTCGACTCTGACTTCATATCTCGTGACTCTGACTTCATATCGTGACTCTGACTTCATATCTCGTGACTCTGACTTCATATCTCGTGACTCTGACTTCATATCTCGTGACTCTGACTTCATATCTCGTGACTCTGACTTCATATCTCGTGACTCTGACTTCATATCTCGTGACTCTGACTTCATATCTCGTGACTCTGACTTCATATCTCTCGACTCTGACTTCATATCTCGTGACTCTGACTTCATATCTCGTGACTCTGACTTCATATCTCGTGACTCTGACTTCATATCTCTCGACTCTGACTTCATATCTCTCGACTCTGACTTCATATCTCGTGACTCTGACTTCATATCTCGTGACTCTGACTTCATATCTCGTGACTCTGACTTCATATCTCGTGACTCTGACTTCATATCTCGTGACTCTGACTTCATATCTCGTGACTCTGACTTCATATCTCGTGACTCTGACTTCATATCTCGTGACTCTGACTTCATATCTCGTGACTCTGACTTCATATCTCGTGACTCTGACTTCATATCTCGTGACTCTGACTTCATATCTCTGACTCTGACTTCATATCTCGTGACTCTGACTTCATATCTCGTGACTCTGACTTCATATCTCGTGACTCTGACTTCATATCTCGTGACTCTGACTTCATATCTCGTGACTCTGACTTCATATCTCGTGACTCTGACTTCATATCTCGACTCTGACTTCATATCTCGTGACTCTGACTTCATATCTCGTGACTCTGACTTCATATCTCGTGACTCTGACTTCATATCTCGTGACTCTGACTTCATATCTCGTGACTCTGACTTCATATCTCGTGACTCTGACTTCATATCTCGTGACTCTGACTTCATATCTCGTGACTCTGACTTCATATCTCGTGACTCTGACTTCATATCTCGTGACTCTGACTTCATATCTCGTGACTCTGACTTCATATCTCGTGACTCTGACTTCATATCTCTCGACTCTGACTTCATATCTCGTGACTCTGACTTCATATCTCGTGACTCTGACTTCATATCTCGTGACTCTGACTTCATATCTCGTGACTTCTGACTTCATATCTCGTGACTCTGACTTCATATCTCGTGACTCTGACTTCATATCTCGTGACTCTGACTTCATATCTCGTGACTCTGACTTCATATCTCGTGACTCTGACTTCATATCTCGACTCTGACTTCATATCTCGTGACTCTGACTTCATATCTCGTGACTCTGACTTCATATCTCGTGACTCTGACTTCATATCTCGACTCTGACTTCATATCTCGACTCTGACTTCATATCTCGTGACTCTGACTTCATATCTCGTGACTCTGACTTCATATCTCGTGACTCTGACTTCATATCTCGTGACTCTGACTTCATATCTCGTGACTCTGACTTCATATCTCGACTCTGACTTCATATCTCGTGACTCTGACTTCATATCTCGTGACTCTGACTTCATATCTCGTGACTCTGACTTCATATCTCGTGACTCTGACTTCATATCTCGTGACTCTGACTTCATATCTCGTGACTCTGACTTCATATCTCGTGACTCTGACTTCATATCTCGTGACTCTGACTTCATATCTCGACTCTGACTTCATATCTCGTGACTCTGACTTCATATCTCGTGACTCTGACTTCATATCTCGTGACTCTGACTTCATATCTCTCGACTCTGACTTCATATCTCGTGACTCTGACTTCATATCTCGTGACTCTGACTTCATATCTCGACTCTTGACTTCATATCTCTCGACTCTGACTTCATATCTCGTGACTCTGACTTCATATCTCGACTCTGACTTCATATCTCGTGACTCTGACTTCATATCTCGTGACTCTGACTTCATATCTCGTGACTCTGACTTCATATCTCGTGACTCTGACTTCATATCTCGTGACTCTGACTTCATATCTCGTGACTCTGACTTCATATCTCGTGACTCTGACTTCATATCTCGTGACTCTGACTTCATATCTCGTGACTTGACTTCATATCTCGTGACTCTGACTTCATATCTCGTGACTCTGACTTCATATCTCGTGACTCTGACTTCATATCTCGTGACTCTGACTTCATATCTCGTGACTGACTCTGACTTCATATCTCGTGACTTGACTTCATATCTCGTGACTCTGACTTCATATCTCGTGACTCTGACTTCATATCTCGTGACTCTGACTTCATATCTCGTGACTCTGACTTCATATCTCGTGACTCTGACTTCATATCTCGTGACTCTGACTTCATATCTCGTGACTCTGACTTCATATCTCGTGACTCTGACTTCATATCTCGTGACTCTGACTTCATATCTCGTGACTCTGACTTCACATCTCGTGACTCTGACTTCATATCTCGTGACTCTGACTTCATATCTTGTGACTCTGACTTCATATCTCTCGACTCTGACTTCATATCTCGTGACTCTGACTTATATGGCAAGCCGTTTTAACTTTTAATCAAATCGCAGGATATGTATTTGTGATATCAACAAAGTTAATTATTGATATCAGAAATTAGATTTCGACTAGTAACAATGGCAATTTTTGATATCAGAAATTATATTTTCACTAGTAAAAATGTTAATTCTTGATATCAACAATGACATCATCACTATAAAAATCGAATTGCTGATATCAAGAATTAAATTTCAACTAGTAAAAATATTATTGTTGATATCAACAATTTATACAATGGGAATGGCAATAGGCAAGCCGTTTTAACTTTTAATCAATCGCAGGATATGTATTTTTGATATCAACAATTCAATTTTCACTAGTTAAAATGTTCATTCTTGATATCAGAATTAGATTTCCACTAGTAACAATGACCATTTTTGATATCAGAAATTACATTTCCACTAGTAACAACATTAATTCTTGATATCAACAATTCAATTTTCACTAGTTAAAATGCTCATTTTGATATCAAGAATTCAATTTCCACTAGTGAAAACTCTAATTCTTGATATCAGTAATTGTATTTCCACTAGTGACATGTCCCCATAGGCGGCCATTCAAAATCAATTCTTGATATCAACAATTGATTTCTTACTAGTAGAAATTCCAATTTCAGATATCAGAAATACAATTCTTACTAGTAAAAAGCGAATTTCTGATATCAATAATTACTTTGTTACTAGTGCAAACATCTATTCTTGATATCAACAATTGAATTGTTACTAGTAATAATGTTCATTTTGATATCAATAATTTGATTGTCACTAGTAACAATGTTCATTTCTGATATCATGAATGTGATTGTTACTAGTAAGAAAGACATTTTAGATATCTGAAATTATATTGATATCACAAATACATTTTCAGATATCAAAAATGAACATTTTACTAGTAACAATTCAATTGTTGATATCAAGAATAGGCATTTCAACTAGTGACAATTGAATTCTTGATATCAGAAATCCGCATTTTTACTAGTAACAATATAATTATTGATATCAGCAAAGGCAGTTGATATCTGAAATTACCCTTGCAACTAGTGGAAATAGAATTGCTGATATCTTAAATTATATTTTTACTAGTAAAAATACAATTTCAGATATCTAGAAATGCCATTTTTACATGTAATAATAGCTATGGTAATTAGTTCATGAATATTAATGAGATCTGGTTTTCCCATAATCCTCTTTAGGCCAAAGATGGAGGAAGAACATCCGTGCAGAGAAACGGCTCATAATTTATTTATTTGTTTAGTTAATGAAATATAAAACATATTTGATGGTTTGATTTTCCTTTTCTTTTAAAAAAAGTAGTTTAATCCTGTTTATTTGTATCGGCCACTGGGTACTTCAGAGAATTAATGGAAAAATGAACAAGGCATTAATTTATCTTTTATTTTATCATTGTCCTGAACATAACATCATGTCGTTTTCATGTTTATTTTAGTTTTAATTACACTTTATAATGCATTAAATAAAAATACAACCAAAACGAAAGATAATGTGTAATGAGTCAAAGTTTGAACGTTTTACTGGACGATTTTTATATCATTCCATGACATTTACATATGGATATAATTAAGGAATGAGTCGTCATCACGCATGCACAAATCCTACAGTTGCGAGTTTTTTACTGTACATTTTGATGTATTATTATAGGCTACACCGACACTTTATCTTATGGGATAGCCTGTGCTGAGCCAAACTATTTACACTCTACCCAGATCGGCTGTGAAGTGACTGCTGCGGTATCACAATTGTGCATGTGAAGTGCATTAAAAAAATAACACTGGTCTCATCAAGTGTCAAGTCCGTTATTAACATGCAGTGACAGCATTGTTCGCATTAAAATAAACATGCATTGACATGAAAATCTAGTAATTTAACCACAGATACATATAACTTAAAGTCTATGTTTTATAGTCAACACATGGCTTTTTCCTCGGTAAAGCTGAGGAGAGCACTTGTCTTTTTGGGGGTGGAAACAAAGTTATTATGACTTGCAGAATTCCTTCTAAAAAGATTAAAAAACTTAAAGACTAGATTTTTTTGTCTATTGTAAGTTGTAGTGTAAAATGTTTTGCACTCGCGTGAGCAACTTTTTAAACTATACGACTGGCTGTCGTCTGATTTTTAAATATGCATAAGAGATGTAGGCTTTTGTAATTAAATGATGCACATTTCAAAAGGAATTAATGATATGAACGCGAGTGATGCGTCATTTCTGATAGCCTATCAGGAATTCATATCCAGCGAAGGAATAAAAGTCAAAGCGGCTTGCAGTAGCGGCGGTTTTAACATTTATTCATTCCCAGGATATGTAGCTATTCTTGATATCAAGAATTAATTGTTGATATCAATAATTAATTGTTGATATCAAGAATATAATTGTTGATATCAAGAATTAGTTGATATCAAGAATATAATTGTTGATATCAAGAATATAATTGTTGATATCAAGAATTAATTGTTGATATCAAGAATTAATTGTTGATATCAAGAATATAATTGTTGATATCAAGAATTAATTGTTGATATCAAGAATTAATTGTTGATATCAAGAACTAATTGTTGATATCAAGAATATAATTGTTGATATCAAGAAATAATTGCTGATATCAAGAATATAATTGTTGATATCAAGAATAGCTACATATCCTGGGAATGAATAAATGTTAAAACCGCTGGCAACTGCAAGCGTTTTGACTTTTATTCCTTTGCAGGATATGAATTCCTGATAGGCTATCAGAAATGACGTCATCACTCGCGTTTCACATATCATTAATTCCTTTTGGGAAATGTGCATAATTTAATTACAAAGCCTACATCGCTTATGCATATTTAAAAATCAGATGACAGCCAGTCGTATAGTTTAAAAAAATCTGACAATAGCAACTGAGTTTAAAAAATAAAAAAATAAATAAAAAAACACTTTTAAAGTAAACGTCCTTAGTGGCGCAATCCGTTGAGCATGGTTTCACTCATCATTGTTTTGTCGCGATCAACACGGGTTCGAATCCGCCTTTTGCAGAGCTTGCTCTTCTCTCTTGTCTCATCACAAATCACATCGGAAAGGCTTTTTTTATATTTTGTGGCACATTATGCCACAAATGTGTATCCACCACACATTAGCCATTATTTGTAATGGAAATGAGACATTAATTAAAACATTAATTAAAATTAAAAGAGTGAAATGTTTGAATTTTTTATGGTGGTAGCCAACTCACCAAGTTTTTTTGTTTGTTTCTCGTTATTTTGGCTTAAAATTTTGTTTGTTGGAAATATGAACTGAATTTAGAAATGCTTTTGAAATTAAAAAAATTCCGTTTAATAAACAAAATACATTTTGAAATGAAGACTGCGTTTGGAGTGGAGTGCATGCAAAATAATGTTCCCTGAATCCACTGTCTCTGTTGTTATTGTGAGTGTACACAAATAAAAGTAGACCGTTTAAATTATGTCCTGCACTTATCTGTATGGCTAAAAATGACAGAGTATTGGTGTGGAGTTGAAATCCATTTCATAATTAGGCTATGTTAAAATATTAGCCTTTAATATTATAATTTTTTTATTTCATGCTACTGGTGGCTGTGGCGGTGTGTCAGAGAGGTCAGGGCAGTGAACGGCCCTCAAATGCCCCACCCCAGCACCGACACTGAAATTAAGACTGAATTTAATGGATTACATTTAACGTTTTAAAATGATCATAAAACTTGTCTTCTATGAAATGTATTTCTGAATATGCCTTGTGCAATGCATTTTGTCCATGTATCTGTTTGGGCTAGAATAGAAACATGAACTGCAGAGTAATGTCAAGCGTTAATTTACCACAGTTCGCGTTTAACAAACATCTTTCAAAATTCTAAAATCCAGTTATATGACGAGCTCTTTGGCATCAGTGACACAAGTTTAGATAAAGTTTAGACATCCATCAATTTTCTGTTGTCTTGCATTCATGTAGCTTTCTCTGTTTATTTATTCTTTTTTCTTTCTTGTTTTAGGCTACAGCCATGCACGAATGAAATTAGTTCAGCATTTACATTTTACAAAGCAAATTTGAAATGGACATCCCAGACAGGGTCCAAATCTGGTACACATGGAATTCACATGGCCGACACTACAGGTCCTTCTCAAAAAATTAGCATATTGTGATAAAGTTAATTATTTTCCATAATGTAATGATAAAAATTAAACTTTCATATATTTTAGATTCATTGCACACCAACTGAAATATTTCAGGTCTTTTATTGTTTTAATACTGATGATTTTGGCATACAGCTCATGAAAACCCAAAATTCTAAAAAAATTAGCATATCATGAAAAGGTTCTCTAAACGAGCTATTAACCTAATCATCTGAATCAACTAATTAACTCTAAACACCTGCAAAAGATTCCTGAGGCTTTTAAAAACTCCCAGCCTGGTTCATTACTCAAAACCGCAATCATGGGTAAGACTGCCGACCTGACTGCTGTCCAGAAGGCCATCATTGACACCCTCAAGCGAGAGGGTAAGACACAGAAAGACATTTCTGAACGAATAGGCTGTTCCCAGAGTGCTGTATCAAGGCACCTCAGTGGGAAGTCTGTGGGAAGGAAAAGTGTGGCAAAAACACTGCACAACGAGAAGAGGTGACCGGACCCTGAGGAAGATTGTGGAGAAGGACCGATTCCAGACCTTGGGGGACCTGCGGAAGCAGTGGACTGAGTCTGGAGTAGAAACATCCAGAGCCACCGCGACAGGCGTGTGCAGGACATGGGCTACAGGTGCCGATTCCCCAGGTCAAGCCACTTTTGAACCAGGAACAGTGGCAGAAGCGCCTGACCGGGCTACAGAGAAGCAGCACTGGACTGTCGCTAAATTTTGCATGTCATTGAAATCAAGGTGCAAGAGTCTGGAGGAAGACTGGGGAGAAGGAAATGCCAAAATGCCTGAAGTCCAGAGTCAAGTATCAGTGATGGTCTGGGGTGCCATGTCAGCTGCTGGTGTTGGTCCACTGTGTTTTATCAAGGGCAGGGTCAATGCAGCTAGCTATCAGGAGATTTTGGAGCACTTCATGCTTCCATCTGCTGAAAAGCTTTATGGAGATGAAGATTTCGTTTTTCAGCACGACCTGGCACCTGCTCACAGTGCCAAAACCACTGGTAAATGGGTTACTGACCATGGTATTACTGTGCTCAATTGGCCTGCCAACTCTCCTGTCCTGAACCCCACAGAGAATCTGTGGGATATTGTGAAGAGAAAGTTAAGAGACGCAAGACCCAACACTCTGGATGAGCTTAATGCCGCCATCGAAGCATCCTGGGCCTCCATAACACCTCAGCAGTGCCACAGGCTGATCGCCTCCATGCCACGCCGCATTGAAGCAGTCATTTCTGCAAAAGGATTCCCCACCAAGTATTGAGTGTATAACTGAACATAATTATTTGAAGGTTGACTTTTTTTTGTATTAAAAACACTTCTCTTTTATTGGTCGGATGAAATATGCTAATTTTTTGAGATAGGAATTTTGGGTTTTCATGAGCTGTATGCCAAAATCATCAGTATTAAAACAATAAAAGACCTGAAATATTTCAGTTGGTGTGCAATGAATCTAAAATATATGAAAGTTTAATTTTATCATTACATTATGGAAAATAATGAACTTTATCACAATATGCAAGTTTTTTTGAGAAGGCCATGTATATTGCTGTCTGTGATGTCAGTGTCACACTATTCTCAAATTACTGACAATAACAGACACCATAACGTTTGAAGCATTTTAAGATTTTCTCACACCTCACGATTGCCTGCATAGCATCTCTGTCCCCTCCCCCGTCGGCTCTGACTTCATGCACATTGCATTGCATAACACGGGCGGGCGAGCACGTTGCGTCATTCACGATGCAACTTTCTGTTTTGAAGAAGCAAGAAAAGCCCTTTCGCTAATAGACTGCTAATAGATTTATCATTTATCGCACAGCGATTTTTACTTGATTGTACTGCACGTAGGCTATCAGAAGATTATTATAGGCAGCTGACTTTGATGGAGAATTAGCGGCTTTACTCTGAAACTACAATTATCCATCAATAAAGGGAGAACCAGGACCGTTATGAACCTAAACTTTATTAAATCGAAAAGTGTACCCAAATAGTAAAGTTTGGAGTTGCTGTCATAATGATGTGCATCTTCATCGAAAGACTAGATTCATTATTTGGGGAGCAACATGTATTCTGACGGGAAATGTCATTCATGTCGTGCATGTAATGTGACTAATATCAGTTTGTAAGCTTGAAGCACAAACATGAGCCCAGCCATTCCTATCAAGAAATAAAGAAGATTTTTCTACACATTAACCTCAAACACATATGTGCTTGACTGCTTTAATGATAAGTTGACAGCTTTTGAGGCAGTTCGAGTCTCTTGTCAAGTAGGATATATGACAATATTGGCGTTTTTGTTAAACCAATTTTGGAGTTTTATATTTACTATAATACCAGCATCATATAGTTCAAATGTTTAATTGTAATGGACTTTTCGGAATTGACGAACGGCTCCGTCTTGACTTCATATTCGTGACGTCCTTCAAATGGCATAACATTGCCTTGCAATCTGCCTCAAAACCTCTCTGCCAATACCATCGCCGTTCTGTCACGTGAAAACATCATTGACTTATTTGAATATTTATAACCGGTCGTCATTACAATGCACATATCCAAAAAGGAGTTCATTACTATGCACATATCCAAAGGAAATCATGATATCTGCAATAACAAATTTTACTAGTGAAAATGTAATTTTAACATGTAAGAATTAAATTACAGATATCAAGAATTTAATTCAGATATCAAGAAGAACGTTCATATCTCGTGACTTGTAATTTCATTTGTGATATCATGAATGTATTTCTAGTGATGGCGTCATTTTGATATCAAGAATTAAATTCTGATATCATCAATCATCATTTCTGATATCAAGAATTTAATTGTTGATATCTAGAATTGTAATTGTTGATATCAACAATTCATATCTCTACTATGTTTTAAATGTTAAAATGGCGACAAAACTATTACAGATATCAAAAATGCATTTCTTACTAGTACTAATTCTGAATACAGATATCAGCTTTGTTCTTCTTACTAGTGGAAATATATTGTTTGATATCAATAATTATATTGTTACTAGTGACTTCATATTTCTGATATCAAGAATTCAATTGTCACTAGTTGAAATCTCTTCTTGATATCAACAATTGAATTGTTACTAGTAAAATGTTCATTTTTGATATCTGAAAATGTATTTGTGATATCAATATAATTTCAGATATCTAAAATGTCTTTCTTACTAGTACAATCACATTCATGATATCAGATGAATATTGTTACTAGTGACAATCTAATTATTGATATCAAAAATTAACATTATTACTAGTAACTTAAATTGTGACTGATATCAAGAATAGATGTTTGACTAGTAACATAATTATTGATATCAGAAATTCACATTCTTACTAGTAAGAATTGTATTTCTGATAACTGAAATTGAATTTCTACTAGTAAGAAATCAATTGTTGATATCAAGAATTGATTTTGAATGACTATGACATGTCACTAGTGAAAATACTTACTGATATCAAGAATTAGAGTTTTCACTAGTGACTTGAATTCTTGATATCAAAATGACATTTTAACTAGTGACTTGAATTTTTGATATCAAGAATTAATGTTGTTACTAGTGGAAATGTAATTTCTGATATCAAAAATGGTCATTGTTACTAGTAAATCTAATTCTGATATCAAGAATTAACATTTTAACTAGTGATTGAATTGTTGATATCACTACATATCCTGCGACTTAATGTTGCTTGATGACTTCATATCTCGTGACTCTGACTTCATATCTCGTGACTCTGACTTCATATCTTGTGACTCTGACTTCATATCTTGTGACTCTGACTTCATATCTTGTGACTCTGACTTCATATCTTGTGACTCTGACTTCATATCTCTCGACTCTGACTTCATATCTCGTGACTCTGACTTCATATCTCGACTCTGACTTCATATCTTGTGACTCTGACTTCATATCTCGTGACTCTGACTTCATATCTCGTGACTCTGACTTCATATCTCGTGACTCTGACTTCATATCTCGTGACTTGACTTCATATCTCGTGACTCTGACTTCATATCTCGTGACTCTGACTTCATATCTCGTGACTCTGACTTCATATCTCGTGACTCTTGACTTCATATCTCGTGACTCTGACTTCATATCTCGTGACTCTGACTTCATATCTCGTGACTCTGACTTCATATCTCGTGACTCTGACTTCATATCTTGACTTGACTTCATATCTCGTGACTCTGACTTCATATCTCGTGACTCTGACTTCATATCTGTGACTCTGACTTCATATCTCGACTCTGACTTCATATCTTCAGAGTCTGACTTCATATCTCGTGACTTGACTTCATATCTCGTGACTCTGACTTCATATCTCGTGACTCTGACTTCATATCTCGTGACTCTGACTTCATATCTCGTGACTCTGACTTCATATCTCTGACTCTGACTTCATATCTCGTGACTCTGACTTCATATCTCGTGACTCTGACTTCATATCTCTCGACTCTGACTTCATATCTCGTGACTCTGACTTCATATCTCGTGACTCTGACTTCATATCTCGTGACTTGACTTCATATCTCGTGACTCTGACTTCATATCTCTCGACTTGACTTCATATCTCGTGACTCTGACTTCATATCTCGTGACTCTGACTTCATATCTCGTGACTCTGACTTCATATCTCGACTCTGACTTCATATCTTGTGACTCTGACTTCATATCTCTCGACTCTGACTTCATATCTCGTGACTCTGACTTCATATCTCGTGACTCTGACTTCATATCTCTCGACTCTTGACTTCATATCTCGTGACTTGACTTCATATCTCGACTCTGACTTCATATCTCGTGACTCTGACTTCATATCTCGTGACTCTGACTTCATATCGTGACTCTGACTTCATATCTCGTGACTCTGACTTCATATCTCGTGACTCTGACTTCATATCTCGTGACTCTGACTTCATATCTCGTGACTCTGACTTCATATCTCGTGACTCTGACTTCATATCTCGTGACTCTGACTTCATATCTCTCGACTCTGACTTCATATCTCGTGACTCTGACTTCATATCTCGTGACTCTGACTTCATATCTCGTGACTCTGACTTCATATCTCTGACTCTGACTTCATATCTCGTGACTCTGACTTCATATCTCGTGACTCTGACTTCATATCTCGTGACTCTGACTTCATATCTCGTGACTCTGACTTCATATCTCGTGACTCTGACTTCATATCTCGTGACTCTGACTTCATATCTCGTGACTCTGACTTCATATCTCGTGACTCTGACTTCATATCTCGTGACTCTGACTTCATATCTCGTGACTCTGACTTCATATCTCGTGACTCTGACTTCATATCTCGTGACTCTGACTTCATACTGACTTCATATCTCGTGACTCTGACTTCATATCTCGTGACTCTGACTTCATATCTCGTGACTCTGACTTCATATCTCGACTCTGACTTCATATCTCGTGACTCTGACTTCATATCTCGTGACTCTGACTTCATATCTCTCGACTCTGACTTCATATCTCGTGACTCTGACTTCATATCTCGTGACTCTTGACTTCATATCTCGTGACTCTGACTTCATATCTCGTGACTCTGACTTCATCTCTCGACTCTGACTTCATATCGTGACTCTGACTTCATATCTCGTGACTCTGACTTCATATCTCGTGACTCTGACTTCATATCTCGTGACTCTGACTTCATATCTCGTGACTTGACTTCATATCTCGTGACTCTGACTTCATATCTCTGACTCTGACTTCATATCTCGACTCTGACTTCATATCTCGTGACTCTGACTTCATATCTCGTGACTCTGACTTCATATCTCGTGACTCTGACTTCATATCTCGTGACTCTGACTTCATATCTCGTGACTCTGACTTCATATCTGACTCTGACTTCATATCTCGTGACTCTGACTTCATATCTCGACTCTGACTTCATATCTCGTGACTCTGACTTCATATCTCGTGACTCTGACTTCATATCTCGTGACTCTGACTTCATATCTCGTGACTCTGACTTCATATCTCGTGACTCTGACTTCATATCTCGTGACTCTGACTTCATATCTCGTGACTCTGACTTCATATCTCGTGACTCTGACTTCATATCTCGTGACTCTGACTTCATATCTCGACTCTGACTTCATATCTCGTGACTCTGACTTCATATCTCGACTCTGACTTCATATCTCGTGACTCTGACTTCATATCTCGTGACTCTGACTTCATATCTCGTGACTCTGACTTCATATCTCGACTCTGACTTCATATCTCGTGACTTGACTTCATATCTCTCGACTCTGACTTCATATCTCGTGACTCTGACTTCATATCTCGTGACTCTGACTTCATATCTCGTGACTCTGACTTCATATCTCGTGACTCTGACTTCATATCTCGTGACTCTGACTTCATATCTCGACTCTGACTTCATATCTCGTGACTCTGACTTCATATCTCGTGACTCTGACTTCATATCTCGTGACTTGACTTCATATCTCGTGACTTGACTTCATATCTCGTGACTTGACTTCATATCTCGTGACTCTGACTTCATATCTCGTGACTCTGACTTCATATCTCGTGACTTGACTTCATATCTCGTGACTCTGACTTCATATCTCGTGACTTGACTTCATATCTCGTGACTCTGACTTCATATCTCGTGACTCTGACTTCATATCTCGTGACTCTGACTTCATATCTCGTGACTCTGACTTCATATCTCGTGACTCTGACTTCATATCTCGACTCTGACTTCATATCTCGTGACTCTGACTTCATATCTCGTGACTCTGACTTCATATCTCGTGACTCTGACTTCATATCTCGTGACTCTGACTTTGACTCTGACTTCATATCTCGTGACTCTGACTTCATATCTCGTGACTCTGACTTCATATCTCTCGTGACTCTGACTTCATATCTCGTGACTCTGACTTCATATCGTGACTCTGACTTCATATCTCGTGACTCTGACTTCATATCTCGTGACTCTGACTTCATATCTCGTGACTCTGACTTCATATCTCGTGACTCTGACTTCATATCTCGTGACTCTGACTTCATATCTCGACTCTGACTTCATATCTCTGACTTGACTTCATATCTCGTGACTCTGACTTCATATCTCGACTCTGACTTCATATCTCTCGACTCTGACATATCATCGTGACTCTGACTTCATATCTCGTGACTCTGACTTCATATCTCGTGACTCTGACTTCATATCTCGTGACTCTGACTTCATATCTCGTGACTCTGACTTCATATCTCGACTCTGACTTCATATCTCGTGACTCTGACTTCATATCTCGTGACTCTGACTTCATATCTCGTGACTCTGACTTCATATCTCGTGACTCTGACTTCATATCTCGTGACTCTGACTTCATATCTCGTGACTTGACTTCATATCTCGTGACTCTGACTTCATATCTCGACTCTGACTTCATATCTCGTGACTCTGACTTCATATCTCGTGACTCTGACTTCATATCTCGTGACTCTGACTTCATATCTCGTGACTCTGACTTCATCATATCTCGTGACTCTGACTTCATATCTTGTGACTCTGACTGACTTCATATCTCGTGACTCTGACTTCATATCTCGTGACTCTGACTTCATATCTCGTGACTTGACTTCATATCTCGTGACTCTGACTTCATATCTCGTGACTCTGACTTCATATCTCGTGACTCTGACTTCATATCTCGACTTGACTTCATATCTCGTGACTCTGACTTCATATCTCGTGACTCTGACTTCATATCTCGTGACTCTGACTTCATATCTCGTGACTCTGACTTCATATCTCGTGACTCTGACTTCATATCTCGTGACTCTGACTTCATATCTCGTGACTCTGACTTCATATCTCGTGACTCTGACTTCATATCTCGTGACTCTGACTTCATATCTCGTGACTCTGACTTCATATCTCGTGACTCTGACTTCATATCTCGTGACTCTGACTTCATATCTCGTGACTCTGACTTCATATCTCGTGACTCTGACTTCATATCTCGTGACTCTGACTTCATATCTCGTGACTCTGACTTCATATCTCGTGACTCTGACTTCATATCTCGTGACTCTGACTTCATATCTCGTGACTCTGACTTCATATCTCGTGACTCTGACTTCATATCTCGTGACTCTGAGACTTCATATCTTGTGACTCTGACTTCATATCTCGTGACTCTGACTTCATATCTCTCGACTCTGACTTCATATCTCGTGACTCTGACTTCATATCTCGTGACTCTGACTTCATATCTCGTGACTCTGACTTCATATCTCGTGACTCTGACTTCATATCTCGTGACTCTGACTTCATATCTCGTGACTCTGACTTCATATCTCGTGACTCTGACTTCATATCTTGACTCTGACTTCATATCTCGTGACTCTGACTTCATATCTCGACTCTGACTTCATATCTCGACTCTGACTTCATATCTTGTGACTCTGACTTCATATCTCGACTCTGACTTCATATCTCGTGACTCTGACTTCATATCTCGACTCTGACTTCATATCTCGTGACTCTGACTTCATATCTCGTGACTCTGACTTCATATCTCGTGACTCTGACTTCATATCTCGTGACTCTGACTTCATATCTCGTGACTCTGACTTCATATCTCGTGACTCTGACTTCATATCTCGTGACTCTGACTTCATATCTCGTGACTCTGACTTCATATCTCGTGACTCTGACTTCATATCTCTCGACTCTGACTTCATATCTCGTGACTCTGACTTCATATCTCGTGACTCTGACTTCATATCTCGTGACTCTGACTTCATATCTTGTGACTCTGACTTCATATCTCGTGACTCTGACTTCATATCTCGTGACTCTGACTTCATATCTCTCGACTCTGACTTCATATCTTGTGACTCTGACTTCATATCTCTCGACTCTGACTTCATATCTCGTGACTCTGACTTCATATCGTGACTTGACTTCATATCTCGTGACTCTGACTTCATATCTCGACTCTGACTTCATATCTCGTGACTCTGACTTCATATCTCGTGACTCTGACTTCATATCTCGTGACTCTGACTTCATATCTCGACTCTGACTTCATATCTCGTGACTTGACTTCATATCTCGTGACTCTGACTTCATATCTCGACTCTGACTTCATATCTCGTGACTCTGACTTCATATCTCGTGACTCTGACTTCATATCTCGTGACTCTGACTTCATATCTCGTGACTCTGACTTCATATCTCGTGACTCTGACTTCATATCTCGTGACTCTGACTTCATATCTCGTGACTCTGACTTCATATCTCGTGACTCTGACTTCATATCTCGTGACTCTGACTTCATATCTCGTGACTCTGACTTCATATCTCGACTCTGACTTCATATCTTGTGACTCTGACTTCATATCTCGACTCTGACTTCATATCTCGACTCTGACTTCATATCTTGTGACTCTGACTTCATATCTGACTCTGACTTCATATCTCGACTCTGACTTCATATCTCGTGACTCTGACTATATATCTCGACTCTGACTTCATATCTTGTGACTCTGACTTCATATCTCGTGACTCTGACTTCATATCTCGTGACTCTGACTTCATATCTCGACTCTGACTTCATATCTCGTGACTCTGACTTCATATCTCTCGACTCTGACTTCATATCTCGTGACTTGACTTCATATCTCTGACTCTGACTTCATATCTCGTGACTCTGACTTCATATCTCGTGACTCTGACTTCATATCTCGTGACTCTGACTTCATATCTCGTGACTCTGACTTCATATCTCTCGACTCTGACTTCATATCTCGTGACTCTGACTTCATATCTCGTGACTCTGACTTCATATCTCGTGACTCTGACTTCATATCTCGTGACTCTGACTTCATATCTCGTGACTCTGACTTCATATCTCGTGACTCTGACTTCATATCTCGACTCTGACTTCATATCTCGTGACTCTGACTTCATATCTCTGACTCTGACTTCATATCTCGTGACTCTGACTTCATATCTCGACTCTGACTTCATATCTCGTGACTCTGACTTCATATCTCGTGACTCTGACTTCATATCTCGACTCTTGACTTCATATCTCGTGACTCTGACTTCATATCTCGTGACTCTGACTTCATATCTCTCGACTCTGACTTCATATCTCTCGACTCTGACTTCATATCTCTCGACTCTGACTTCATATCTCGTGACTCTGACTTCATATCTCGTGACTCTGACTTCATATCTCTGACTCTGACTTCATATCTCGTGACTCTGACTTCATATCTCGTGACTCTGACTTCATATCTCGTGACTCTTGACTTCATATCTCGTGACTCTGACTTCATATCTCGTGACTCTGACTTCATATCTCGACTCTGACTTCATATCTCGTGACTCTGACTTCATATCTCGTGACTCTGACTTCATATCTCGTGACTCTGACTTCATATCTCGTGACTCTGACTTCATATCTCGACTCTGACTTCATATCTCGTGACTCTGACTTCATATCTCGTGACTCTGACTTCATATCTCGTGACTCTGACTTCATATCTCGTGACTCTGACTTCATATCTCGTGACTCTGACTTCATATCTCGTGACTCTGACTTCATATCTCGTGACTCTGACTTCATATCTCTCGACTCTGACTTCATATCTCGTGACTCTGACTTCATATCTCGTGACTCTGACTTCATATCTCGTGACTCTGACTTCATATCTCGTGACTCTGACTTCATATCTCTCGACTCTGACTTCATATCTCGTGACTCTGACTTCATATCTCGTGACTCTGACTTCATCTCGTGACTCTGACTTCATATCTCGTGACTCTGACTTCATATCTCGACTTGACTTCATATCTCGTGACTCTGACTTCATATCTCGTGACTCTGACTTCATATCTTGACTCTGACTTCATATCTGTGACTCTGACTTCATATCTCTGACTCTGACTTCATATCTCGACTTGACTTCATATCTCGTCGACTCTGACTTCATATCTCGTGACTCTGACTTCATATCTCGTGACTCTGACTTCATATCTCGTGACTCTGACTTCATATCTCGTGACTCTGACTTCATATCTCGTGACTCTTGACTTCATATCTCGACTCTGACTTCATATCTCTCGACTCTGACTTCATATCTCGTGACTCTGACTTCATATCTCTCGACTCTGACTTCATATCTCGTGACTCTGACTTCATATCTCGTGACTCTGACTTCATATCTCGACTCTGACTTCATATCTCGTGACTCTGACTTCATATCTCGTGACTCTGACTTCATATCTCGTGACTTGACTTCATATCTCTGACTCTGACTTCATATCTCGTGACTCTGACTTCATATCTCGTGACTCTGACTTCATATCTCGTGACTCTGACTTCATATCTCGACTCTGACTTCATATCTCGTGACTCTGACTTCATATCTCGTGACTCTGACTTCATATCTCGTGACTCTGACTTCATATCTCTCGACTCTGACTTCATATCTCGTGACTCTGACTTCATATCTCTCGACTCTGACTTCATATCTCTCGACTCTGACTTCATATCTCGTGACTCTGACTTCATATCTCGTGACTCTGACTTCATATCTCGTGACTCTGACTTCATATCTCGTGACTCTGACTTCATATCTCTCGACTCTGACTTCATATCTCGTGACTCTGACTTCATATCTCGTGACTCTGACTTCATATCTCGTGACTCTGACTTCATATCTCGTGACTCTGACTTCATATCTCGTGACTCTGACTTCATATCTCGTGACTTGACTTCATATCTCGTGACTCTGACTTCATATCGTGACTCTGACTTCATATCTCGTGACTTGACTTCATATCTCGTGACTCTGACTTCATATCTTGACTCTGACTTCATATCTCGTGACTCTGACTTCATATCTCGTGACTCTGACTTCATATCTCGTGACTCTGACTTCATATCTCGTGACTCTGACTTCATATCTCGTGACTCTGACTTCATATCTCGTGACTCTGACTTCATATCTCGACTCTGACTTCATATCTCGTGACTCTGACTTCATATCTCGTGACTCTGACTTCATATATCTCGACTCTGACTTCATATCTCGTGACTTGACTTCATATCTCGTGACTCTGACTTCATATCTCGTGACTCTGACTTCATATCTCGACTTGACTTCATATCTCGTGACTCTGACTTCATATCTCTCGACTCTGACTTCATATCTCGTGACTCTGACTTCATATCTCGTGACTCTGACTTCATATCTCGTGACTCTGACTTCATATCTCGTGACTCTGACTTCATATCTCGTGACTCTGACTTCATATCTCGACTCTGACTTCATATCTCGTGACTCTGACTTCATATCTCTGACTCTGACTTCATATCTCGTGACTCTGACTTCATATCTCGTGACTCTGACTTCATATATCTCGACTCTGACTTCATATCTTGTGACTTGACTTCATATCTCGTGACTCTGACTTCATATCTCGTGACTCTGACTTCATATCTCGTGACTCTGACTTCATATCTCGTGACTCTGACTTCATATCTCGTGACTCTGACTTCATATCTCGTGACTCTGACTTCATATCTCGTGACTCTGACTTCATATCTCTCGACTCTTGACTTCATATCTCGTGACTCTGACTTCATATCTCTCGACTCTGACTTCATATCTCGTGACTCTTGACTTCATATCTCGTGACTCTGACTTCATATCTCGTGACTCTTGACTTCATATCTCTGACTCTTGACTTCATATCTCGTGACTCTGACTTCATATCTCTCGACTCTGACTTCATATCTCGTGACTCTGACTTCATATCTCGTGACTCTGACTTCATATCTCGTGACTCTGACTTCATATCTCGTGACTCTGACTTCATATCTCGTGACTCTGACTTCATATCTCGTGACTCTGACTTCATATCTCGTGACTCTGACTTCATATCTTGTGACTCTGACTTCATATCTCTCGACTCTGACTTCATATCTCGTGACTCTGACTTCATATCTCGTGACTCTGACTTCATATCTTGTGACTTGACTTCATATCTTGTGACTCTGACTTCATATCTTGTGACTCTGACTTCATATCTTGTGACTTGACTTCATATCTCTGACTCTGACTTCATATCTCGTGACTCTGACTTCATATCTCGACTCTTGACTTCATATCTTGTGACTCTGACTTCATATCTCGTGACTCTGACTTCATATCTCTCGACTCTGACTTCATATCTCGTGACTTGACTTCATATCTCGTGACTCTGACTTCATATCTCGACTCTGACTTCATATCTCGTGACTCTGACTTCATATCTCGTGACTCTGACTTCATATCTCGTGACTGACTTTGACTTCATATCTCGTGACTCTGACTTCATATCTCGTGACTCTGACTTCATATCTCGTGACTCTGACTTCATATCTCGTGACTTGACTTCATATCTCGTGACTCTGACTTCATATCTCTGACTCTGACTTCATATCTCGTGACTCTGACTTCATATCTCTGACTCTGACTTCATATCTTGACTCTGACTTCATATCTCGTCAGACTCTGACTTCATATCTCGTGACTCTGACTTCATATCTCGACTCTGACTTCATATCTCGTGACTTGACTTCATATCTCGTGACTCTGACTTCATATCTCTCGACTCTTGACTTCATATCTCGTGACTCTGACTTCATATCTCGTGACTCTGACTTCATATCTCGACTCTGACTTCATATCTCGTGACTCTGACTTCATATATCTCGACTCTGACTTCATATCTCGTGACTCTGACTTCATATCTCGTGACTCTGACTTCATATATCTTGACTCTGACTTCATATCTCGTGACTTGACTTCATATCTCGACTCTGACTTCATATCTCGTGACTCTGACTTCATATCTCGTGACTCTGACTTCATATCTCGTGACTCTGACTTCATATATCTCGACTCTTGACTTCATATCTTGTGACTCTGACTTCATATCTCTCGACTCTGACTTCATATCTCGTGACTTGACTTCATATCTCGTGACTCTGACTTCATATCTCTCGACTCTGACTTCATATCTCGTGACTCTGACTTCATATCTCGTGACTCTGACTTCATATCTCGTGACTCTGACTTCATATATCTCGACTCTTGACTTCATATCTTGTGACTCTGACTTCATATCTCTCGACTCTGACTTCATATCTCGTGACTCTGACTTCATATCTCGTGACTCTGACTTCATATCTCGTGACTCTGACTTCATATCTCGTGACTCTGACTTCATATCTCGTGACTCTGACTTCATATCTCGTGACTCTGACTTCATATCTCGTGACTCTGACTTCATATCTCGTGACTCTGACTTCATATCTCGTGACTCTGACTTCATATCTCGTGACTTGACTTCATATCTCGTGACTCTGACTTCATATCTCTCGACTTGACTTCATATCTCGTGACTCTGACTTCATATCTCGTGACTCTGACTTCATATCTCTTGACTTGACTTCATATCTCGTGACTCTGACTTCATATCTCGTGACTTGACTTCATATCTCGTGACTCTGACTTCATATCTCGTGACTTGACTTCATATCTCGACTCTGACTTCATATCTCGTGACTCTGACTTCATATCTGACTCTGACTTCATATCTCGTGACTCTGACTTCATATCTCGTGACTCTGACTTCATATCTGACTCTGACTTCATATCTCGTGACTCTGACTTCATATCTCGTGACTCTGACTTCATATCTCGTGACTCTGACTTCATATCTCGTGACTCTGACTTCATATCTCGTGACTCTGACTTCATATCTCGTGACTCTGACTTCATATCTCGTGACTCTGACTTCATATCTCGTGACTCTGACTTCATATCTCGTGACTCTGACTTCATATCTCGACTCTGACTTCATATCTCGACTTGACTTCATATCTCGTGACTCTGACTTCATATCTCGTGACTCTGACTTCATATCTCTCGACTCTGACTTCATATCTCTCGACTCTGACTTCATATCTCGTGACTCTGACTTCATATCTCTCGACTCTGACTTCATATTTCTCGACTCTGACTTCATATCTTCATATCAGAGTCACTGATATATCTCGTGACTCTGACTTCATATCTCGTGACTCTGACTTCATATCTCTCGACTTGACTTCATATCTCGTGACTCTGACTTCATATCTCGTGACTCTGACTTCATATCTCGTGACTCTGACTTCATATCTCTCGACTCTGACTTCATATCTCGTGACTTGACTTCATATCTCGTGACTCTGACTTCATATATCTCGACTTGACTTCATATCTCGTGACTCTGACTTCATATCTCGTGACTCTGACTTCATATCTCGTGACTCTGACTTCATATATCTCGACTCTTGACTTCATATCTCGTGACTCTGACTTCATATCTCGTGACTCTGACTTCATATCTCGTGACTCTGACTTCATATCTCGTGACTCTGACTTCATATCGTGACTCTGACTTCATATCTCGACTCTTGACTTCATATCTTGTGACTTGACTTCATATCTCGTGACTCTTGACTTCATATCTCGTGACTCTGACTTCATATCTCGTGACTCTGACTTCATATCTCGTGACTCTGACTTCATATCTCGTGACTCTGACTTCATATCTCGTGACTCTGACTTCATATCTCGTGACTCTGACTTCATATCTCGTGACTTGACTTCATATCTCGTGACTCTGACTTCATATCTCGTGACTTGACTTCATATCTCGTGACTCTGACTTCATATCTCGTGACTCTGACTTCATATCTCGTGACTCTGACTTCATATCTCTCGACTCTGACTTCATATCTCGTGACTCTGACTTCATATCTCTCGACTCTGACTTCATATCTCGTGACTCTGACTTCATATCTCGTGACTCTGACTTCATATCTCGTGACTTGACTTCATATCTCGTGACTCTGACTTCATATCTCGTGACTCTGACTTCATATCTCGTGACTCTGACTTCATATCTCGTGACTTGACTTCATATCTTGTGACTTGACTTCATATCTCGACTCTGACTTCATATCGTGACTCTGACTTCATATCTCGTGACTCTGACTTCATATCTCGACTCTGACTTCATATCTTGTGACTCTGACTTCATATCTCGTGACTCTGACTTCATATCTCGTGACTCTGACTTCATATCTTGTGACTCTGACTTCATATCTCTCGACTCTGACTTCATATCTCGTGACTCTGACTTCATATCTCGACTCTGACTTCATATCTCTCGACTCTGACTTCATATCTCGTGACTCTGACTTCATATCTCGTGACTCTGACTTCATATCTCGACTTGACTTCATATCTCGACTCTGACTTCATATCTCGTGACTTGACTTCATATCTCTCGACTCTGACTTCATATCTTGTGACTCTGACTTCATATCTCGTGACTCTGACTTCATATCTCTCGACTCTGACTTCATATCTCGTGACTCTGACTTCATATCTCTCGACTCTGACTTCATATCTCGACTCTTGACTTCATATCTCTCGACTCTGACTTCATATCTCGTGACTCTGACATCATATCTCGTGACTCTGACTTCATATCTCGACTCTTGACTTCATATCTTGTGACTCTGACTTCATATCTCGTGACTCTGACTTCATATCTCGACTCTGACTTCATATCTCGTGACTCTGACTTCATATCTCGACTCTGACTTCATATTTGACTCTGACTTCATATCTCGTGACTCTGACTTCATATCTGACTCTTGACTTCATATCTTGTGACTCTGACTTCATATCTCTCGACTCTGACTTCATATCTCGTGACTCTGACTTCATATCTCGTGACTCTGACTTCATATATCTCGACTCTTGACTTCATATCTTGTGACTCTGACTTCATATCTCGACACTTGACTTCATATCTCGTGACTCTGACTTCATATCTCGTGACTCTGACTTCATATCTCGTGACTCTGACTTCATATCTCTGACTCTGACTTCATATCTCGACTCTGACTTCATATCTCGTGACTCTGACTTCATATCTCGTGACTCTGACTTCATATCTCGTGACTCTGACTTCATATCTCGTGACTCTGACTTCATATCTCTCGACTCTGACTTCATATCTTGTGACTCTGACTTCATATCTCGACTCTGACTTCATATCTCGTGACTCTGACTTCATATCTCGTGACTCTGACTTCATATCTCGTGACTCTGACTTCATATCTCGTGACTCTGACTTCATATCTCGTGACTCTGACTTCATATCTCGTGACTCTGACTTCATATCTCGTGACTCTGACTTCATATCTCTCGACTCTGACTTCATATCTCGTGGACTGACTTCATATCTCGTGACTCTGACTTCATATCTCGACTCTGACTTCATATCTCGTGACTCTGACTTCATATCTCGTGACTCTGACTTCATATCTCGTGACTCTGACTTCATATCTCGACTCTGACTTCATATCTCGTGACTCTGACTTCATATCTCGTGACTTGACTTCATATCTCGTGACTCTGACTTCATATCTCGTGACTCTGACTTCATATCTCTCGACTCTGACTTCATATCTCGTGACTCTTGACTTCATATATCTCGACTCTTGACTTCATATCTCGTGACTCTGACTTCATATCTCGACTTGACTTCATATCTCGTGACTTGACTTCATATCTTGTGACTCTGACTTCATATCTCTCGACTCTGACTTCATATCTCTCGACTCTGACTTCATATCTCGTGACTCTGACTTCATATCTCTCGACTCTGACTTCATATCTTGTGACTCTGACTTCATATCTCGACTCTGACTTCATATCTCGTGACTCTGACTTCATATCTCGTGACTCTGACTTCATATCTCGTGACTCTGACTTCATATCTCGACTCTGACTTCATATCTCGTGACTGACTTCATATCTCTGACTCTGACTTCATATCTCGTGACTCTGACTTCATATCTCGTGACTCTGACTTCATATCTCGTGACTTGACTTCATATCTCGTGACTCTGACTTCATATCTCGACTCTGACTTCATATCTCGTGACTCTGACTTCATATCTCGTGACTCTGACTTCATATCTCTCGACTCTGACTTCATATCTCGTGACTTGACTTCATATCTCGTGACTCTGACTTCATATCTCGTGACTCTGACTTCATATCTCTGACTCTGACTTCATATCTCTCGACTCTGACTTCATATCTCGACTCTGACTTCATATTTCGACTCTGACTTCATATATCAGAGTCACGAGATATATCTCGACTCTGACTTCATATCTCGTGACTCTGACTTCATATCTCTCGACTCTTGACTTCATATCTCGTGACTCTGACTTCATATCTCGACTCTGACTTCATATCTCTCGACTCTTGACTTCATATCTCGTGACTCTGACTTCATATCTCGTGACTCTGACTTCTCGACTTGACTTCATATCTCGTGACTCTGACTTCATATCTCGTGACTCTGACTTCATATCTCGTGACTCTGACTTCATATCTCGTGACTCTGACTTCATATCTCTCGACTCTGACTTCATATCTCGTGACTCTGACTTCATATCTCGTGACTTGACTTCATATCTCGTGACTCTGACTTCATATCTCGTGACTCTGACTTCATATCTCGTGACTCTGACTTCATATCTCGTGACTCTGACTTCATATCTCGTGACTCTGACTTCATATCTCGACTCTGACTTCATATCTCGTGACTCTGACTTCATATCTTGACTCTGACTTCATATCTCTCGACTCTGACTTCATATCTCTGACTCTGACTTCATATCACGAGATATATCTCGTGACTCTGACTTCAGATCTCGTGACTCTGACTTCATATCTCTCGACTCTTGACTTCATATCTCGTGACTCTGACTTCATATCTCGTGACTCTGACTTCATATCTCGACTCTGACTTCATATCTCGTGACTCTGACTTCATATCTCGTGACTCTGACTTCATATATCTCGACTCTTGACTTCATATCTCGTGACTCTGACTTCATATCTCGTGACTCTGACATATCTCGTGACTTGACTTCATATCTCGTGACTCTGACTTCATATCTCTCTCGACTTGACTTCATATCTCGTGACTCTGACTTCATATCTCGTGACTCGACTTCATATCTCGTGACTCTGACTTCATATCTCGTGACTCTGACTTCATATCTCGTGACTCTGACTTCATATCTCGTGACTCTGACTTCATATCTCGTGACTCTGACTTCATATCTCTCGACTCTGACTTCATATCTCGTGACTCTGACTTCATATCTTGACTCTGACTTCATATCTCTCGACTCTGACTTCATATCTCTCGACTTGACTTCATATCTCGTGACTCTGACTTTATCTCGTGACTCTGACTTCATATCTCGTGACTCTGACTTCATATCTCGTGACTCTGACTTCATATCTCTCGACTCTGACTTCATATCTCGTGACTTGATTTCATATCTCGTGACTCTGACTTCATATCTTGACTCTGACTTCATATCTCGACTCTGACTTCATATCTCTCGACTCTGACTTCATATCTCGTGACTCTGACTTCATATCTCGTGACTCTGACTTCATATCTCGTGACTCTGACTTCATATCTCGTGACTCTGACTTCATATCTCGTGACTCTGACTTCATATCTCGTGACTCTGACTTCATATCTCTCAACTCTGACTTCATATTTCGACTCTGACTTCATATCTTCATCAGAGTCACGAGATATATCTCGTGACTCTGACTTCATATCTCGTGACTCTGACTTCATATCTCGTGACTCTGACTTCATATCTCGTGACTCTGACTTCATATCTCGTGACTCTGACTTCATATCTCTCAACTCTTGACTTCATATCTCGTGACTCTGACTTCATATCTCGTGACTCTGACTTCATATATCTCGACTCTTGACTTCATATCTCGTGACTCTGACTTCATATCTCGTGACTCTGACATATCTCGTGACTCTGACTCTTCATATCTCTCGACTTGACTTCATATCTCGTGACTCTGACTTCATATCTCTCGACTCTGACTTCATATCTCGACTCTGACTTCATATCTCGTGACTCTGACTTCATATCTCGTGACTCTGACTTCATATCTCGTGACTCTGACTTCATATCTCTCGACTTGACTTCATATCTCGTGACTTGACTTCATATCTCGTGACTCTGACTTCATATCTCGTGACTCTGACTTCATATCTCGTGACTCTGACTTCATATCTCGTGACTCTGACTTCATATCTCGTGACTCTGACTTCATATCTCGTGACTCTGACTTCATATCTCGTGACTTGACTTCATATCTCGACTCTGACTTCATATCTTGACTCTGACTTCATATCTCTCGACTCTGACTTCATATCTCTCGACTCTGACTTCATATCTCGTGACTCTGACTTCATATCTCGTGACTCTGACTTCATATCTCGTGACTTGACTTCATATCTCGTGACTCTGACTTCATATCTCTCGACTCTGACTTCATATCTCGTGACTCTGACTTCATATCTCGTGACTCTGACTTCATATCTCGACTCTTGACTTCATATCTCGTGACTCTGACTTCATATCTCGTGACTCTGACTTCATATCTCTCGACTCTGACTTCATATCTCGTGACTCTGACTTCATATCTCGTGACTCTGACTTCATATCTCTCGACTCTGACTTCATATCTCGTGACTCTGACTTCATATCTCTCGACTCTTGACTTCATATCTCGACTCTGACTTCATATCTCGTGACTCTGACTTCATATCTCGTGACTCTGACTTCATATCTCGTGACTCTTGACTTCATATCTCGTGACTGACTTCATATCTCTCGACTTCTTGACTTCATATCTCGTGACTCTGACTTCATATCTCGTGACTCTGACTTCATATCTCGTGACTCTGACTTCATATCTCTCGACTCTTGACTTCATATCTCGTGACTCTGACTTCATATCTCTCGACTCTTGACTTCATATCTCTCGACTCTGACTTCATATCTCGTGACTCTGACTTCATATCTCGTGACTCTGACTTCATATCTCGTGACTCTGACTTCATATCTCGTGACTCTGACTTCATATCTCTGACTTTGACTTCATATCTCGTGACTTGACTTCATATCTCGTGACTTGACTTCATATCTCGTGACTCTGACTTCATATCTCGTGACTCTGACTTCATATCTCGTGACTCTGACTTCATATCTCGTGACTTGACTTCATATCTCGTGACTCTGACTTCATATCTCTCGACTCTGACTTCATATCTCGTGACTCTGACTTCATATCTCTCGACTCTTGACTTCATATCTTGTGACTCTGACTTCATATCTCGTGACTCTGACTTCATATCTCTCGACTCTGACTTCATATCTCGTGACTCTGACTTCATATCTCTCGACTCTGACTTCATATCTCGACTCTGACTTCATATCTCGACTCTGACTTCATATCTCGTGACTGACATCATATCTCGTGACTCTGACTTCATATCTCTGACTTGACTTCATATCTTGTGACTCTGACTTCATATCTCGTGACTTGACTTCATATCTCTCGACTCTGACTTCATATCTCGTGACTCTGACTTCATATCTCGACTGACTTCATATCTCGACTCTGACTTCATATCTCGTGACTTGACTTCATATCTCGACTCTTGACTTCATATCTTGTGACTTGACTTCATATCTCGACTCTGACTTCATATCTCGTGACTGACTTCATATCTCGTGACTCTGACTTCATATATCTCGACTCTGACTTCATATCTTGTGACTCTGACTTCATATCTCTCGACTCTGACTTCATATCTCGTGACTCTGACTTCATATCTCGTGACTCTGACTTCATATCTCGTGACTCTGACTTCATATCTCTCGACTCTGACTTCATATCTCGACTCTGACTTCATATCTCGTGACTCTGACTTCATATCTCGTGACTCTGACTTCATATCTCTCGACTCTGACTTCATATCTCGTGACTTGACTTCATATATCTCGACTCTTGACTTCATATCTTGTGACTCTGACTTCATATCTCGACTCTGACTTCATATCTCGTGACTTGACTTCATATCTGACTCTGACTTCATATCTCGTGACTCTGACTTCATATCTCGTGACTTGACTTCATATCTCGTGACTCTGACTTCATATCTCGTGACTCTGACTTCATATCTCGTGACTTGACTTCATATATCTCGACTTGACTTCATATCTCGTGACTCTGACTTCATATCTCGTGACTCTGACTTCATATCTCGTGATTGACTTCATATCTCTCGACTTGACTTCATATCTCGTGACTGACTTCATATCTCGTGACTCTGACTTCATATCTCGACTTGACTTCATATCTCGTGACTGACTTCATATCTCGTGACTCTGACTTCATATCTCGTGACTCTGACTTCATATCTCTCGACTCTGACTTCATATCTCGTGACTTGACTTCATATCTCGTGACTCTGACTTCATATCTCGTGACTCTGACTTCATATCTCGTGACTTGACTTCATATCTCTCGACTTGACTTCATATCTCGTGACTCTGACTTCATATATCTCGACTTTGACTTCATATCTTGTGACTTGACTTCATATCTCGACTCTGACTTCATATCTCGTGACTCTGACTTCACATTCAGACTTGACTTCATATCTCTCGACTCTGACTTCATATCTCAGACTCTGACTTCATATCTCGTGACTCTGACTTCATATATCTCGACTTTGACTTCATATCTTGTGACTTGACTTCATATCTCTCGACTCTGACTTCATATCTCGTGACTCTGACTTCATATCTCGTGACTCTGACTTCATATCTCGTGACTCTGACTTCATATCTCTCGACTCTGACTTCATATCTCGTGACTCTGACTTCATATCTCTCGACTCTGACTTCATATCTCGTGACTTGACTTCATATCTCGTGACTCTGACTTCATATCTCGTGACTCTGACTTCATATTCGTGACTTGACTTCATATCTCTGACTCTGACTTCATATCTCGTGACTGACTTCATATCTCGTGACTCTGACTTCATATCTCTGACTCTGACTTCATATCTCGTGACTTGACTTCATATCTCGTGACTCTGACTTCATATCTCGTGACTCTGACTTCATATCTCTCGACTTTGACTTCATATCTCGTGACTCTGACTTCATATCTCGACTCTGACTTCATATCTCGTGACTCTGACTTCATATCTCTCGACTTGACTTCATATCTCGTGACTTGACTTCATATCTCGTGACTCTGACTTCATATCTCTCGACTCTGACTTCATATCTCTCGACTCTGACTTCATATCTCTCGACTCTGACTTCATATTTCGACTCTGACTTCATATCTTCATATCAGAGTCACTTAGATATATCTCGTGACTCTGACTTCAGATCTCGTGACTCTGACTTCATATCTCGACTTTGACTTCATATCTCGTGACTCTGACTTCATATCTCGTGACTCTGACTTCATATCTCTCGACTCTTGACTTCATATCTCGTGACTCTGACTTCATATCTCGTGACTTGACTTCATATATCTCGACTTGACTTCATATCTCGTGACTCTGACTTCATATCTCGTGACTCTGACTTCATATCTCGTGACTCTGACTTCATATCTCGTGACTTGACTTCATATCTCTCGACTCTTGACTTCATATCTCGTGACTTGACTTCATATCTCGTGACTTGACTTCATATCTCGTGACTCTGACTTCATATCTCGTGACTCTGACTTCATATCTCGTGACTCTGACTTCATATCTCGTGACTCTGACTTCATATCTCGTGACTGACTTCATATCTCTCGACTCTGACTTCATATCTCGTGACTTGACTTCATATCTTGACTCTGACTTCATATCTCTGACTTGACTTCATATCTCTCGACTCTGACTTCATATCTCGTGACTTGACTTTATCTCGTGATTCTGACTTCATATCTCGTGATTCTGACTTCATATCTCGTGACTTGACTTCATATCTCGACTCTGACTTCATATCTCGTGACTTGATTTCATATCTCGTGACTTGACTTCATATCTTGACTCTGACTTCATATCTCTCGACTTGACTTCATATCTCTCGACTCTGACTTCATATCTCGTGGACTTGACTTCATATCTCGTGACTCTGACTTCATATCTCGTGACTTGACTTCATATCTCGTGACTCTGACTTCATATCTCGTGACTCTGACTTCATATCTCGTGACTTTGACTTCATATCTCGACTTGACTTCATATTTCGACTCTGACTTCATATTCATATCAGAGTCACGAGATATATCTCGTGACTCTGACTTCAGATCTCGTGACTCTGACTTCATATCTCGTGACTCTGACTTCATATCTCGTGACTCTGACTTCATATCTCGTGACTCTGACTTCATATCTCTCAACTCTTGACTTCATATCTCGTGACTCTGACTTCATATCCCGTGACTTGACTTCATATATCTCGACTCTGACTTCATATCTCGTGACTCTGACTTCATATCTCGTGACTCTGACTTCATATCTCGTGACTCTGACTTCATATCTCTCGACTCTGACTTCATATCTCGTGACTCTGACTTCATATCTCTCGACTCTTGACTTCATATCTCTCGACTCTGACTTCATATCTCGTGACTCTTGACTTCATATCTCGTGACTTGACTTCATATCTCGTGACTCTGACTTCATATCTCTCGACTCTGACTTCATATCTCGTGACTTGACTTCATATCTCGTGACTCTGACTTCATATCTCGTGACTTGACTTCATATCTCGTGACTCTGACTTCATATCTCGTGACTTGACTTCATATCTCGTGACTCTGACTTCATATCTCGTGACTCTGACTTCATATCTCGTGACTCTGACTTCATATCTCTCGACTCTGACTTCATATCTTGACTCTGACTTCATATCTCTCGACTTGACTTCATATCTCTCGACTCTGACTTCATATCTCGTGACTCTGACTTCATATCTCGTGACTTGACTTCATATCTCAGACTTGACTTCATATCTCGTGACTCTGACTTCATATCTCTCGACTCTGACTTCATCTCGTGACTCTGACTTCATATCTCGTGACTTGACTTCATATATCTCGACTTGACTTCATATCTCGTGACTCTGACTTCATATCTCGTGACTCTGACTTCATATCTCTCGACTCTTGACTTCATATCTCGTGACTTCTGACTTCATATCGTGACTCTGACTTCATATCTCTCGACTCTTGACTTCATATCTCGTGACTCTGACTTCATATCTCTCGACTCTGACTTCATATCTCTCGACTCTGACTTCATATCTCGTGACTCTGACTTCATATCTCGTGACTCTGACTTCATATCTCGTGACTTGACTTCATATCTCGTGACTCTGACTTCATATCTCTCGACTTGACTTCATATCTCGTGACTTGACTTCATATCTCGTGACTTGACTTCATATCTCGTGACTTGACTTCATATCTCTCGACTCTTGACTTCATATCTCGTGACTCTGACTTCATATCTCTCGACTCTTGACTTCATATCTCTCGACTCTGACTTCATATCTCGTGACTCTTGACTTCATATCTCGTGACTCTGACTTCATATCTCGTGACTCTGACTTCATATCTCGTGACTTGACTTCATATCTCGACTTCTTGACTTCATATCTCGTGACTCTGACTTCATATCTCGTGACTCTGACTTCATATCTCGTGACTCTGACTTCATATCTCGTGACTCTGACTTCATATCTCGTGACTCTGACTTCATATCTCGTGACTTGACTTCATATCTCGTGACTCTGACTTCATATCTCTCGACTTGACTTCATATCTCGTGACTCTGACTTCATATCTCGACTCTGACTTCATATCTCGTGACTCTGACTTCATATCTCGTGACTTGACTTCATATCTCGTGACTCTGACTTCATATCTCGTGGACTCTGACTTCATATCTCTCGACTCTGACTTCATATCTCGACTGACTTCATATCTCGTGACTTGACTTCATATCTCGACTCTGACTTCATATCTCGTGACTGACTTCATATCTCGTGACTTCTGACTTCATATCTCTCGACTTTGACTTCATATCTCGTGACTTGACTTCATATCTCTCGACTTCTGACTTCATATCGTGACTCTGACTTCATATCTCTCGACTCTTGACTTCATATCTCGTGACTCTGACTTCATATCTCGTGACTCTGACTTCATATCTCTCGACTCTGACTTCATATCTCGACTCTGACTTCATATCTCTCGACTTGACTTCATATTTCTTGACTCTGACTTCATATCTTCATATCAGAGTCACGAGATATATCTCGTGACTCTGACTTCATATCTCGTGACTCTGACTTCATATCTCTCGACTCTGACTTCATATCTCGTGACTCTGACTTCATATCTCGTGACTCTGACTTCATATCTCTCGACTTTGACTTCATATCTCGTGACTTGACTTCATATCTCGTGACTCTGACTTCATATATCTCGACTTGACTTCATATCTCGTGACTTGACTTCATATCTCGTGACTCTGACTTCATATCTCGTGACTCTGACTTCATATCTCGTGACTTGACTTCATATCTCTCGACTTTGACTTCATATCTCGTGACTCTGACTTCATATCTCGTGACTTGACTTCATATCTCGTGACTCTGACTTCATATCTCGTGACTGACTTCATATCTCGTGACTTGACTTCATATCTCGTGACTTGACTTCATATCTCGTGACTCTGACTTCATATCTCGACTCTGACTTCATATCTCGTGACTCTGACTTCATATCTTGACTTGACTTCATATCTCTCGACTCTGACTTCATATCTCTGACTCTGACTTCATATCTCGTGACTTGACTTTATCTCGTGACTTGACTTCATATCTCGTGACTCTGACTTCATATCTCGTGACTTCTGACTTCATATCTCTCGACTTGACTTCATATCTCGTGACTCTGATTTCATATCTCGTGACTTGACTTCATATCTTGACTCTGACTTCATATCTCGACTCTGACTTCATATCTTCGACTCTGACTTCATATCTCGTGACTTGACTTCATATCTCGTGACTCTGACTTCATATCTCGTGACTTGACTTCATATCTCGTGACTGACTTCATATCTCGTGACTCTGACTTCATATCTCGTGACTCTGACTTCATATCTCTCGACTCTGACTTCATATTTCTCGACTCTGACTTCATATCTCATATCAGAGTCACGAGATATATCTCGTGACTCTGACTTCAGATTCGTGACTCTGACTTCATATCTCGTGATTTCTGACTTCATATCTGTGACTGACTTCATATCTCGTGACTCTGACTTCATATCTCTCAACTCTTGACTTCATATCTCGTGACTCTGACTTCATATCTCGTGACTCTGACTTCATATATCTCGACTTTGACTTCATATCTCGTGACTCTGACTTCATATCTCGTGACTGACTTCATATCTCGTGACTCTGACTTCATATCTCTCGACTTGACTTCATATCTCGTGACTCTGACTTCATATCTCGACTCTGACTTCATATCTCTCGACTCTGACTTCATATCTCGTGACTCTGACTTCATATCTCGTGACTCTGACTTCATATCTCGTGACTCTGACTTCATATCTCTCGACTCTTGACTTCATATCTCGTGACTTGACTTCATATCTCGTGACTCTGACTTCATATCTCGTGACTCTGACTTCATATCTCGTGACTCTGACTTCATATCTCGTGACTCTGACTTCATATCTCGTGACTCTGACTTCATATCTCGTGACTCTGACTTCATATCTCTCGACTCTGACTTCATATCTTGACTCTGACTTCATATCTCGACTCTGACTTCATATCTCTCGACTCTGACTTCATATCTCGTGACTTGACTTCATATCTCGTGACTCTGACTTCATATCTCGTGACTCTGACTTCATATCTCGTGACTCTGACTTCATATCTCTCGACTCTGACTTCATATCTCGTGACTCTGACTTCATATCTCGTGACTTGACTTCATATATCTCGACTTTGACTTCATATCTCGTGACTCTGACTTCATATCTCGTGACTTGACTTCATATCTCTCGACTCTGACTTCATATCTCGTGACTCTGACTTCATATCTCGTGACTCTGACTTCATATCTCTGACTTGACTTCATATCTCGTGACTGACTTCATATCTCTCGACTTGACTTCATATCTCGACTCTGACTTCATATCTCGTGACTCTGACTTCATATCTCGTGACTCTGACTTCATATCTCGTGACTGACTTCATATCTCGTGACTGACTTCATATCTCTCGACTCTGACTTCATATCTCGTGACTTGACTTCATATCTCGTGACTCTGACTTCATATCTCGTGACTCTGACTTCATATCTCTCGACTTGACTTCATATCTCGTGACTCTGACTTCATATCTCTGACTTGACTTCATATCTCTCGACTCTGACTTCATATCTCGTGACTTGACTTCATATCTCGTGACTCTGACTTCATATCTCGTGACTCTGACTTCATATCTCGTGACTTGACTTCATATCTCTCGACTCTTGACTTCATATCTCGTGACTTGACTTCATATCTCGTGACTCTGACTTCATATCTCGTGACTTGACTTCATATCTCGTGACTCTGACTTCATATCTCGTGACTTGACTTCATATCTCGTGACTCTGACTTCATATCTCGTGACTCTGACTTCATATCTCGACTCTGACTTCATATCTCTCGACTCTGACTTCATATCTCGTGACTCTGACTTCATATCTTGACTCTGACTTCATATCTCGACTCTGACTTCATATCTCGTGACTCTGACTTCATATCTCGTGACTCTTGACTTCATATCTCGTGACTGACTTCATATCTCTCGACTCTGACTTCATATCTCTCGACTCTTGACTTCATATCTCTCGACTCTGACTTCATATCTCGTGACTCTTGACTTCATATCTCGTGACTCTGACTTCATATCTCGTGACTCTGACTTCATATCTCTCGACTCTGACTTCATATCTCTCGACTCTGACTTCATATCTCGTGACTCTGACTTCATATCTCGTGACTCTGACTTCATATCTCGTGACTCTGACTTCATATCTCGTGACTCTGACTTCATATCTCGTGACTTGACTTCATATCTTGACTCTGACTTCATATCTCGTGACTCTGACTTCATATCTCGTGACTTGACTTCATATCTCGTGACTCTGACTTCATATCTCGTGACTCTGACTTCATATCTCGACTCTGACTTCATATCTCGTGACTCTGATTTCATATCTCGACTTGACTTCATATCTTGACTTGACTTCATATCTCGTGACTCTGACTTCATATCTCGTGACTTGACTTCATATCTCGTGACTCTGACTTCATATCTCGTGACTCTGACTTCATATCTCGTGACTCTGACTTCATATCTCGTGACTCTGACTTCATATCGTGACTCTGACTTCATATCTCGTGACTCTGACTTCATATCTCTCGACTCTGACTTCATATCTCGTGACTCTGACTTCATATCTCGTGACTCTGACTTCATATCTCGACTCTGACTTCATATCTCTCGACTCTGACTTCATATTTGACTCTGACTTCATATCTTCATATCAGAGTCACGAGATATATCTCGTGACTCTGACTTCATATCTCGACTCTTGACTTCATATCTCGTGACTCTGACTTCATATCTCGTGACTCTGACTTCATATCTCGTGACTCTGACTTCATATCTCGTGACTCTGACTTCATCTCGACTCTGACTTCATATCTCGTGACTCTGACTTCATATCTCGACTCTGACTTCATATCTCGACTCTAGACTTCATATCTCGTGACTTGACTTCATATCTCTCGACTCTGACTTCATATCTCGACTCTTGACTTCATATCTTGTGACTCTGACTTCATATCTCGTGACTCTGACTTCATATCTCGTGACTCTGACTTCATATCTCGTGACTCTGACTTCATATCTCGTGACTCTGACTTCATATCTCGACTCTTGACTTCATATCTCGTGACTCTGACTTCATATCTCTCGACTTGGGGACACTCAAATTATGATCCAAGTTACTCAACTAAATATACAAATAGAATTTATTAATTTGGTCATATATAATTCTATAAACTATCCAAATTAAACTAGCCAAATCAAATTTTGTTGCAATGTTGTCCTGTTTAACACTGTGAAGCTGCTTTGAAACAATCGTCATTGTAAAAGCGCTATATAAATAAAGTTGATTGATTGATTGATTGACTCTAAAAGTAAAAATTGTTAGTCGCAATTGCCTTTTTTATTTTGTTGTGGCAACAAGCTTCCATAGTAACACAATGAAGTAAATGAAAAGACTGTGAAATTGTACAAAAACTGAAATGTGGAATAACAACAATAAACCACTAGATTTTTATAAATGTATTTATTCTGTAAATAGAACTTTCATAACATCAGCAATTAAACATATTCACTTTAAGGAGAGTACAATTAGAAGAACATAAGTGTACACAAAAAAAAGATGAAACCGCAACATGGATGATTGACATCACAACTAGATCAGGCTTTTCCAGTCTAGATTGAGTCTTATTGCTAATGTCTCTGAGTAACAAGTGGCTTGCTGCATTGCTATATAATTCATGAAAATACATTATATAGCAAAACAATTCAGCCGTTCGATTTCAACACAAGATTTGAAACAGTTATGACCAGCAGTCAAGAGTCAACATTGACATGAGAAGTGATATACAAATAAAAACTAGAGAGAAGTAGTACCAAAATAGAGTAATCCACAATTCAAAACGTAACCATTCTCCATCATAAAATCTGATTCTCCAACTGCCACCCGGGTCACGGCACCAGATTTCAGCCGATACCGGCGAGATCCATCAAAGAGAAATCCCAAGACTCCTCAAAATGGGAGCGTTTAGGTGTAGTTCACTTAGGCCTCTGTTACAGGGTTATTGAGACAGATTGACCAAAGTGTAGCATGCAGTCTGATATCATAAACTTCAATATAGTTGATCTAAGCAAGTTTAAAACGGTTGTCTCAATGCTCCGGCCCATGTAGGATGAATATCAGACTATGCCCTCTTATGTGATTAAATACACACACACATACACACGAAACGAAACAAAAAAAGATCAAACAGCTTTGACAAGTGGTTAGCAACACAAGCAGAAAAACAAAGAACACGGCAACAATGATATGAACTGATGATAATAGTTAGAAATGACAATCTAGCATGTGCAAGACAGAGGAAATGAGATCTGATATGCAGGCACATGACCGATGGAGGTGAAGGTGATCGAGGACGATATGCGAGGTTTCCATCAAGAACTCCGCGACATTCATGCATCAAGATAATCTGTACAGACCAGACAGTCTGGGTGTACAGGTAGGCATCTTAGGGTAGGAGGCTACAGGTTTGTGAGCTAGCGCTACACCTCGCTCATAATTAACACCTTGAAAATCAGGCAAATAAAGGAGGGAATTATGGCTTCAAACAGACCCCCTCGTTTTCCTCAGGAAAGATGGTGGCCCTTTTCGTACAGTTCTGTGGTTTACGAGCAGCGCGCACACAGAAACTTTCAAGTCAGACACATCCTTTGGTTTTTTTTGGAGGAACCGCCGCGTATTCCTTGTTGCTGATCACATGCGACGTGACGCTCTGATTAACAGAGCTTTTAAAGTGTGACATCAGTGAGAGTCTGGCTGGTGATTGGACAAAGGCAGGGGGAAGGGGTATCTTCAGACTCCAGACTTGGGCTGGTGCGTTAACAATGAGAGACCTCCATGGGCGAGAGCGTCAGGATGCTCCGGTCATTGGAGAAGAAGGTGTCGGAGTCGCTCCAAGATCTGGAAGTATCAAGGAAATTGCGAACAGTGAGGGGGACAAGTGTGGATAGTTTGGAGACGTGTTCAGAACATTATCATTTACAACCTGTGTGTTTTTTCTATCTCTCTTTTTATACAAATGTTATAAAAGTAAGACACATATGTGCTTTCTATCATAGATTAATTTTATAATAAATATATATAAACATATCAACCACCTTGTTATCTAGACTTAGAGATCTGCATCTATACTTAAAAATAATGAATCAAAAAAAAAGAAGGTTCACCAAAAAATGTCAATTCTCATGTCCTTCCGAACCCGTAAAACTTTTCTTCATGTTAGGAACACAAATGAAATGAATTTTTGCCCTTCCACTGACAATTTAAAGGGGCCCTATAATGCAAAATTCTAGTGTTGTAAATGTGTGTCCACAACCACTCTATAACTGAAAAAAACACCCATATCCCCATCAGTCAGAAGCAGTGTCTGAGAACATGCTGTTCTAGTTTTCTCCCTACATTGATGCCATTGTAGGGGAAAGCCCCGCCCACAGGTGACAATCTCTGCCCTATTAGCATTGATCCCACCCTGAGTGAGCCATACACAGTACGCCATGTTTATATCCTCGCTCGAGCAGTTAGTCATAAAATGTCCCAGCTACGTAAACATAACTGTTCTGTTTTTGGCTGTAATAATAAACTCCAGGCTCTCTCTCTCTGAGGATGCAGTGGATTCATTTAATTTGTGAAGGGAATCTGTCCAAGAAATGTTTGTGTGAATTATTGTACACTGGACTGCTTTGCAAACGAGGGTCAGCAAACGCAGGATTTGCACAGACGTTGCTTCTTCATATGCAACTTTTTGTGATCCAACTTCACATCCAGAACATGCAAGTACTGCATTTAATGTGTGTTTGCAAATAGCCTTTCTGAATGTGCTAATGTGGCTAAAGCTACCATTGTCTCTTCACAGAGACCAGAGCTTGTTATTTTTAATTCACCGCCTGTACAATTCAGAAGCGCACTTTTATTACTTCTTAAAAATAAAACTAATGGCATAGCCCTGACCTCTGTGAATACAGAGGCAATGGTAGCTTTAGCCACTGTGTTGCGTCCTAACCAGCACATTCACAAAGCTGATTTGACTACATTCTGTACTTACATGTTCTGTCGGTCAAACAGTTAGTATTGATCCATCTTTGCAAATTCTACTAGCTGTGTGAGGTTCAACACACTCCAGTTGCTGGCGTTGATCCAAACTAGGGTGAGCTGTAAAGGCTCCGCCCTCTTCTGGAAAGGGGGCGGGGAGCAGCAGCTCATTTGCATTTAAAGAGACGCACACAAAAACAGTATATTTTTCCTTCCACCCAAATAGGGGCTTTCAAAACATCCTATAATAAATAATCGGTGGTGTATTTTGAGCTGAAATTTCACAGACACATTCTGGGGACACCTTGTAAAATTGGCCATAATAGGTCCCCTTTAATGCTTCAAAAAGTAGACATGGTAAAAGTAACATTGATCGATACATATATATAATACACATAGAATATGGTAAACAGAACCATGCAAGCAAGTTCGAGCTTCTGCAAGAACCAATGGGGTTTGTTCTTGCGCATCGATCAAGTACACGCTCAAAAAAACAAAAGCTAAATCTGACCTGAAGTGGCCATCACTGGGGTGGTACCCTTAATCGTCTATTTTTGTACCTCTAAGTAGAGGAGAACAATGGTAAAATTGTACCCTAAGGACCAATTGTGTACCTTTAAAGGTACAGATATACGTTTTGTTCCTCAAGGAACTGTACCTTTTTTCTGAGAGTGTACGGTTGACCTTCTATTTCATGAACTTTATCAAACGTCAATGTTTTGGTAGAACAGACTTTCAACGGAGGGACAGAAATCTCTCAGATTTCACCAAAATTATCTTCATTTGTGTTCTGAAGATGAACAAAAAGTCTTACAAGTTTGGAACGACATGAGGGTAATTAAATGACAGAAATGGGTGACATCTTTTAATGTCATCACCATTCAGGAAGAAACATACTATTGGTGAGAAAACAGCAGGATAATGACCAGAACATTTGGTATTACTTAAAATAAAAAAATCCATCCTGCTAGATTAAAATGACCAACTTGCTTGTATTATATCTAAAATATAATTTCAAAATGGTTTCAAATTTACTCCACTCAAACAATCTCTGACGAATGGCTAACTTTAGCTCTGCATTTGCATCCCAGGATCCATGATGAAGTTAACCGTCTTGCCATTGTTTGAATTAGTTATTAATTATTGGGTTACAAGAGTATCTTTCTAAATCTTTTAACACCTGCAGGAAGATCAGCAAGCAACAGACAAGAGTCACGGCCAATGTAGAAATGGATGAGGAAACGTAAGTGCAAGATGGGTTAATGTGCATGGTTAATGGACAATAAACAAATATAAACACAACATCCTTCCACAGCCTTGACATTCACATAGATTACATTCTTATGAAAGTATTAACCTTTTCCTAGGCGTAATATGTTGGGTACGTTACCTATACATGAAACAAAGAGCATTTACAGTATATATAGAAACTAATTCATAACATAAATCTATTACTTGTAGAAAAATATGTAGGTTTACTATAAAATGTATATAATATTTGTAAATAGAGAAGAATTAAGCAGCCCTTGAGGATCGGAGCCGTTCCAAAGCCGTGTTCCTCAAACGCCATACCTGCTACTCTTGAACACCAGAGGGCATTGTCTTCATCGAAAGAACAGCCATATTATAAACAGATCCATGCTATATAAGATCAGGATTACACCGATAGCTACAGTAATGCGATTATCTTTGGATCACGTGTAAGAAAGTAAACGAGGGCAAATGAAATGTACCATCTTCATATGTTGCAGATAAAGACAACCGTTTTAAGATCTTGAAGAGGTAACACGTTTAAATTAGAGCGTGTCTTTGCATTTATATTATTAAATGTATGTATATTCAGGGTACATGTGGCTTACTGGCTTCATACCATAGTAAACAATCTCTTTCATTCTAAAAGCAGTGGTTCTCAACTGGTTTTGCTGTAGATGACCCAAGTACACTGAAGAAAGCTGCGCAAGGTGAAAGAAACAGTTCTACTAAGTGCTGATGATTTTGTGCCAAACCAACGTAGACTGGATGCACAGACAATCAACAAAAGATATGTGACAAGACAAGGGGTGGGAATCACAGGGTACCTCACGATACGATACATGTTTCGCAATACTGATAATACCACAACACGGCAATTCTGCGATAATCAATATATTGCTAGACAACCCTATGATGATACATCACGATATCGGTCTAACTATGAAAACAAAATGCCTGTGAGAAGGTTAAGTGCAGGTTTTGCACACTTAAACATGTCTGGGGCATCTATTATTTTACTCACTGCTGTCTCATTAAACACCAAAGTTAGTTAACCCAAGGTTAATTCACCCAAAAATTTAAATTCTGTCATTAATTCCTCTCCTTCATGTCATTCCAAACCCGTAAGACCTCTGTTCATTTTCAGAACACAACTGAAGATATATTTGATGAAATTCGAGAGCTTTCTGACACAGACAGCAATTTAATTTCACAGTTTCAAGGTCCAGAAAGGCAGTAAAAACCTTGTTAAAATAGTCCATGTGACTCAGTGGTTCAACCTTAATGTTATGAAGCGACGAGAGTAGTTTTTGTGCACAAAAACAAACAAAAATAATGACTTTATGCAACAATTTCTTCTGGTCTGTGTCATTCGCCGACACTGCTGACGTAGTGTAAACAGTGCAGTGCTTCCTTGTTCTGAGGCAGAACGCCGGCTCACCATTGGCTAGCTCTTGAGTCACCATCACAAGCATGTGTCGTGGTGCTCATGTGAACAGCGTCTGCCAATGGTAAGCTGGCGTTCTGGCGTAGAACCCGGAAGCTCTGCACTGAATAACACAGACAAAATTGTTGAATAAAACATTTTTTTGGTTTGTTTTTTTGCACACAAAAAGTACTCTTGTTGCTTCATAACATTAAGGTTGAACCACTGGAGTCACATGGACTATTTTAACAATGTCTTTACTTCCTTTCTGGGCCTTTAAAAAGTTGCAATTGGTAGCTGTCTACAGAGAGGTCAGAGAGCTCTCGGATTTCATCAAAGATATCTTCATTTGTGTTCTGAAGATCAACGAAGGTCTTACGGGTTTGGGACGACATGAGGGTGATGAATTAATGACAGAACTTACATATTTGGGTGAACTAACCCAACTAACATATTCTTGTGTTGAGCGCCACCTCGAGGAGCCATGAAGTAGTGACGCTGGGAGCAGGGAAATCTATTTAGAGCGCCTTATTTTATTAATTAAAATATCGATATTTGCCACCAGCGTATCGATTCTCGTATCATACGGAGAAGGATAACAATATATTGCCCTTATCAATATTTTGTCCCACCCCTAGACAGGACTGTACAGAGAATTGGCAGAAGGCAAAGTGGAAGAAGAGACTGGTAACAGACTCAAACTCAGATTGTCTGAAGCGTGATTAGTGCTAAATGGAGAGCGGCTCACAAAGCCATCAGCTCCAACAATATGGGAAATATTTGTACACCTTTTACACATTTAAAATAACAATATGTGACCCATTTTTGTACCACACCAGTTGAGAACCACTGGAAGAAAAGCAGTACAGATCATTGATAAATGCAACAACGTATAACGGTTTAGATGCTTCATTTCAGATAGCAAAGACGGAGGGCAAACGAACAGTGATGAAGCAGAGTAAAGTGTCTACTCTGGCATTCAATGACCACTCGACACACTGAATTAAGAAATGCTGCCCCCATGCAGTTACACCGATTTGACTTCCGTAAGGCTTCAAGTTTAAAGTAACAAAACAAAGATGAACAAAAGCAATCCAAGAATCCTCTCGGAGACTACAGTTACCATTGTCTCACTCAATCACGACATGGTCCCTTGTTGATTTTTTTCTTTGCAATAAATGAGCCGACCACAGCAGCGGTAGCTGTCGAGCGTGGCTCCCATTGGCCAGTTAGAGCAGAGGTCTTCTCTAGTACCCTGCGCTTCAATGGCAGTGTTCTAGCCGTTAAACTGGAACCGGAATCTTTTATTTAGCGAGACCAGGTCTCCGTGTACTCATCTCATCACTGCGGAGTAGCTTCAGAAGCGCCTCAAAGTGCGGATACAGACAGTCAAAACGATTACGCTAAAAGCGGACGCTTAGGAGTGCATTACAGTCGCATGCCATCACAAACCCCTCCACGGAGAGGAACACACGCAAGGCAAAGACTAAAAGACACTTCAACAGGGATGCAACGTCTCAGCACACGCAATGACATGGATCAAGTCATATAGTCCAACATTCGACAAGCATATACTTGCATAAACTGGCGCTATAAACGTTTGCCTTGCTAATAACTGGGTGTGATGTCTGAGAACAAGGACGACAAGACTGCGATTATGGACTCGTATGGAGGCACAAGATTTATAAGGTGAATCTTCAGCATTTATCTGCTACATAGAGAAGACACGGAAAGCGACACCAGGACGAACCTCAAAAGGTGAAGACGATGAAAGACGAAGACAATGAGTTGGAAGGGCAGACTTAAAGTAACTTCAATTTTCTTTGTCTCCTCGTACCGGGAGCCTCCCAGGTGACTTCTAGCTAATCTTTTTTACATTAAAGGCAAATGAATGCACCCGTTTCGGTCTCAAACTCTACATTGTAATCATTAGGGAATGCTTTGAGTGCGATGGCGGCCCTCACTCGTCCAGTGCCGCTGGCTCATCGTGCTCCAGCTTGTAGGAGATGTGTTTACAGCAGAGGTTAGAGAGAGAGAGGTCGCACCTGGTGGCCCGAGCGGGGTCGCAGCGGCCCATTATTCGCTCCACCAGCCGGCCCAGCCGTGAGCAGGCGTTTTGCCCCTCTGAGAAACAGCACATGGAGTCCACGCATCCGATGCCCTGGTAGGCCTCAATAAACTGGAAAAAGAAAAAGAGAGGTGAGGCAGAACACAAAAGAGATGAGAAGCAAAACATACATATCTGTAGGGATTCATTTGCTCACTGATGTCCATAATGACTAGATGCCTTAATTTAGTCTTATTGGAGACTCTTTACACATCAAAATATAAAATCTCTGCCTTACATTAAATTTAGCACTTTCATAAAAAGGGCACAGAATTGGTGTTTAAAAAGGGTCCTGCTCTTTATTCTGTAATTACTTGCGGTGGTTCTTCATTGTATGTCTTTATGTACGCATTACACAGCTTTGTCCACAGAAATGTGTCTTTCAGTCCTGAAAAGCCCACAGTATACATCAGTTTTGAAGTGAACACTTAGCACATGCGTAAGAACACGTCACCTTTCAAAGTATTCTCTACCACGTTGTACTCTTTAAATCTAGAGTAGCATTTATCTCTTAACCACCTCACAAAAGTGATCATCAATGTGGACATCTATTGTTGGTGCTTTTCTAGTAACTTGTTGTTCTGTCTTTCATTTCTTTTTAGCCTAGTATTGACCAAATAATTAGCACCAAAAAATACAGACAGAAATTGCTGTATGCGTGGTTTGGAAAATCGAGTTGAGCATGTACAATATGCACATGCTATATTAAAGCGGAAATTAGTGTCATGCACACTGTACACAAAATCTAGGCTGCTTCTCAATTCCAAGACGCAAAGAATGGACTTGCGTTCTTGAGGTTATGTGGACTACCTTGAAAGAACGAACTCAAAAGGACGCAAGGACACAGGACGCATCCTTCTGAGCATTCTTAAAACATTTATTTTATATTATTATAGACGTTATATACAGACATTATTATATATATTCATGAGCCGTCACAAATTTGCAAGCATGCAGCGGGAATCTCTTAGGTGATGTTTAAAGCTTACAGGTTTCCAAAAGTGGTCCACCCGCAGCGTCTTCTGCAATTTCAAATGGTTCAATTCTCTTAATTCGATGCATCCTTGATATCAAGAACACATCCGGGTACTTTCATGCGTCCACTGTACATGTGTTCTCGAGTATTGGAATTGACGGTTGATAATGACGTAATACGAGAACACAAGGACGCAAGATCGCTTAAGAATGCATATTGAGAAGGACTGGGACAATACATTGATGCATCACGATTCTCCAAGCGATTCTGGATCGATTTTTTCCACTGTAGAAAGAAAGACATGAACATCTTGGATGAGATGGGGTGAGTTAATTATCAGGAAATTTCATTTTGATGTGAACTAATCCTTTAAATGCACCTCAGAATGCTTTCAAGCTTTATGAAAGATTATTGAAGATTATTCAAGTAGTCTGTGTAAGGAATTGGAAGCAGAGTACGGCTGTTTCTAAAGCACACAGTGTCATCTGCTGTTAAAAACTAAGCTCAGAATCGATTGGAGAGGGTAAAATCGCGATGCATACCTAAAATCTCAGAATCGATCCACATATTGTGATGCATCAATTTATTATCCCAGCCCAAATGTGGCACATGTTAAAGCATGTTGATCGGCTCCTGGTGGCTGGACCCAGTACAGGTCATAAACCCTGCTCTCTCCATGTAATCCAATAGGATGTGAGCCAAACTAAAAAATCCAAATACACTTCAAATAATTTTTTTTCCAAAAGACGGTTTGTGTCAATTTAGGTAGATCACGCTGATATAAGTGGTCATTTTTCTCATAAGTTTGGTTTTAGTTAAAACAGCTAAAAACAGAGAGTAACGTCATGATTGACAGCTGTGTTTGCGATTGAGTCTGTGGGAGCGGGACCTTGATATCATGATCACTGCCATGCAGGTTTAGGCTCCATATGAATTCATCAGTGCAAGATTTCAATGGCCATTCCTAGGATATTTTGGGTTCATTTTTCTATAGTCTAAAGAAGTGGAGCCATAAAAAAGCACACTTTGGGTTTAAAATTGTGTGACTGAGAAGCACAATACATAGACCTCACTTACAGATAATGACCTTTGTTATGGATTATTTTCAGCTACATGAAGCTGCAGTTTGGTTTGTAGTGATAAACTTCCATTAACCTTTATAACCTTATCAGTTTGATCATTACCTTTATTTGAGAAAGCATTTCAGTTCAATAGATTATGTCCAGAGAACTTGAGATGGTCAACACCACTAAGGAGTGTAATGTAATATTTGGCATTTGTGCCTTAATTGCTTTAGAAGAACAAAAGTAATGGTGCACCAATTTGTACACTATTGAGGAAAGTGGCACGTTAAAATAAGATGCATGTTTAAATATTAACACCAGAACAGAGCCTCAAATACGGGTCATCTGGTCATCCCAATAATGGGAGGGATTGAACTCCAATCATAAATGCAGTGCGTGGTTTTACATATAACATGAGAGGTCTGAAATGAGACAATGAATGAATACATTTGAGTGATAAATGATGCCGTCTCTTCAGAAGCACAGACATCCTTAACCTCTGCCAAGACAGAAATTACAATTCCATTAAACTCCTTTATTCAATACTCAATTACTGAAGACGACACTAAAGACCTGCATGTTAAATTACAGCCTGAGAGCTCCAACAAGACTTTATTCAAATCAGATGCACCCAAAAACCATCCGAGGAGGAAAGAGAGTTTGCAGCCAGAATTGAGGAAGTCAATTCTTTGATCTCTCTCGGGCACCCTGACTAGGCATTATGCAAACTACAAATATTAACATTAAATCCCTCTTGACCCTCTTTAGCACGCATTGCAGAAATAACAGACAAATGAGTTTGTTGACTAATGCATAAACGAGGAGTTGGGCACTTATTTTGAGAAGAAAGGTTGTTTGATGATTGACTTACTAGCTAACAAACATTGTGAACTATAATGCCACGGCACAAATACAGTCCATGTTTCCCTTCATGTTTCTGAAGTTTGACCATGCACCGCGTTAAAGATTTAGCTATTACGCCATGGACCTTGGCAGTTCTGCTAAAGATCAATATTAGCAGGAAGTCGCTGAAAGATTAAATGCAGTGTGACTTTAAACGTGTCCTGTAATTGTAAATAACGAGGCTGTTAAAGCCAAACGTGCAGTTCTAATCAAAAGCAGAACAAGTCCAGTGATCGCTGGAGGGTATAACTAACCACCAGATGAAAAATGACGCTGATGTCATTTAATCTCAGCTACAAATAAACGTGCTAGCTATTAATAAATCACATTTACCCGTTGAATATCTGTAGAGGTAAGAGAGTCATATGAATAACTGTGGCTGAAACTGTGTCTCAACTTTGGTCTCAAACTGTGGACTACATACCTGAAAACTGCTTTCAACCAGTCAAATCTAACTGTGATGTGAAACTTGGGTTTGCAGTAAAAGCTCATCTTTTACTCTGTGTGTGTGTGTACTGAATACAGGAGTCACTCCTGAACTGTAAACTAAAAACATGGATGCCAACAGTTGGCAAAATAAAAGACACTTAACCAGAGCTGCAACAACTAATCGATAAAATCGACAATGAAAACAAATCAACAATTTGATTATGATGCATTTCTATGGACAAAGCACATGTGGAACATAGTGGAGGAAACCGAATAAGCTGCTGCGGGGAAAGTGCACAACAATGTGTTCTCTCCATTTGCACATTGTTCTGGGGGGATTAATCAAAGACATAATCGACAGATTAAACGATCACCACAATAATCGTTAGGTCGCACCCCTACACTGCATTAACAGCTAGCTTGGTTAACATCAGTATATGCATTTAATTTAAATTTAATTCTCATTACCACAATTTTTCACAAGAGTTAATTACTAAAAACTGTATACTTAATTAAGCATATTCGCTGTATACTGTAGATGGTCATAGTATAACAACATGCTATTATATGGCTCCAGACTGTGACCAAATTGTGGCATTTTGCAACCTTTTTCCCTGCTGGTGCGACTACATTTTTTTAGAGGTCACACTGTTGTGACTATCACGTTGCCCAACTGATAAGAGCTGCCATTTGTGTTACATATGAGAAACATCAAACCGAAATCAAAACGAGCAAAGCAAAACGAAAGCAGAACGAAACCACGCTTCTCGTTTGAGCGGTGCTGGGAGGACGCTTCGGTTACTAACGTAACCTCGGTTCCCTGAGAAGAGGGAACGAGTATTGCGTTTGCTAACGCTACGGGGAATTCCTTTCCTCGAGATATTGAAGCAAAATTTTTATCCTAAAAATTACCATATAACACGCAGTGCAGCTGCACAGCTCTCAGCAGGAAGCTGCTGCGTGCTGATTGGGTGTGCCGCTGCAACTGCAGCAACCTATGGCGAGACCGCTGGGCGGGACGGACCAATCGGGTCCCTCTAAATTCCCGCAACAAGGGGCAACAGAATTTGCATAGCTAAGGGTACATAACTCCCTGTCTCGCCAGGTTAGTCAGGTTAATCGACTGAAGCGACTCCTGAGAAAGCGAAGCACGGCAAGCAACGCAATACTGCTCCTCTTCTCAGGGAACCGAGGTTACGTTAGTAAGCCGACCTAAGTGGCCCGTAACATGGTATCATGAATATATAAGCCAGACCTGAGTCGGGCCATCTAATGAAATAACACATAAGATACAATATATATATATATATATATATATATATATATATATATATATATATATATATATGAGTAGACCAGACGCAGTCAGGCCATGAATAGTGAATAACCAGATAACGGAGTCATAAGGAGTGCTTATGACTTATACAAATACTTTACCCAGGCCAGAATATCGAGCCTTAATGGGTCAGATGTATTTACACAGCAAGAAGCCCAGCCTGAAGGGCAGGAACCTCTAAATTATAAAACCTGATAAAAGTGGACGGTGAGGCCCAGCCTGCCGCACGCAGATATCATTCAGAGAAATGCCAGTAGACCAATCCCACGAAGAGGCCATGCCTCTAGTCGAATGGGCTTTGACGCCTATAGGGCAGCTGAGATTTTTAGACTCATAAGCCAGTGAGATAGCATCCACTATCCAACGTGACAAGGTCTGCTTTGAAACCACAGACAGCGGTGCGGCCGCCAAAGCACACAAAGAGCTGTTCAGTGTGCCTGAAAACAGCAGAACGCTCTATGTAATTCTCAGCGCTCTGACAGGACAGAGCAAATTAGCATCCTCTTCATCTAACGATGATGAAAGTGCTGAAAGTGAAATGACCTGTGCTCTGAACGGAGTTGAAAGCACTTTAGGTACGATCCATGCCTTGGTTTGAGGACGACTTTAGAATCGCTTTGGCCCAAATTCCAGACAAGAGGCGCCACAGAGAGCGCGCAGATCACCCACCCGCTTAACTGATGCCAGCAGAAAAGCGGTCTTTAGTGACAGGAGCTTTAAGCTCACCGAATGCAGAGGCTTGAAAAAACCTTTCATGGCATCCAGGACCGTAGACAAGTCCCATATCGGAACTGAAGGGGGGCGAGGTGGGTGAAGCCTTCTAGCCCCTTTAAGGAAGCGCACGATAAGATCGTTCTTTCCCAGTGACAGTCCGTTCACTTGAATGTGGTGCGCTGCTATAGCGGCCACATAAACTTTGAGCGTGGAGGGGAACGACCACGCCCAACAGCTCTTGTAAAAATGAGCACCTCTGACACTTCACAATTGTGTGGGGTCAGGATCCGTGTTTTACACCAGTCTGAAAAGACTGCCCATTTGCCTGAATAGAGCCGCCTGGTCGCGGGGGCTCTAGCTTCAGCAATAGTGTTTAATACATTTTCAGAGAGGTTCTCATGTACCCGTTGATGGGCCAGACATGAAGCGCCCATAGATCGGACGGGATGCCAGATCTGCCGCGCCTGCATGAGGAGGTCTCTCCTCAGCGGAATCGGCCACGGAGCAGTATCTGACATCTGACTTAGCAGTGAGAACCATGGTTGATTTCTCCAAAGCGGGGCTATTAAAAGCACAGCGCAGTTGCTCTCCCTGATCCTCTCTATGACCTGAGGTAACATTGAGACTGGGGGAAAAGCATAAAGAGGAAGGTTGGGCCATTCGTGGGCCAACGCATCCTTGTGCTTGGAGAAATATGTTAGGCATTGAGCATTGTCTTGTGAGGCGAAAAGATCCACTTTTGCCTCTCCAAACCTGCCCCAAATTGTCTGAATTGTGTGTGGGTGAAGAGACCACTCTGCTGGGGACACTTTGTCCCTGGACAGCATGTCCGACCCAAATTCAGAATGCCTGGCACATGAGTCGCCTCAGCGAACTCCAGGTGCGCTCTGCCCATATTAGGAGTTTTTCCGCCATTGCAGATTGAAAGATCTTAGACCGCCTCTGGCGATTTATATAAGCTACCACCGACCTGCTGTCCGCTCGACTAGGACGTGGTGGTGCTTTATGTGGAAGGAAAGCTCTTAGCGATAACGTGACCGCTTTCATCTCTAGACAGTTTATGTGAAGGCTCTTTCCGAGTCTGACCAGAGACCGGAGACTGGCCTGCCCTCGTGAAGGGCTCCCAACCTAGGTTGGATGCATCTGTCGAGATAACCTTCCACTTCGTAACAGTGCCCAAGCTCACTCCCGCCTGATACCAGACAGGATTTTTCCAAGGAGCCAGAGCCAAAACACAGCTGTGATCTACCTTGATTCGAATCGACCCGAGAGCCATGCGTGAGCTGGAACGCGCGATTCAGCCAGCGCTGTAATGGGCGCATGTGTAACAGACCAAGTCTGAGAACTGGGGCCGCCGAGGCCATGAGACCCAACATCCTCTGAAAGTGTTTGAGAGGGGTGAGTGCACCGGACCTGAGGGAAACCACTGGTTCTGAACAGAGAGGGCGCGGTGTGACGTCCAGTCGCGCTGCTCATCTGCAGTGAGTCCAATACTGTTCCCAGAAACGAAATGTTCTGTGTGGGAGACAATGAGCTCTTTGCCACGTTGATTCTGATGCCCAAGCATTTCAAATGGTTGAGAAGCCAAGATCTGTGGTTTAATAACTGTATCTCTGACTGAGCTATTATGAGCCAGTCGTCGAGATAGTTGAGAATTCTCATTCCCCCGAAGCCTCAGCGGGTTAGCGCCGCTCCATGCACTTCAGAACGTATGGGAGCCAGAGATAGACAAAGGGTAGCACCCTGTATTGGTATACTTTCCTCAAGGCGAATCTCAAGAATGGCCTGTGATGAGGGGCTATCTGTATGTGGAAATAGGCATCCTCTAGATCCACAGTGAAAACCAATCTCCCGGCGAACGTGCGCGAGGATTTGTTTTGTTCTCAACATTCTGAACGGGCGCTTCATAAGGGCTTTGTTCAGATGTCTGAGGTCTAGGATGGGTCTGAGACCACCGTCCTTTTTTGGTACAAGTAGCGACTGTAAAAGCCCGACTCGCTCTGTGAGGGGTGCACGGCTTCCACCACCCCTTTTATTAACAGTTTTGATATCTCGGTTCGAAGCACGTGACTTGTGTCGCTTCTCACCGTTGTCTCCTCCACGGCACGAAAGCGCGGTGGTCTGCGAGCAAACTGTAGCGAGTAACCTTGTTTTATTATGTTCAACACCCATTTTGAAATGCCGGGGATGGCCTGCCAGGCCTCGCCTTCGCCAGGGGCTGAATTAATTTGTGGGTCGAGTCGCTGAGTAACAGGGACTCGGTGGCCCGATAATGTTGCGTTAGAGTGGCACTTATGAGGGAATTGTTTCCCGCTGCCTGAGTACAGGGGGCTGGGGGACAAAGAATATAGGTGCTTGTGTACAGGCGAGCGCGTTTGAGCACGGGCTCGTTGTCTGTGAGGATAGTGTTTCCAGCCACCTGAGTGCAGGGAGCTGGGGAACATGGGGGAGTGATTGAGTGTAGGGGTACATGCTTTATTGCTGGCACACTGCCTACAGAGAAAAAACTCATTTTCGTGACCCATGTGGGTCGACGTAAAAACGGCGTTTGTGTACAGGCGAGCGCGTTTGCTTGCGGGCTCGTTGACTGTGTATGTGATGTTCCCAGCCACCTGATTGAAGGGAGCTAGGGAACGTTTTGGAAGAGAGCGAGGTGGTAAACCGGCCGAAGCGGGCATTATCCAACTTCTCTTTGTGCCTCTAGCTAGGGCGGCTCGGGTTTCGACACATTGCTGGGTCGGGGACCTCGACGCTCCGGAGGTTTGCTGCGGCTCGTAGAGCGGGAACGCTGTCCGCTGGTGGCACGCAGGGCCAAGTCAGTGGCGCCGCGCAGATCCCGCAGAGCCTCGTTATCCGGGACAGACTCATCCAAGGAACGGAGGAGTTTGGCCTGGAAGACTTGAAGCACCGCCATAGAGTGTAGCGCTGAAGCCACCTGGCCGGCGGAGGCGTATGCTCGACCGGCGAGGTTGGAAGTAGTGCGGCAGGCTTTGGAAGGGTGCACAGCCTTAGACTGCCATCCTCTGGCGGAGGGCGGGCAAAGGTGTGCGGCGATGGCTTCCTCGAGGGGAGAAAGGGCTTGGTATCCTTTTTTCTGAGCGCCATCGACCACCGAGAGCGCTGAAGAAAAGGAGGATTTGGCGCGAGAAGAAAATGGCACCTTCCACGACTTGGTTAGTTCCTCGTGGACTTCTGGGAAGAAGGGAGCGGGTTTTTTTAGGGGTCGGTTGGCGACGGTTCTCGAAAAACAACTCGTCAAGTCTGCTTCTCGTGGGCTCCTCGGGTTGAGACCAGTCAATGCCGAGGTCGTCCACGGCCTTGGTGAGCAGGCGTATAAGCTCAGCGTCCACTGAGGTTTTGCCGCCGCTGGCAGTCCGCGTCGAAGTGGCGTGTTCCGAGACGGTATCCGACCACCCGCTTTCGGATGCAGCAAGAGAAAGACTGTCATCCTCCTCCTCCTCCTCCTCCGGTCCACCGAAAGAAACAGCAGCCGCCAAACGAGGGGAGCTGTGCTGTTCCTCGACGAACATGACAGGTGATGGCGAGGCACGCGGGGAAATGACTGGCGTGTGCTCGCCAGAGCGCTCCGGGGGCCCCTGGTCGCAACGTTTCTTTTCCGTGGCTCGAGAGGCTGAGAGCAAGGGACGGGATTCGGGTCGAAACTGGCGAGCCGAGCCGGCGGGTCTGCAGCGCTAGTTCGTCGCACTACGGGCAGCCGCCCTGGTTGAGTGCAGCCTGCGCGTGGTCTCATCCGAGACATGATGCGCAGATGATGTGTCGATCCTCGTCCGCGATAAAGACTCTGCACGAGGCGCAAGAACGAAACATAGTACAATGGTAATAAAAGGATATATGCCGGATGGCGCAGCTGGAAGGCAGGCTGAAGGCGGAGAATCGCCCTCAGGCTGCAGAGTTCCGCTGAGTGCGTGTCGACGGCAGGCTTCGATCCAGAGCTCAGCGAGGTGAGTCGCTGAGGAAGAATTAATCTGACTAACCTGGCGAGACAGGGAGTTATGTACCCTTGGCTATGCAAATTCTGTTGCCCCTTGTGGCGGGAATTTAGAGGGACCCGATTGGTCCATCCCGCCCAGCGGTCTCGCCATAGGTTGCTGCAGTTGTAGCGGCACAGCCAATCAGCACGCAGCAGCTTCCTGCTGAGAGCTGTGCAGCTGCACTGCGTGTTATATGGTCATTTTTAGGATAAAAATTTTGCTTCAATATCTCGAGGAAAGGAATTCCCCGTAGCGTTAGCAAACGCAATACGAGAGTACTCTCGAAAGGGAACCACAGATATCAGATCAAACAGCGCTGATGTGGAAACCAGGAGAAATGCTGTCATGAACGAAGATCAGGGTTTCAGTCCACAAATCATCAACATTCACCATGATTCACTGTAGTAACACCCCAGGGGATTGTGGAAGAACAGTATTGTTTTTATACATTATTAATCTTGGGGAAATTTAAGCACTTTTCAAGAGCTTCACACTTTTTCCAGCACTTTAAAGCTCTAAATATTATTATGTTATTTTTAATGTGATGATTTGTAAAACTAAAGTTTAAAGGTGTAGGCCACTTTGTGGCAAACAAGCACTTTTATTTTAAAAACACATGTCATTACCACTACCAGTAGCCTATAACCAATAGATAGCAGCAGAAGAGCACTTACTGACTTAGACATTTCCACTCCTTAAAGTCCTCATGAAATCGACCTTATTTACTTTGTTAGCACACGTTACAGGTTTTAGGGTGAACAATTAATCCGTGCAAGTTATTACACAAAAAAAGAATGGTTTACCGTGGTAATCTTTAATCAAAATCTGAAAAGTAACTTCCGGTCTGAAATGGCGTTCCCTTTCTGATGACGGCAGTTTGAATATCCTCAACAACTCCCCTCCAATCGTTAGTCTGCTTGAGCGCGAGATGGAGAGGAGGAGCGCTGTGGTAAAACCCTGCCCTCTATTCAATATTACGTTTCACTTGGAAATACGTCACAGCCACTGATCTTTATAATGACTGGATTGCTCATTGCGTCCTAAACTGCCATCAGGCGATGAAGCCACCGGAAGTGCTCGAGCGGCCATCTTACTATCCCCTCCCGACAGAGGGCAGCATTGACATACAGCCAAAACATTGACATAAAATCTGACGATTTGCTGAATATCGGTCTCAAAAGATAAGTTTCACGATATATGTATGTAAATGAATAGATCCTTCAGATGTTATCTGTAATGTTTATGGTCTTTACGGAGAGGATGAGTCATATATGGAAATCGTTAATGTGAGTGTGTCTACAGCACACTAACGACAGGTAACGTAAATGAACTAACACAATATTATATTTCTTATGTAACGTAATTATGGAGGAAATATTAAACATTAACGTATGTGTTTAGCTGTAGAAATTAATTTGAATAGCTTACAATAAATATTAATACAAACCTCTATATTACACGCACTATATTGTATTACAATTCAAAGTCTGTCATGCATCATTTCGGAAGTAAATCAGTCGCTGTTATCTGCCTGAATGTTATGATGTGTGTATTTTATTTCCTGATTGAGGAACATCTATTTCAAACTCTTTAAGACAACGCTAATGTGTGCAGTCTACAGTTCTCTTACGAGTATAAGTGTTATGTGAATATAAGTATTCCATAAGTGTTATGTATGCCATTTTGTTGAATTAAATATTTATTTAATCATCATTTAAATCATTAACTGCTTTACAATGTATGCTGTTAACGAAATCCTTGTTGAAACGTGCAGCCAGCCTACTGTATGAATAAAAACAAACACAGAGTCACAACAGTACAAGACGATTCTGGTTACAATTAGCATACATCTTTATTCCGATTTCAAAATGCGCGCTTTGACATTTGTAATACATACGCTGAAGTGTCTCGTCCGCCCGCCGAGCTGATGTTCACTACTGTATAAATACGAACGTAACTTTTTAATAAGGGGAAATTACAGACTTTAAACAAATAACCAATTAAATGTTTTAGGACCTTTACATTGTAAAAATGTACAGGTAGACTTCAAATATAAAAACGCTGACTCGTTAGGCAATGTTTTCTCAGTAAAATCATGTAATGTCCCATTGATTCAATAGAACGCGAGAGCAATCTAGGGAATACCAACATGACGGCGCAGCGGCTTCACTTAATATGACGTCATGAGCAATCCAGTCATTTATATAGATCAGTGGTCACAGCACTGAAATAAAATTATAGGAATAAGCCCATGATTTACTGCACCTCAAGCCATCCTAGGTGTATATGACATTCTTCTTACAGACAAATAAAATCAGAGTTATATAAAACATTTTCTGGCTCTTCCAAGCTTAATAATAGCAGTGAATTGTTGTCTCATTTATAAAGTCCATAAAAGTGCATCTATCCATCATATAACTGCTCCACACGGTTATGGGGGTTAATAAAAACCTTCTGAAGAGATGTGGCATGTTTGTGTAAGAAAAATATCCATATTTAAAACTTTATAGAACCAGTTTTCAGCAGTCAGCGGTGCGCAAGTCGACTTGCGCTAAAAGAGTAACCCTTGACCCTGGACGCATGTGTATTGACGAAAGCAGATGTGAGAGGATAGAGCAAAACAAAACACCGCTCATGTCTAAAAAAAGAATTTTTAAAGAGAAATGACGGATGATTTCCATATAAGAGAAGAGAGGCTTGAGTTTGTTGCCCAGCTCTATCTGCAAGCAGTTATATGATGGATAGATGCACTTTTATGGACTTCACAAATGACACAACAATCAATGCCATTATAAAGCTTGGAAGAGCCAGAACATTTTTAATATAACTGGTCTGAAAAAAGAAAGTCATATATACCTAGGATGACTTGAGGGTGAGTAAATCATGGGATCATTTTCATTTATGGGTGAACTAAACCTTTAATGTAATTTCTCATGAAAAACAAACCCTGCATGCCAATGTGCATACTATCCACCCTAAATAGTTTTGAAAATTACTGATGTCACAGACTTTTTAGGATGGATAGTATGCACAATCCCATTGGGATGCAAGAGCGCTCCTTTTTCACATTAGCATGCAGGGAAAACTTTTATTCAAATTGTGACTGAATTACACAGAAAACAAAAGCGCTCCTTTTATAATCAATGAAGCTGTCGGTCAGTTCAGTGTGATACAGAAGAACAACGATATATTCAATAAGAGTCAAAATTTACATTTCCCCTATAAAAATGAGGTTTTTGCACATTACTGTTGTTAATAAAAGTAAATTCAAGCTCAGCGCTTCACTGTTAAATTTCCAATAAACACTGCTCTCTAATGTTACTCTGGAGCCCTGTATTATGATTATAAAGAAATCCCCTTGGCATAGGCATCTGTCAAACACACATAGCTGTCAGCAATGCTGGAAACGCAGCAGCTCATTCAATCAATGATCAATCAAGTTGATGAAAATACAAACAAGTGATTGCTTTAAATAAAATACTGATGTCATATTAAATACAAAAACAATGGAGTTGATTAAGGGAGAAAAAAATGAAGATGATTATAAAGACATGCACACATAAGGCACTTGAGACGGAGATTAGATTAGTCCAGCTGAGTCTCCAGCGAATGGATGGCAATGTAACAGACAAAGATCTAAGACTCATGCCAGCGTTAAGTGCCACCCAGAGAAGCCCTCGCTCCTGGTTACATCACAGGGAGAACTAGTGTCACATGACAGGATGATTGGGTCATGGCGGTCCCGTACAGTACACACACAGACCGAGGCCTGATAGGGGGTGGAGTACTACCTAGGGGAAGGGTGGGGCTGCACCAGAGGCGGAGGAAAAGCAGCGATCAGTGGCCGATTGTCCTCCCCTCTGCTCCCGATTTCAGCAGTGTCATATTCTGAGCTGACTGAAACCTTATCCGCTTCCATCTGGAAGGACAAAACAACGCGGTAAGTCTCCCAAACAGATGAAAACAGAAGAAAGGTGAACAAGCATGAAACTTCTCCACGTCCACTGCAAGACTTCTGAAGTTGAAGGCTCTGTTTCAAAACCTAGCGCTCACGCAGACAGCATTATAATGCACGATTTGAGGATGTTCCAATAGAAACGTTGGAGATTTTAAGGCAGCATCACATTCTTTGCAGGGAAAGCAACCCGAGAACGCAGTGTGTTGAATACGGTGAATGATATGGGAATAATGATGTCAAAAGAAACATCCAAAGCTATTCTGACGGGTAGCAAACAAACCAACCCTGACTAACTGCTTCCCAAACAGCCTCTTGGATGCCTCTATGGATCATTTTAAATTTGCAGTGCATTTTTGTACAATAATGTTTGAGTAGATATCCCCAGAATCAGTAACTCATCCATTGTGAATCATCAGTTTTGCTTAGTTCCTCAAATATGAATTACCAAACTAAGAGTCTTGCTATCGGGCGGTTGTTGAGAATTGATGTCAAAGTTCACCAAACCTACACCTGACATGAAAAGGGAAGGAAATGTACTCATCAATGGAAGTCCATTAGGTGATATTCTTCATCGTGCCGATTACCATTGACTGGCGTTCGCTTGCAACGGTAAATGTGGCCACAACTTTAAGCTTATGCCACTTGTCCACTGCATGGTACGGCTTGGTATGGCTCACTTTTAGGGGGAGGGCGGTGGGTTTCCACTGTGCACAGTACCTATATGTGTGTTTTTAAGTACCACCTCGGTTGAGGTTCCAAGCAAGCTGTAATAAAACTAAAATGTGACGTGTAAACACTGCTGATCACCGATTGGTCATAGAGAATCGTCACTACCAGCGTCACTGGATTTGCGACACGAGACACCAAAACCCCCAAAATTAAAATAGTCAGCAACAGTCACCACAGTATCATTTGTTCGCAATACTTAAAAAAAAAAAAAAAAAAAACGACATTCACACGCAACTTGAAAAAGAAATGGCTGCATCGTGGTCAGTAGAGGAGATGGCGGCACAACTATAACATTCCTTCTATAATCCCACCCACTTTGAAGTTGTACTAAACTGCAGTGGAAAAGGGAGCCGAGTTGTGTTGAAAAGTGGTCATAGTGTCATAGCAACATGTTAACATTACAACTCTGCACTTTACATGAGACTATGTTCTAGTTCATTTTTTTAAGCTTCCATGTCAGTTACACTATTAAAAATAAAGGTTCTTTATTGGGATCTGGTTCTATGAATAAAGTTGGAATCAATGGAATCCCTTCCATTCCACAAAAGGCTTTTCAGTGGAAAAGGGTTCTTTAGATCAGGGGTTTTCAAACTGTGGCAATGTCACTTGGCGATTGACACAAACAGATTAGTTAGAAAGTGTGCGATTTTGGCAAAGGCCACGATTTGATTCTATAAATAGGCGCTGTTTTGTAGCTCGCACAAGCACAGCGAGGGCTCTAAAAGAGTCTTTAAGGCTTTAAGGCCGAGTGACTCATTCATTATTAAGCGGATCGGTTCGCATCATTAATGAGAAGAAACTCTTGGTTACCCGTCTTACATCTTTAACATCTGTAAATGAAGAAATTAAAACGGAAATATAATTGCAATATAGTTTAGTTGTAGCCTACTATAAAATACAATTCTTTTTTATTACTCGATATCGGTCATATCAAACTTTAGATTAAGATTAAGTTTATAGTAATGATAAATGGTTTCTAATCTAAAATATTGTGAGATAGATTATACTTGTTCAACCCTTTACATTGCGGTAAATCACTCGCATATGCGACCAAATTTCACAAGAGGCATCTTAATTTTTTTTTAATTAGCCAATGGCAAGTTTGATTTCATACTTGTATAAATTTATAAAAAGAGAGTGCACAAGCAGGTCTTGTTGACTGAACGGTCACTGTCCCGATCAGACCAGTGCTGTGGATGCACACATTTTTTAAGCCTTGCCAGTTTAAACATTCAAGCACAAGAAGACATGAAAGACAACCCACCCAGAAAGCTGCATCTGACAGCATGGGAATACTGAATCGAGCTTTCACATCATCTTGCACTTGAAAAGTTTCACACAAAATTATGTTAAAATGCCCGTCGTGGCGAGTATCCTAGTAAACATACTCAGTTACGTCTTAAGAGAATGTAAACAGTAGAGAAATAAACCCAAAAGGCAGCCTTCCGGTCTCTCTTGAATCCAACACTTAAACTGCAATTCATCGTCTGGCTGCTAGAGACAGGCTCCAAAAAGGAGACAAATCTGTATCTACCCCATGTTAAAATTTTAGATTTACATTATATTTATGTAGGAATTTTTTCATTTGCATTGTTTTTGCATTCCATGTAAAAAGTCTAAAGAAATTACGGTAACACTTTACTTAAAGCCCTTATGCATAATGCATTATAAAAGGAATTCATAATGTCCATTATAAAGCATTATATCTTTTCATAAGTAATTGTAACCAATGTTAAAATGCATTAGTCTGGCTATCACCAGATCAAGCTCAATCTTTTAAGACTGAACTTTAGTCTGTGGAGTCTGCTCTGTATTTTATACTGCACAAGAGGCATAATCAATGGGCATAATTCAAATTACAATTGAATAGTCCTTCAACCAATCAGAACAATGATCCATCTCTTCTCTATCCTCATCGTGTTAAACCCGCCAATAGCGCGCTAGGTGTAAAAGCTGGTTTGTAATTGGTCCCCGGAAATTTGTAACAGAAGCAGGATAAAACAATGTACAGGTTTCCAGCCTGAGCTGCAGGGTGAAATCAAATCACCAGCAGATGGGGCTGGGTTTACCCAGTCTAAAAATGCATTATAATATTTGCAGATTCTGAAATTGGTTGGTTTTCATGTGTTTAAATGCATTATAGTTTCTAAAGTTGCGTTCAATGAATAGATAAGTATTATATAATGTATTGTAACTGAGGTTACAATTATTCATGAGACCATATAATGCATTATGAAGTGCATAACAAGGCATACTTTTATAATGCATTATACATAAAAGGCTTTAGGTAAAGTGTTACCAAATGTACTAGTCAATGGCGACTCGGGCTTCAGTGTGTCTGTAGAGGGTTGTTGTCTGGGTGGGTCCTGGAATGGAAAAGTTCACTGAAAGGCTCTTTGGAACCCAAAATAGTTATTCTTCGGCACAGAGGTGAAAAGACACTTCTGGAACATTTATTTTTAAGAGTGTAGGATGCTGCCTTAGAAGGTCACTAGGTTTTGAAACAAAGTGGAAGTTTTAGAAGTTTTGGAAGCCCAACAACATGGAAGTTGGTGGATTTGTCTTGTCAGTTTTAAGATCTGAAAGTCAAATTCAGATTTGAAGTAAGCATTTTTACTGATGTCTTGCTGTAGCTGGACTGGAGATCATTTCTCTGCTCGTTGGTAGAGACTAAAACAACAATCGTTTTGGAAGCATGCAAGTTCAGGTAAACATTTATTATTTTTCCCAGGGAAAAAGCTTTCATACACTGGTGTTCAAGGAGCAGTGAGCACAAGCCCATGCTGCACGAGGAAGCATCTCCAAACACGGCCACGTCTGGTTTAAATCTGACCTACAGGAGTCATGCACTTGCAGGTAGCGGGTTACGCATGCAAGGTGAATTGTTAAAGCACATCTGTTGTTTAATTCACACTCCTCTCTCGGTTATCTTAGAATGCTGGTTAGTTTTTTTCTGCCGCATGCAGTGTGAGAGTGTCTCTCCTACTCTACCTAATCTTGCCCAGCTGATTCTTGGCTCTGGACAGAGGCTGAAGTGCGATGAAGTCGTCACCTATAGCCACACGGTTGGTGTACATCTACAGAACACACAGAAGGTCAGTAAAGAGAAGGAAAAGTCACATGTTTATACACTCAAGACCACAATCCACTCACCATACACATTCAGAAATGACAAAGACAGGAAACAGGAAACAAGCAGCAGACAGAGAAAATGCACTTCAGAAGTATCGGGTGTCATCCGCAGGGCAGCATGTGCTGACGCCACAGATCCGTACTGCAGCAATAGCCAATCTACTTCAGTTACCGGCTCGCACAGGGATGCAGAAAGAGTGTGAATAGAAGGATTAAAAGTGAAGTAAAAGGCTTTAATTGCTCTGCGAAAAAGGTCACCTCTCAGACTATCCTGTCCAAATAACAGCAGAAAAAAATGGGCTCGTCTCTCATTTGGCACAAATCCAAACCAGGCTCGACATTAAGCCTTGTAATGCGCTTGTCCTTCGGACAAGTAAATCGGTAATTCGAGTAAAACGTTTTTTTGGTGGTGTAAACAATTTATTCTGAAGGAATATTCTAATCAGTGTTCATCAGGCATTTTTCCCCTAATGTTATTAAATATATGCTTCATCTTCCATTTCAAATTCTTAAATGTGATCAATAAATGTAATTATAATAATAAGACACTATAGGGCTGTTACCATCAAATAATGCTATGAGATTGTTTTAAATATTTTTTTAATATACAAATAAGAAATGCTGGAAAGAACTTGTACGGCCCTATCTTAATGATCTGAGCTCATGGTCTGAAGCTCATGGCGCAGGTGCACTTAGGGCATCTCTGAATCCACTTTTGCTAGTTTAAAGACGGGAAGAAAAAAAACCTGTCAGCAAAAGGGTCCAAAAGGGTCTTAATGAGTCATGGGTGTGTTCTGGGCTTAACGTGCAATAAACCAATCAGAGACTCATCTCCCATTCCCTTTAAAAGCCAGTTGTGCTCGCACCATGGCGGGTTCGCTATTCACATGGCAGAGTTTGCGAGTGGAAAGACTGAATGGTTCTCAAGGAGGATCCTTTCATTTTTAATATTTGGTATGTGTGTGCTGCTCCCTGTGTGTGTAATAAGTAGAGTGTATGTGCGTTGTGCACTGCCTATAGGTGCACATTACTAACACACCAGTTCCTCAAAATAGCAACGCACCAACAATGCTCCTGAACACACCTGGTCACACCAATGCATTTGCTATTTAATCAACGTGACTGGATGTGAAAATGATAACTGCATCGGGCTGAAACTAGCAAAAAAAAAAACACTTGCGTTGCGCCCGGCATCGCATTGTGCTGAGTGTATGATAGGGCCATTCAACTTTTAAAAATTAAACTAACCTACCGCCAGTAGGTGGCAGCAAGAAGACTCGCGCGCTGCTTTCTGAACACACATCCAAAACGTGCAAACAGAAAGCCGCCTCTTACACTGAACAATGTGCAAAACAAAACAGTTCTCTTCTGCGTCTTTTTCACTTAAAAGGACAAATACACACAAAAAATGTGTCAAAATATCCTGGTAAACACAGTCGGTTATGTCATAGTGAACAAAGAAAACACGTGTATTGGTATATTGGATCCGTGCAGCTCTTAAAGTGACACCTTATTGGAATCGATAAAAATCGAATTAGTAAGCAAATTTGGAATCTGGACCAAAAAAGTCAGACACGAGTAAAACCATGAATATACTGGACCAAACATATCCACATCCCTATGATCAGATGTTCACAAGCACTATACTGTTGCACAGCTATTTCAAACTTTAGTTCACTCCTGAATGAAGAACAAAGTGTCAATCGGGGTCACCAGAATCATTTAGCAGACTGGAACCCCTGAAGGTTACATGCCATTGTTAGAAACATTAACATAAAGTAGTTCAGTTTTGCTGTGGTACCAGAGAATCATGGAATATCCCTGGATTTGGTATGCACTCCTAAACTTGTAGTATTGTGACAATCATTGTCTTACTCAAATGAGGAATTGTGTCATTTAAATGAAGAACTTTGACATCCTCATTTTTCCAAAACACTCACACAAATACTTATTTACAGTCAGTTACCACTAAAAATAAGCATGACGCTACAACCTGCCATTATTTAATCTCATAATTCAACCAGACAAGATGCATTGCACTTCCAGAGTCCAGACGTCATAAGTGTGTAAGACGCTGATGCAGTATGATCTGAGTGAGTTTGTGAGTGAGTTCAAGTGAAGCTGGTGAGACATCATGCGGTGATGTGAGCCACATGCTTTACTGCTTCAGTGTCAGCTTAGGAAGCATTAACCTAGCACAGTATTCGCATCTCTCACTCATCTGAATCCCTGTTTGAAAAGCAACGCTCACCTGAGATTTCTGCGTGCTGGTTGGGTGCAGGTGCCTGTACAAGACTTTCTTGATGACATCAGGAAACAGGCAGGTGATGACGATGATGATGATGGCAAACCAGGCCGAGCCGCTGGACAGCAGCTGAACGAAGACGAAGTACATGTCCTGCGTGTGAAGGAACGGCCTAACGGAGGGGGAGAACATCCATTAGACTCCAATTAGTTGAAATCAACAAGGGTTTGATGCTAGTGCTGTCTAATATCCAACTAATGAGCAAACGGGCAACTGTTTCAGAGGCAGAGCCAAATATTGAGCACGACTAAAATCCAGAGTACATTGCTGCTGGTCATGTGGGACCGGATCCAATGTCAAAGAGCAAACGGTTTTCACCAGCAAATCAACGCAATTCAATAAACACTGTTTAGAAGGGAAAACCACCGATTTAGACATTGTTCTTCACCTCCACTTTCTCACACAGGCAGCACCTTGAGTCGTTCTACATTATTGTGCATGGATTTCAACTAACAAAAAGTAATTTCCAACAGTCTAAGATTTTAGATTAGGACTATAAATGTCAATGTTGTGCATAAATTACATGTTTTTAAAAGGACGTGTCAAGTTAAAGAAAGTGCAACTTTAAAAAACTTGTTTTGACACTCATTCCCATGCCTCTGTGCTGCGTCTCGTCTTTAAAAAAACAAAAACACGTAGTCATCTGTCAAAGTGTACTGTTGTGGTTTCTACAAACTGTCACTGATTCAAAGTGCTGATGCGATCATAAAACTGTTCAGCCAAAAATTGAGAACCTGTCTAGCTTCATTAATGCTTGCCAAGGCTGAATAATTGGCTGATATTTGGCATGTTTTGGATGATCAGCACCGGTGGTTGACCGTTTGGACGATGTGTCGCAAGCAGAACTTTAACTTTGAAGGTGCGTGGACTGTTATTTTGAAAGCATCTGAGCACACAGCACGCAGCTTCAATTCTCCGTCTTCATTCGTTTACCTTCTCTGTTTAACAGTTCTGTCTAATATCATATTAGATAGCTTACCATCTAGTCTACCTAGACCTTAATATGTGGCCTTGTTAGGAGATGATCAATGATCTTCACCCGTGGCCAGCTCATCAGTGCGTGTGTTTGAATGTCTGTGTATCTATACACCAATGAGCCATGACATTTTGACCTAATATTGTGTTGGTCCCCCTTTTGCTGCCCTGCTCAGCCCTGACCCGTCGAGGCATGGACTCCACTGGACCCCTGAAGGTGTGCTGTGGTATCTGGCACCAAGATGTTAGCAGCAGATCTTTTAAGTCCTGTAAGCTGCGATGTGGGGCCTCCATGGATAGGGCTTGTTTGTTCAGCACATCCCACAGATGCTCGATTGGATTGAGATCTGGGGAATTTGGAGGCCAAGTCATCACCTCAAACTTGTTGTTGTGCTCCTCCATGCTTAGGTAGGTGGTACGCGTCAAAGTAACATCCACATGGATGGCAGGACCCAAGGTTTCCCAGCAGAACATTGCCCAAAGCATCACACTGCCTCCACCGCTCGCCTTCTTCCCATAATGCATCCTGGTGCCATGTGTTCCCCGGTAAGCCACGCACACGCACCCGGCCATCCACGTAATGTAAAAGAAAACGTGATTCATCAGACTAGGCCTCCTTCTTCCATTGCTCTGTGGTCCAGTTCTGATGCTCATGTGCCACTGTTAGTGCTTTTGGCGGTGGACAGGGGTCAGCATGGGCACCCTGACTGGTCTACAGCTATGCTGCCCCATACGCAACAAACTGAGCTGCACTGTGTATTATGACACCATTTGCTCCCAACGTGCATCAATGAGCCTTGGCCAACCATGACCCTGTGGCCGGTTCTCCACTGTTCCTTCCTTGGAGCACTTTTGATAGATCCTGACCACTGCAGACCGGGAACACCCCACAAGAGCTGCAGTTTTAGAGATGCTCTGACCCAGTCGTTGAGACATCACAATTTGGCCCTTGTCAAACTCGCTCAAATCCTTATGCTTGCCCATTTTTCCTGCTCCTAACACATCAACTATGTTACTACATCGCAATGTTCCCTTGCTGCCTAATATATCCCACCCACTAACGGGAGCCGTGATGAAGAGATCATCAGTGTTATTCACTTCATCTATCAGTGGTCATAATGTTATGCCTGCTTAGTATATACACACACACACACATACATACTGTATATTATGTAAACAAAAACTTATGTTCAGATGTGATTCACTGATTTGACAACACTAATATATATATATATATAGTCCACTTTGCTCTCCAAGATATCAGCATCGGCCATCAAAACGATCAATATCCGCTAACCACTATTAACAATTTTACAATTTACACATTAAATAGATAGAAGGGATTTGTGTTGTGTGGTGCAATGATGTAACCGCTTATTAAGGATTGGGGGTGAAGCTAACTCACACTTGTTGAAGACTAATCTGAATAATGGGAAAGACCCATAATGCCTTATGATTATGATACTTTGGATATGAAGTTGGAAAACATTAAAAGTTCATTGATTAACCTTTTAAAAAAATAAAATAAAGCACAAAATTATAAACAAGTGCCACCATTTCATAAGAATAACCTCTACGTTCTGCATGTTTGTCTGTAGGCATTATGGGAAAACACAGGCATACAGTACCAGATGATGCCGCCATAAAACAAGGAGAAGATGAAGTAGAAGGCGATGGAGCCCCATGTGACGAAGTGATTCATCCACGTCCAGAAATGTGTCTCTAAGGCCAGCTGAGGAGAGAACGGTGCAAATGAAGCTCACGTGTCATTTACAAACCCATCTACATGGCATTTACCTATGACTTACCTTCAGCGTTACCGTAATAACCATCACAGTGAATACTAAAGTGCCGAACGTCCAGTTTCCGAACATCTGCAAGAGACAAACACAGATCTTAAAGATGGTATCAAAAGATCAGTTGATGATGTTGCACTCTGCAAACTAAATATCTGGAGGGTTTCAATTCATCCAAAATGAAGCTTGTCATTGCCCTGCTCCATCGCTTTACATCAGAGAGAGATTCCGGCTCGTCGGAAGCCATTTGCCGGCGAGTGAGGGAGCGCTTCCAAGTCGTAATTGAGTATGGCAGCGTATCAAAAGAATACAGATCAGAGCCACTCGTGCTAAACCGAACCACAGAGACAGCTGGTCATTAGAAAGGACACATGCATCAACTGGAATCCAGTCAACTCTTACCAGTTGCCTGTTAGCTCGCAAAATCTGAGAGCATGCACAGCAGGAAAGAGAAAGAGATAAGCAGAAAAAGAGAGAGAATATGGATAAGTAGTAAAAGCCAACATCCACTGACACCTAACAGTACAAATGTGCCAGATAACGGTGTAATTAGTTTGAGGATTGATGCTTTGTGTCTGTAAGCTGGAGTTAATCAATAGACACTGAGGCTGAGTAACGGTTTTTAACGTCAAAGTGCATTCATTATCTCAAGCGCTTCTTAGTTAAATAATTCAGATAGCATCTCTGAGATCTATACGTAATGCTGTGCGGTGGATTTCAAAGACATCCATGCTCGCAATCTGACAGTAGTGCCAGACACACATGAGCTGGAATGACAGAACAAGACAGGGGGAGGAGGAGACCGAGCAGGAGAGACGAAGCCGACCTGTCCGTTTCCCATCAGTGAGGTGTCTTCTCCCATCAGGATGTAGGAGCCGAAGAAGAAGACGAAGGCGTGGCAGAAGCCCAGGAAGGTCCAGTACAAAAAGGTTTTGAAGGACAGCTGGGAATTTTTACTGATGTCTCTGATGAAGGGAAAGAATATTACATCTTGACTTGAAAATAAAGGCCCAAAGTACAGTCACCATTCAATTAAAACCAACCCTATTTACTGAAGCTGGAACATACTGCTAAATTAAAACGTTCGCTAAACGAAATTAAGCGGACATAAAATAGAATACAAATATCAAATAAAAAAACTTAAACATGTTGCCTTGGGAACAAACTGAAATAAAATTCAAGTGTTAGTTGATAATTTTTGTGTCATTGAAAGACTTTTACTTTTTTGTTAATATTTTTGAATTTGCTTTTATTTTTATATTATTTTAATTTTACATTTTTAGAAATTTTGATATTTGTTTTTGAAATTGTATTACTTGTTTTTTTAAATGTATAGTTTTTTAGTGCTTCAACTTTAAACAAAAATTAGAAACATTGCCTTGTCAACTAGCTGAAGTAAAATAAGTTTATTATTATTTTTATTTCAGTTAAAACTAATTTTATTTCAAGTTATGATTTTTTGGTTTTAGTTCATGATAATAACCCTGGTACTAAATGTACTATACTATTTACTTTTTACTTGATTAATTTAGTTAATAAATAGATATATTATAACACACACACAAACACACACAAAAAATACATTGAAAATAAATATAAAAACATAATTCATTTAATACTAGGGATGCACAATATTATAGGCACGGCATTGGAATCGCTCGATAAACGCTTAAAATATTAAAATCTGCATCGGCTGATATGAAAAAATATGCCGATATGATAACATGTTGATATGCGCCTGCAATAACTCAAGGAGTGCAAGGAGTGCTATAGCGATAAGATCATGTCAGCAGTGTGGCCATTCTTGAAGTGAAAACAAGCAATTACATTGCATGTATGGTGATTTATATTGACAGTTTTTAAATGCTGCCTTGAATTTGTGAATTTGTGAATGCGCGTACAGAAGGACGTGACCAGGTGTTCACAACAAAACCAGCCCAAACGAGCTCAATCGCGAGTCCCCGCTCTCTAGTGCGTGCAGCCTCCACAGCAGCAGAAGCTCCTCCAGGTCCTAGTAGTACATATATATGATGTTATGTAGTGGGGCGCTGTTGTTACAGTAATACAATGAAAAGTGTAATACACAAATAAATTGAAGTTGATAAATAACTGATAAATAAATCAGTAATGATGTCATAAATCCCAAGCATGACACTTGTAAATTAAATACTTTTATATACAGTTTATTAATCTGTAATACAATTTTATGAAATGGATGATGAAAAATAATCCAAGGAGCTCTAAAATAATTGTATAATGTTTTATTTGAAGCTTAAGACCGCATCAGCTGATGTCATGCCACCCACACTTCATGCGCACAAACGTTACATCCAAAAATAACACATTCAGGGTACAGCTGCATCAGTCGGGGTGAAAAATCACTGACTTTATTATTGTTATTTTCAGAGCTTTTAATATACTCTTATTATAAAAATAACTTTATTAACATTTATTTATCGTTAACAAGCATCATTTTAGTAAGGAGCCCTCAGAAATCTAAAACCAGAATGAGAAAAAAGTTGTTTCCAAACAAAGGGAAAACAATGAACGTTTATCGGCCAAAATTAGTCGAAAAATATCGGCAAAAACCGAATATCGTGCATCCCTAATATATACATATGCATGAATACTTAAATAATACTAAACTAACAATTGATTTTTTTCCAAAGGGGGTTGGGGAGTTGATGGTGTTATCCACAACAGAGAGAGAGTTAAAATAAACATTAACATATTATATATATTTAAATGTATATATTTTTTTAATGTCAAATGAAATTAAAATTTTACATGTTCTGTATATGGTACTTTAATTTAGTACAATTGACTAAAATATTGACAAACTGTAAAAGATAAACTATCACTTGAACAAAACTGGAACTGCTGAGAGAGCTTTATAATTGTATGACATTACTTAAGCCAGTTTTGTTTTTGTAATAAACGATACACGGCGACGCTGTTTGGTTTAAATGTACTCATTGCACCATGCTATTTAAAAGCCTGGTGTTTACTAATTGTTTCCCCCTAATGTATTATTTTGGTGACATTCAAGTAAGAATCAGATTTCTCGATACCTGCTGACGTGTGTCATGTGTGCGGCTGTACCTGTAAAGTGCTGGCTTGCTCTGCAGAACATGTGGATGCACCAGCTGCTCAAACAGACTGTACACCAGTATGGGCAGAGAGGTGAAGCAGATATTATACAGCGTCAGATACACGCTGTCATAAAGAGTCTGCGAGAACAAGAGCACATGTCAAATACCTCGGAGAAACCACACACAAAGGTCAAACTGAAATCTTAACCAACATTTTAAAGACAGTCAGATTAGACAGAAAAGGCTCGGTGTATAAAGCTAAATGAAGGTGTGTATTATAAAGTGTATCTTTTCTTTTCAGAGAAACTGTGACTGGTGCTAGGCTGTTGTGGAGGATGCCAGGGTGCGTCTATGTGCTAGATGGAATAGTAATAATAATAATATAAATAATAATATTTTTAGTGTTATGTGTTTGAGAAAGCAACATTCATTCAGTAGCGAAATTTTACACACAAAAAAGGTCCCACAGCGAATCCGCATGTATGGGAACATTTTTCATCCTCACGCCCATCATGCATTCCTGAAGAGAGGCAAATGTGAATGCATCCTAAGTGATGGGAGTTACTATGTGGTTTCTTCAACGTTCTGGTTGGTCAAAAGATCCAATGCTTTGATATTCAGGGGCCCGTACCATGATGGTAGATTAACAAACTCAGGGTTATAGGATTAGTTTTGAGTTGACAAAACCAAACCAATCAATTCAGGCTTTGTTGGTCCCATGATGCTGATCATCAACAGGCTTTGATCCTGAGTTTGTGGAGCGCGTGCACGTGAAAGTCTGACATCAGCAGTGAGCAGCCAATCACATGCCTTTCAACACAAAGTGTGACTCATTTCTCTCTCGAGAGCCAACGTGATTCAAAACTCTTTGAAGTATATATAAAGAATTTAAAAGCATTTACAAAGAAGAAAATAATTTTCCATGTAAGAGGATAAATAAAGAATATTGTGAAAGTAGTTTATATATATATATATATTATTATTATTATTTTTAAAGCAAGCTCTTGTGCTCACCAAGTCTGCATTTATGTTATATATATATATAAACTTTAATATTGTGAAATATTATTAAAATGTAAAATAACAAGATTTTTGCAGTCACTTGCACGACCGGGCCCCGAGTTTTGCCACTGCAAGCACCACTCACATTTTCTTCTGGAAATGTACATTCTAGTTGTACAATTATTATATTAAGTGATCAACATTAGACTATATATATATATATTTATCATGCCATGACCTTTAATTTAGAGCAAGAGAACCAGGGGGAGTGGCTTTATTGCATCAGAGATGAGTCACTTTGCTCACAGCTGATTGGTTCAAATTCAGTTTGCGATCTCTTATCCCGAACATAACCTGCTCCGGAGCAGGTTAGCTGTGGAGCGTAAGTTACTATGGAGATGAACACTGCTAAAAGCCAAACCACTTTAAAACCCAGGATTGGAACAAACTAAGCTTAAACATATCTGGCTAGCCAGCTAAACCGGCTTCATGGTATAGGCCCCCGGTCTCTGCATTTTTGTTTACAATTTAACGTCCTCCAGTCGGACTGCTTTAAACCTTCCTGTAGCTCAAACACTAGAGCAAAACCAATTTCAAAGCTTTGATTCCCAAGGAAAATATGCTTTGAATAAAACCCTCCGTATTAGCAGTAGTAATACTGACGCTTGGCTTAGTAAATCACATTTACCATTTTTCTGCAAAAAATCCAGCCATTTCAATAGAAATTCATGCGATCCGGAATTTTGCATTGGGGTGAAAGATTCCCAAACACAGAATACGTAACGGGTGTAAAATGGTCACACAGATCCACTGTGTTGACCCACAGAAAGCTGTTTGGTTTGAAAGTGACTTCACACATCACTACACTATTGATAATAGCCAATGATTTGACTAATGAACAGCAGCTTAACCCCCAGGTTATGTTTGGGTCATTTTAGCCCGGAGAGGATTTTCTTTTTCCGGAAAATACTAGTTAAAGGGATATTTTACCCTAAAATTAAAATGATCCCATGATTTACTCTCCCTCAAGTCAGCCTAGGAGTATATGACTTTCTTCTTTCAGACGAACACAATCAGAGTTATGTTAAAAATATCCTGGCTCCTCCAAGCTTTATAATGGCAGTGAATGGGAGATTTTGAAGACCCCATGCGGCTCCAGGGGTTAATTAAGGCCTTCTGAAGGCCTGTAGTAAGAATTATATCCATATTTATAACTTTATAAACTATGATCACTGGCTTCTGTTAATGGCCGTACACGAGCCTACTTCCGGCGGAAGAGTGACCTCTGACCCGACATATGACATATTGAAGAGGATAGAGCAAAACACCATTGAATTAGAGTCTAATTCGAGAAGTTTTATGGTGCGTTAACACCAGATGGGAATGAAGCGGTAAGCCTGAGTGACTTACATGTTAAGTCAATGCAAAAATGCGAATAAATATTCGGTGGCGCGATTCGCTCGAATAAAACGCCGCAAATTGAGCGTTTCGGGCACATGATGGGCATAACACGTGATTCGCATGAGTTGAAAAATCAGAACTTTGGCGAATATTCGTGCCGCGTTAACCAATCAGGAGCTTGCTCTAGTAGTGACAACAATGAGGACGAAACCATATGTGGATACCGGGAGCTGTACGATACATCTTCATACTTCAGAAACAGGGATAAAAAGGATCTTGCTTGGAAGAAAGTGAGTGAGGAGGTCGGACAGTCTGGTAAGTTGTAAAAAACACTCTTTACTCAATTTGAGCTGAGACTACGAGCTAGCTAAAGCCAGAAAATTGAGCTTATTCACAGTATTTTAAAACAATCCATGTCAGTCGTTTCACAACGAGACGAGCCGGCTGGCAGAAGCCCCTTCCATGATTCGAATTTGCATCTGCTGTGAAGTGAATCTCACACGAATGAAGCGAGTCAACTCAAAATGTTCAAGCATCCAGCTACGTGCGAATAGCAGGATTTATTTGCACAAGTCGCGTCTGGTGTGAACGCACAGTAAAACTTACTGACTTAAACGACTTCTCAATTTCTTGGTAAATTTTTCCCCACCTTTTACAAAAACCTACAAAAAAATTACTCTATATTATCATCATATATTGGATTGATTTTTTTTTTAGTCAACTTGTTTTCTTTCAGTTAGGACAGATTTTGTATTTATTTTTGAAATAGGTCTGATTGATCTGCGCTGATATTGGTAAAAAAATGACCATCCGTTGAAAATGAATGTGGCAGATTAAAAATAAGTGAAACATTTAGTGTTCATGTTCATATATTTACATGTGCGCTTGCAAAGATAAAGGCCTCGGACCTGTGCTTGCATGGATACATGCGCACACACACATACACAAACTAATTTGAGTATTACAGGCTTTCTTTCTAACAGAGATGAACTGTATCCTCAGATGAATGAGGCCTACAATCAATCAGCTTCAAAAACAAGCTGACAAAAAGTACACAAAAGGTGTAACAGGGTTTTCAACACAGCACAAGGGTTATTAAGGAAAAAACTACGACATAACATCAAGAGACACTTACTTGCTGTGAGAACAAACAGAAGAACTGGTATAAAAACTGGGGAGTGATAAAGCACACATTCTACAAGAGAAGAAAACAAAGAGTGTTATAAGAGCGCACATCTCCAACCTGCAGCTTGAAAGCAACACAAAAGGCTTCCACTCCGAGAAAACGTACCTTGTAGAAAAAGTATTGCACAAGGGTTGCTATTCTAACGTAGTAGAAATGGCCGTGTACAAGCAGCAATTTAGCAAGGAATTTGAACCTCGCGATTGCATAGTCGCTGTTTCGTACAGCTTGTCTTCCTTCTTTGCCCATGATTCCTGTAAGGAGTTTAATTCAGTTAGCTTGATTGAAATTTTTGCACTAACATCTGAATTGCAGGTGGAATTGCACCTACCAATACCAACGTGAGCCTCTTGGATCATGCTGACATCATTGGCTCCATCTCCGATGGCTAATGTAATGGGCTTCTCTGGAGAAGTCTTCAACAGTCTCACCACCTGCCAAACACACAGGAGCCATTAACACCAGCGCTATGAAAACAACAGGGCAGTGTGGGGCAATTTAGCATACTGGTGTGTGTGTGACCTCTGGCCTGAAACCTGAACAGACATACACAAGAAGGGGTAAGGTAACTCACCTTGGCTTTTTGGAGAGGTGCCATTCTGCAGCAGAGCACAGCCGAGCAGTTCTTACACACCTCCATGAAGAGTTTCTCATGTTCCCGCAGAGCCAGAGAAAGACTCGCCCCGTCTACCACCAGCCCGTGCTGGATCACATGATCCTCTTTGATCCTGTACAAACATAGGTACACCATCACACCCATCTCAAACACACTAGCTAAACAATTCTCCATCGACAACAAATCATTTGCCCTGCTGAAATTTGCACTTGCACAACCACAACAGGCAATAAATTAATAAAATAGTTATTGCTGTCGAGCCCTACATACACTATATTGCCAAAGTTTTGGGACACCTGCATTACATGCACATGAATTTGAATGAAATCCCATTCTTATTCCGTAGGGTTTAATATGGAGTTGCCCACCCATTGCAGCTAAAAAAGCTTCAACTCTTCTGGGAAGGTTTTCCACAAGGATTAGGAGTGTGTTTATGGCAATTTTTGTCTATTCTTCTAGAAGCGCATTTGTGAGATCAGGCACTGATGTTGGACGATAAGGCCTGGCTCGCAGTCTCCGCTCTCATTCATCCCAAAGGTGTTCTATTGGGATGAGGTCAGGACTCTGTGCAGGCCAGTCAAGTTCCTCCACACCAAACTCGCTCATCCATGTCTTTATGGGCGGACGCTTTGTGCACTGGAGCGCAGTCATGTTGGGACAGGAAGGGGCCGTCCCCAAGTCCCGTTCTCCTGGCAATGGCCAAACCCAAACTCGACCATGGGATTGGCAGACAGTGAAGCGTGATTGGTCACTCCAGAGAACACGTCTCACTGCTCTAGAGTCCAGTGGCAGTGTGCTTTACCCCACTGCATCCCACGCTTTGCATTGCACTTGGTGATGTAAGGCTTGGATGAGCTGCTCGGCCATGGAAACCCATTCCATGAAGCTCTCTCCGCACTGTTCTTGAGCTCATAGAACAGTGCCTAAGTGAAAATTGCCTAAGTGATAGGCAATTTTACGTGGCCTATCACTTTGTGGCTGAGTTGCTGTTGTTCCCGATCGCTTCCACTTTGTTATAATCCCACTAACAGTTGAGGGAATATTTAGCAGTGAGGAAATTTTTACGAATGGTGGCAACCTATCCCGGTCCCACGCTTGAGTTCACTGAGCTCCTGAGAGCGACCCATTCTTTCACAAATGTTTTCATGAAGCGTCTGCATGCCTAGAGCTTGATTTATACACCTGTGGCCATGAAGTGATCGAACACCTGAATTCAGTGATTTGAAGGGGTATCCCAATACATTTGGCAATATAGTGTATTTAGTCCTATGTTCACATCAGCTCAAAATGGAAGGTGTTTTCCTCTGAAATGGCAGCGCTATCATGTGACATCATGTATCATGTATCATATTGGTGAAATGACACTCTATGTGAGAAGAAAGGCATATGAAAGGGTAATGCTGATGTGTCGTACCTCCTGGCTAGTCTGCGGAGCTGCTCGGCACACTCGTTGTCTGATTTCTGCTGCACGAGCTCCAGGATGTTCATGGTGCGATGGAAATGACCGCAGGAGAGGCTCACGCTAACCGCTGTCTCATGCTTGTCGCCTGTCAACACCCACACCTTGATCCCAGCCAATCGCAGAGCTTCAATCGTCTCCTGGACCTTGTCCTGCAGCCTGCATACACACAATAACAAACACAACCACTGTTAAAAGTACTATATTTTGCTGTTGAGGTGAAGACATGTGGTAATGGCAGAGTAAATTTATACTGCTGTATTAGTTTTGAATTCCTTTTTTTTTTTACGTCTATATATACATTTTTTTAAAGTTAGTTTAATTTAGTTACAGTTATTCTAGCACTGCAACTTAGTCATGAGCGATATATTAAATTTTCAGGCATCTGGTAAATTCAATATATAATTTTATATATATATATATATATATATATATATATATATATATATATATATATATATATATATATATATATATATATATATATATATATATATATATATATATATATAGTACAAAACATGACAAGAACATGTCTGGGTCAAAAAAAAAAAAAACTTTAAATGTTCTGCACTGCCATTGCAATGTACACAAGACACCAAGTAAAGAAGCCCACTTCCTTCTCAAGCTCAGCAGCATGTTCTCTAGAACTCATTTAGAAAACATTCATCTTTTACGCTTCACACACTAATAAATGAAGTACAAGAGTTAGCATTTACTCGAGAGACACATGTGCACATGAAGTCATGGCTTGTTGTTTCCTTGAGGGCTGATTAAACAAGCAGCAATTTACACTTGACACAGCAAAAGCTCAACTGTCAACCACTCTGATCTCCATAGTCATAAAGTGTGAAAGTGCCTAGCTCATGACGTCTTCATCAAGCTTTCTTGTGGTCAAAATTTAGTTTTTTTATTTTCATTTCTCTGACCAAAAATGTGCAGAACTTTAAGGCTTAGTATAATTCAGATAACAAAAATAGTTACAAAAAAAATGACCCCCTCACAGTTAGCCGTATAGATCAAAACCACAATTTGTCCCAGGCTGTAAATATGTTTTTTTCTGCTGTAAAGTTGGCCATTTTAACATGGGGCTCAATGCGATTCTGCTCTCTTCTGGAGCCTGTCTCTAGTGGCCAGTCGGTGAACTGCAGTTTAAGTCACTTCCATATTGGCTTCAAGAGAAACTGAGGCAGGTGAAAACACGAACTCACTGGAGAGTCTCTTTATAGTAGAAACTGAAGTTGCGGCTTGATTTTAAGCTATCTATTGCATAAAGTGATATATAAATAACAGTGGCGCAGCGAGTGTCGTATTGCAGAGTTCATGCAAACAAACATATCATTACTATGGTCAGATGCTTTTCTTGTGCTTTCTTAAAATGCTAGCTGATTTCTCACTTTTGTTGTTATTGAGAGGAAAGCAGGCAGCACATCTTTACATTGTGGTGAGGTGGACAAACGAGTGACATGGGAGGACCGAGTGGAGACCGGTGCGTGACTGATAATGAGCGTCACCTGCAGCGAGGCACACCTCTCGAAGTCCTCGCATGAGGGAGCTCGGAGGCATATAAGAATGTGCGATACCAGTGAAGGACGAGAGAGGACCAGGCCTGGATTTACGTTGTGTTTTGTTTAAGTTTTATTATGTGTGTGCGGGCAGTCGTCCGTCAGGGGCTGCCTGTGGTTTACTTTTGTTTTGTTTATTCATTTGATTAAAGTTGCTAAATGTTTGCGGTTCCCGCCTCCTTCCTTCAACGAACTGTGTTACATACATGTTCATCTAAACGTCGCTCTTAGTAGTGTGGGCAGCGTCGGGATATTCACTAACAGAGTGTCACTGCTCACGTATTTTGAACGTTTTATCCAGAAGCGAAGAATGAAAAAAAACTTAGTTGTGAGTATATCAATATAGAACCAATCTTCTAGGCCAGGAAGATCAGTTTAACTCCACCCCTAAAAACTTGCTGGTCTCAAAATGCTATGGGCTGGACCGAATACCATTTTTTGAGCTTCGAATAATCGGTCGTAATCAACATTGAATATTCGGAGGGAGGGGCTGAACATATTCTTCTCTCTAATAAAGGCAGGAATCTCAAGATTCTCAGTGGCGCGGCTCATGCGAACAGGACATATGCTCCGGGAACGGACTGCACTAATGATACAAAACACACAGGTCTGTTACACCCCAGTAACAAGCTCCTATATTTCACAGTAGATTAAGGCCCCGTCCACACGGAGACGCGTTTAGCTGTATGCGCATACATTTTGTACCGTATTAGCATTTCATCCACACGGATCTGGCGTTTTTGGAGCATGAAAACATTTTTTTTTAAACCGGGTCCCAGAGTGCATAAATCCTTGCGTTTTCATGTGTACAGCCAATCCGTATATTTTGTGAAACGCTGATGTCATCACACCACGTCCCAAATACAAAAGACTAGATCGGGATACAACTACGTGCACTGGGCATGCGCACATCAATATTATGTCATTTAATTACTGTAGTTGCATTATTGTAAGGGTAGGTTTAGGGTTGGGTTAGGTGTAGACAATAATAAAACTCATCTGGCAAGTTGCAAATGTATTTATTGTTATTTTATTGAGCGATTTTTGCCTCATCTCCTACCACTGCTCTACCCCTTCTAGCCACAACTCTTCTCTGTTTTAGTGTATTTCTGTGGCAGAATTACAGCGCCTCACACTGGTCTGGCATGTACAGGACTTTCAAAAAAAATGAGCATATTGTGATAAAAGTTCATTATTTTCCATAATGTAATGATAAAATTAAAATTTCATATATTTTAGATTCATTGCACACCAACTAAAATATTTCAGGTCTTTTTTTGTTTTAATACTGATGATTTTGGCATACAGCTCATGAAAACCCAAAATTCCTATCTCAAAAAATTAGCATATCATGAAAAGGTTCTCTAAACGAGCTATTAACCTAATCATCTGAATCAACTAATTAACTCTAAACACCTGCAAAAGATTCCTAAAGGCTTTTAAAAACTCCCAACCTGGTTCATTACTCAAAACCGCAATCATGGGTAAGACTGCCGACCTGACTGCTGTCCAGAAGGCCATCATTGACACCCTCAAGCGAGAGGGTAAGACACAGAAAGACATTTCTGAACCAATAGGCTGTTCCCAGAGTGCTGTATCAAGGCACCTCAGTGGGAAGTCTGTGGGAAGGAAAAAGTGTGGCAAAAAACACTGCACAACGAGAAGGTGACCGGACCCTGAGAAAGATTGTGGAGAAGGACCGATTCCAGACCTTGGGGGACCTGCGGAAGCAGTGGACTGAGTCTGGAGTAGAAACATCCAGAGCCACCGTGCACAGGCGTGTGCAGGAAATGGGCTACAGGTGCCGCATTCCCCAGGTCAAGCCACTTTTGAACCAGAAACAGCAGCAGAAGCGCCTGACCTGGGCTACAGAGAAGCAGCACTGGACTGTCGCTCAAATTTTGCATGTCATTCGTAAATCAAGGTGCCAGAGTCTGGAGGAAGACTGGGGAGAAGGACATGCCAAAATGCCTGAAGTCCAGTGTCAAGTACCCACAGTCAGTGATGGTCTGGGGTGCCATGTCAGCTGCTGGTGTTGGTCCACTGTGTTTTATCAAGGGCAGGGTCAATGCAGCTAGCTATCAGGAGATTTTGGAGCACTTCATGCTTCCATCTGCTGAAAAGCTTTATGGAGATGAAGATTTTGTTTTTCAGCACGACCTGGCACCTGCTCACAGTGCCAAAACCACTGGTAAATGGTTTACTGACCATGGTATTACTGTGCTCAATTGGCCTGCCAACTCTCCTGACCTGAACCCCATAGAGAATCTGTGGGATATTGTGAAGAGAAAGTTGAGAGACGCAAGACCCAACACTCTGGATGAGCTTAAGGCCGCTATCGAAGCATCCTGGGCCTCCATAACACCTCAGCAGTGCCACAGGCTGATTGCCTCCATGCCACGCCGCATTGAAGCTGTCATTTCTGCAAAAGGATTCCCCACCAAGTATTGAGTGCATAACTGAACATAATTATTTGAAGGTTGACTTTTTTTGTATTAAAAACACTTTTCTTTTATTGGTCGGATGAAATATGCTAATTTTTTGATGAGCTGTATGTTTTCATGAGCTGTATGCCAAAATCATCAGTATTAAAACAATAAAAGACCTGAAATATTTCAGTTGGTGTGCAATGAATCTAAAATATATGAAAGTTTAATTTTATCATTACATTATGGAAAATAATGAACTTATAACAATATGCTAATTTTTTGAGAAGGACCTGTATACTACGTAATTTTCAGTCAGTTTCAGTGATCTCGTGTGTACGTGGATATTTCTTGAAACAAGGTAAAAAAAGAGTGGATTGGGAAAGCTCTGGCTTCGTGTGGACGGAGCCTAACTTAGATTGATAACAACGGGTAATATTAGGCTTACTGCGATAGTCAGTGTTACAGGTGTCCATCATTTGCCTACCACGGCACCGTCGTTTTGATATTTAATAGTAGTGAAATGTTTTGTTCAGTTTGAACTAAAATGTGTGTGATGAACAGACTAACTACAATTAAAAACTGAACGTGCAGCGCGAGCCGAATGAGGATCGCAGCACAAACTGCAGCAGTCAGATCTCATTCCTCACGAGCGTGAGATGTTCATTGATGAGATGATCGCGGACGATTTGGTTTCAAAGCGAAAAGTAAAAACGCCTATTTAAGGGAGTCTGTCATTGCACTGTTTTGTTGTTGTGTTTTTATTAAGAATAGTAGGCTAATTAACCCACCATTCAAGCAACCCGCCCCCGCTCAAGCACTGTAATGTGACAGGAAGGAAAATGTTCTCACTGTCACATCCCTAACGGGTAAAGGAAAATACATTTTGATTCTATTATTCTATTTCCCACAATGTCAAAAAACGCAGCTTAACCCAAAATGCAAGCTCGGGCATGCGCTTCTTCCATATAAGCTTGTGCAGCTGTGCGCTCTAGAGAGAGAATACACTCCGTTGCAGGGAACGCTAAGAAGAAGCACTTATATGTATTAAGTATAACGAGGTTGGGTTCCTATTCAACTGTCCATCCTATTAAAAAAAGGATAAAAAGAGTATTGTATTTCGACAGATCCGATGGGGATGCCAGGTGTGCCCTACAAAATGCTGTCACTGTCTATGGCAGTCTAAATTAAGATAAATAAAGTTTGTTACTAAACAGAGACCATCATCGAATGCATTTAATAACTGACCAAAGTTGATTTTGGTTAAATAATGGGGAGGTGTGCGTTATTTGTAGTGCTTCTTTATAAACTGAACGCTACACCTCCTTAGCATTTCTCTTTGTTGGTATTAAAATACCCAGAGCCGCATGAAAAACACATACAGAACATATATTGCCATAATCATATACATATCTGGCTTCATGTTTCATCTCTAGAAATGTTTCTCTCAGCTGTTTATGTGCAGAACTCAAAACGAGTCATTCGGAAGGGCAGGAGTTATGATGATAACATAATATAAATGACTCATAACATGCACCGACGGGAGAAAACAGCGCTCTGTACGCCGTCAAGCTCTTTAGATCACATAATTCAGTGGAAAATGAATAGAAAATGGTAATCTGTATAAAGAACATAATGAATAAATCTGTTCCCAGACACCAGTAACACTCAATATCCATTCTCTTCTCTCTTCCGGAATACATTTCTCCGGTGTTAACACAGGTTTTCGAAACAGCGCAACCTCTCTCACACACTTGTGCAACAGCAGCGGCTCAGGTAAGCTCAAATCTAATTGGATGGCTTGTTTCTTTACGGGGTGACGGGGAAAAAAAGAGCATCATCGCAATGTACACTTAAATCACAGTCAGTGTGAAAGGGGGGGCCTTTACATCACAGTTCGTTTCTCAACTCTGTGAAAACACACGGTCAGTTCGCACCAGGGTCCAGTTCGCCTGGCCAAGCACAGGCTCAGAGAACGTGAACTATTCTGGTGGAGAAGAGCTATGGGAGGGGGGTTAAGGGACTCAACAGTCAATTTCGTGATAATAACTGTTTAAAAATGACTGTATCAGCACTTTAGTAAAGTACCCTATAACCAGAGATGAGAGAGACACCAAAATGTGCAATGCTGGGATGAACGTGCAAATATCCGAGGGTTTACCACAGTTAGCCATCACATCAGTCTCCAGAAATGTTTGACCTGAACACCACGAATCAGGAATCAGCTCAAAGCGCCAGCTGTAATGCAGGAATAATAGCCTAGTGGCCAATGGCTAACAGATTAACCTCTCAAGATGCAGTCACATTAGAGAAATATTGTGGGCAAACTGTCTATTGTCAATGCTCTAGTGATGTATGCACAGAAATCACTTTCGAACCAAGGAGCTTTCTGTTGGTCAATGCAAGGAGTTTGTGTGACTAACTGAACCCATTGCAAAAACTTGCGCAAAATTCCTGAACTCCTCCATGATGAATACAGTAAAGCTGTTCATATGACCTGTCAGACACATCTGAGGGTGTCTCTCTCATTGAGTAGACTTGTGTATGAGCCTTTGTGGCATAATAGTTTTAATGGCTTGTCAAAAGGCTCATGGAAAACACAACGACAGCCATTTCAGCACGATTCCAGACACGTTCCTGTGCCCCTGCATGCCTTGAACAGTTTGAAATGATGCTGTTCGCATGTAGACAGAGATTGATGGCTGGCCTTAAGTATGCAGAGAGCCACGTGAGTCACCGCGACATGTCAAAGTGCATTAACAGCAGCCGCACACTGACTCACTGCTGACTTCCTGTTCTCCAGCCAGCAGGCCATCCAATAATCATGAGCGAGTACCAGGAGAGTGTAAACTCATCACACCGCTGTCACTATCAGCACTGACTGTTGACAATTAATTGTCACAGAGTACATGCATTTTTATGCAGGCGCTGTCAAAATAAAAGTCCCGCTTTTGAAACTTAAAGTGGAAACAGGGAAAAATGATCAGCTGATGCAGATAATTTAATAAACACTAAATATTGGCTGATTGACCACAGAGTGTGATGTTGTGCCGTAACAGCTTGAGGCATTGAACTTGACAAATCCATATGTACTGTTATCAGAAGAAGCGCAAGCATATGGCGCACGTCAGAAATAGATCATGATACCGGCAGGGTTTTCAAAATAAAAATTGTCACTTATTGAGGGTGAGCAAAAACATGTTTTTGTGTGTCCCTTTAAATGCAAATGAGCTGCTGCTCCCGCCCCCGGAGTCAGACAATGATGGAGAGACTCAAGAAGAAGTGACAACATGTAGAATGAGATAGGACGTTTCTGAATGGATAGTTGATGAGTTTATGAGTTAACTATCTTCAAGTCATTGATTAGCATATTCTGTCATGATAATCTATTAAGCACTGGTGTGGGAAATCATGTGAGATGAGCCAGAGAATATCTGCTGCATGAAGAGAGAACAGTGATAGTTTTGTTTAATTACGGTTATGTTGTCATCTTGCTTTTATCACATGCTATTGCATTTGTGTTCGTACTGTATCGCAATAAATCTGAAAAGACGGATGCGACAGCTTGAGCGACTCCCAAATGTGCTTGACTACAACAACTCTTCCTCTTCTCAACATGGCCTTTGTTAACATTGCATTAGCATTAGTGTGCAGTGTTTCCCACACATAGACTAATGTGATGGTGCGACACATAATCAACACCGGCCGCCACATATTGCGTTCCGTTTATGGCGGCATTTTAATGCCATTAACCACTCCCGCAAAAAAAAAACAGACCTTCACGCGAGGAAACGGCAGCCCGCAAGCTCCTTTTAAACCCGCGTGCGCATGCCATCTCCTCTGCGTGCTAATCAAGCCCTTACGAGCTTGGACACGACTTGCGTTTACTGACTGATTGCTTGCATTATCAATATAATATGTCCTTTCCAGATTCTATATTAACTTTATTTATATTTTTTATGGAGCTGTAGCTACTGGGGAAAAATGAAAACACTGTTATATTTGTTGTAGTTCACCGCCTGCCCACCACCTAAAATTGGTTCCTATTCTGTGGGAAACACTGGTGTGTGTGTGTGTGTGTGTGTGTGTGTGTGTGTGTTGACTCACTTGTCCTCCACCCCAGTCGCTCCCAGCAGCTCCAGGTCTTTCTCGATAAAGTTGAAGACCTCAACAAGTCGTTCCTCTCTCTGTTGCAGAGCCGTCCTGGCTTCATGGAGCCGCCGGTCCACATCCTGATACTCATCCGCACTGAAGTGTCTGCAGGCCACCACTAATGTCCGCAAACCCTTCTACAAAAGTGAGACAGGAAACCCAATATGAACATAATTTGGTGCGCTGGCACAACTACTCCATTTTACTGATTTGTGTCCAAATGGAAGATAAAATTATTATACACAAAATAATGTAATACAAAAGCTGATGCAAAGGAGAACAGACAGTGAACCGCTGGCCAAGAAGTTGCTTAAAAGCCACAATCTTGAGATCCACAACCATAATGAAGTTAATGCTTTTAAGCACAGACATAGGGAGCATTCAGTGCGTGGAGGAGCATTTCAATGTGGCTGTTGTGTCTAAAACATCCCATGAGTCTCAATGCAATCCTGTGAGACTGCCCAGAGTGTGTGTGCTACCATGTGACAGACACTGGTGATGTGGGTCGGAAGATGCTCTCATGGGTTTAGATTTCAGCACGGCTGATAACGAGGACACCATACTGAGCTAATTAACTGCACTGGCTCTCATCAGCATCATTTGAATTAGAAAAGCTGAACTCAGACCAGACCTCCAAACTCCAAATAAACTTTTAAATGTCGCAAAGAAAATTAAAATGAAGGGTTTATCTGGTATGAAGCAGGGTGGTCCCGAGAGCCATGGGAGCAGGCTATGGAGGAGCTCCGGAGCTTTTATTATGCTTATATGCCACAGTCGGAAACTGTTGTTTATGCTTATTTATGATTAAAGTTATGTTTAACGTTTGCCGGTTCCCACCTCCTTCTTCCCTTAACTTTGTTACAGTTACGTTTGATTGATTAAATTCACAAGATTTTACTTCATTCTAATGAAACCCTCCGCTAAGTGCTAATGGCTGAATTCCTACACTTACAGGTCACTTTATTTGATGAATTAAAATTGTGGGGTAATCGTCATGCTAAAATACATTTGAGTGTGTTAAAAGCTGTTACAACCTTACTTTACTTGATGCACATATCAGTAAGCTAGAGCGATATTAGAATATCATATAATAAAAGATGGATGCAAAATGTCAAATAGCGTAAAAAAAGCTTATTTTTCAGGCCAATGTGCATGTGCAGTCTTAAACGCGAGTCTCAGGTTTCTATGGGAACCGGAGCTTCTAACAGCAGCTGCAGTGACGCAATGACTTTACCAATCAGCGATTGGCTCTTTTAGTTTAGAAGGCGGGACTATTTCGCCATATTGTGCGTTCCAGTTTCGCCCATTAATAAGTAATAGGAGCGAACCGTCTTTCTATATCTATAGTCTTTGCAAACATGTTACTTGTGGTACATCAAGAAAAAGGGAGATTCAAAGAATAACACTAACCAGATAAAGGTATCAAAACAGTTGCTCATAGGTCTAATAAATCACATAATATTTTAAAACGTCTTTTGTGTTTCCATAGTTTCTACAGTAGCAAAACCGGAGGATCTGGCGTCATTGATAGGCGACGCACAGACACGATCCGTGTGCTGGTTAAAATTGCTTATTGCTCTGGATTTAAACATTATTGGATACATTTGGGATGCACACAAGTCAACAAAATGTATATCTGTGTTCTTGTGGATTTTTTCATATTGTGCCTTTAACTACTTTCTGACTGAATAATTTTCCTCAGAATGATATTTTCTTTTTTCTTGAGTCTTAGAAACAATCGAAAATAAAATCTTAAAATAAGGAAAACCACCAACTTCTCTGAAAGGGATACTTCAGCGATTAGCATTAAGCTTTTGTATCAGTAGAAATCTGGTAGTATATTTGAATGATCATGCTCATGAACTAGAAAGCAAGAAAGCATGATCTAGTGCGTTCACCAGAGCAAACTCATCCACGTGGACTCTGGTTTTATCGATCTCGCCGCTCTTGGTGTAGGGGAGGATGGCTGATTCGGCTCCTTTTGTAAACAGCACCTTTTCACCTAAAGAGAGACAGCACATCATTAGGTTACCACACGATTCAATGATAAACGGCACATGCGTGTTCAGAGGCACATGCCTGAGGGCGTCTGCAGGATCACGCTCATTCTCCTGCGGTCGGCGTCAAACTCCAGAACGTGGAGGAGCTTGTACCTGCGTGCAGAATGACAGCTGTTAAAAAGACAACTCCAGGAGCGGTGAAGATAATCTGAGCAATTTGGCTCCCATTTAGCGAACAAAAATAAACGGTGAAGTTAGACGTACTTCTCAGCTTTTCCAAATGTTTTAATATCCATGATTTCTCCATGGCTTCCCATGAATGTGACACCCATTCTGGAAAAATAATTTAAAGGAATAGTTAACCAGTAATCAAATATTCCAACAGTTAGGGTCAAAAGCATGTGTTTGGCAGAATTGACTGCAGAAATGCATAGAAGTAGGTGAGATGGACACCTCTTGGTGGCTTCCACTAGTGCTTTCTCATCAGGAGAGGAGGCATAATACTCCATCTGAGGCGAGAAGCCATTGGCATGTGAGAACGGGTCTCCCGGCCCATCTGTTTGATCATAACTGATCTGCACCGTGTGACACAGTGAGACGGCTTTCAGGAACAACTCCTCTTCCCTGTTCTGAAATATGTAAACATACACACACAGATATAGCATTATTTGAAATAAGACAGTCTGATGTAAAACATGACTGGTTGAAGAATGACACCACTGCAATGTTTAACATTCATCACAAAAATGAGTCTTGTTCAATATTTAAAAATCTAAATAAAATAGCTCTAAGAGCCTTTAAGCAAGCCTGTAACCACCTAGATCAGGGGTCTCCGACCCTTTTTTCATTTATAATAAGTTTATTATTTACGATAATCATTATAAATAAATAATACATAAACATTTAAAGGCTGTATGCTGTTTAAAAGTAAACATTGTTCATAAATAAAAGATCAAGTGAAAAATAAGCAACCATTAATAATTACATAATTAGTATTATTTATTTAATAATTATTATTAGTAGTAGAGGCGTATTATTACATAGGGACGTGGCTAAATCTACAGTAGGCTACAACAGTAGCCTAATATATTCTTTCAATTTCTTCACGTTAAACCAAACTTTTATTTTTGACGGGTTGCCTTTAAGTTGACCCTTGAGTGTCTGTGTTCATGATATGACAGTTTTCTCAAATGAAACGGTAAATTCTCATGAGGTGACGGTTTGTGTGTTTGTGTCCTCATATAGACCGTGTGACACACAGCAGAGAATACAAAGACAGCGAGCGTCACGTGCGTGCGTGTATGTGTGTGTGTGTGTGTGTGCGTGCGTGTATGTGTGCGCCCGCGCATCTGCGCCCGTCATCCACACAGAGACGCAGAACGTGCAGGAGTAATATTGAAATAGTATTTTATTCACAGACACTAGTATATATTCGGCTTCAGTCTGGACCCCTGCGCTCAGATAAACACGGAAGCGACTGAACGCAGCTGTGGGTACCAAGTGGCGCTATGGTGAGCTATTTTTAGAACAGTCCCACGGGCGACCCATGTTGGTGACCCCTGACCTAGATCATAGATGGAAAAGACCATTTCCAGCCAATACAGTGAATTTACTAAGGAAATATATGGTTTCTGAAGCGTTTCAACAGTTAAAGCCCCATGGTTCAATCTTCATACAAGTTTGCATGTGTCACATGCATTACCTAATTTCACATAGTTCTGAGTTTTCGTTTAGAAATGATAGGCTTTTAGGTACACTTGGCCACGCCCCCTTTTCTAAAGGACCCAGCTAAAGGGTTATCAAGGGATAATGCCATGATGTAGTGTGTGTGTGTGTGTGTGTGTGTGTCTAGCTCCGCCCACTGCATGCCTCCACGAGCTCTGTTATTTTCGGAAAGAATCGGTCAAGTGTATCTGTCTTTTCTAAATATAATAAAACTAAAAAACTGGGAGATATGAAGGATCAACACTACTCTATAGGTACTCAAGATTAACATGAGACTGGCTGAAATTGTGTTATGGACACTTTAAATGGAATGTTTTTAAAATTAGCTTAGCTTAAATTGAAGGTGAAATGTGTAATTTCTGCGCCACTATCCTCACCAACAGAATTGTAAAAATGAACCCTACCAAACAAGGCACAGATCCGTCTGGTGAATCTTCTGACATTCCTTCAGGCACGAGCTTCCCGTTGATCTCCTGGTATTTGATACCGTTGATGGAACACTCCCTAAACTGCATCTCATTCTCAGTGAGGGTTCCTGTTTTGTCCGTGAAAACATACTCCACCTGCAGGTACAATATTGGCATAGTTTTACTCATCCCACTCAGAACTATAGCTGGACAAACTCCAATAATTCCAATAATTCACAAAAACACACACACACCTGGCCCAGCTCCTCATTGAGGTCTGATGTGTTGACTTGAGCCTTCTGGTCACTCTCTTCATGATATAGATCCAAGTCCCAAACAATGAAAAAAGAGCCCAGAAACTTCTGCAGCTCAACAGTCACATACAGTGAGATGGGGATTATGAAGTTGTACAACACCAGGAAAGCCAGGAAGTCGGAAATAAACTTCAAAATCTATGAGAAGAAAATCGAACTTGATTAAAACCTTCTAGTTTTGGAGCCACCAGAGAGCCATAATAAATGTAATAATATAACAATCATAAGCTAAGTTGACACTTAATAGTGACCTGGCTGCTGTTTCTCTCTTGATCGGTCTTCTGATTGTAAAACGGCTCATCCCACTTGTTCTCTGCCTGCCAGGCGTACTTTAAAATGGTGCTGAGGATGGCTTCAAACAGCAGAATGCCCAAGTAGATGATGAGAAATGTATTCATGGATCTGCACAAAAGAGACAAGAGCGAGATGATGTAGTCATAATAGAGCATTAATGAACTGCTGAGGGAAAACAGTCATGTGACGGTGGAAACACGTACTTCTCTACAGCGGAGCGCTTCTGGGATTTGCACTTGTAGTTCAGAGCCATCTTGGCCTCCATGCCTGTGTACACCGCCACACCTGCAAGATACAATACCAATTATACTCAAGCCACCAAAGCGATGAAGGACTTCAGAAATTACAGCAGAAATATTGATAAACCATACACATACTAAATCTTAATTCCTTTTTAAATGTTAACCCACTCAATTGACAGTTCATAGAGTGGGACAGGCGGTTGAGAATTAAGACGATGTCAACAGAAATGGAGAGTTGCTTCAGAGTAGGGTTCATTTTCGCTATGAAGAAAAATGTTCGTTGACGACCTTTTCAACCATGACTAAGACGACAATAAGGTCATTAAACATTAACTGTGACCATATCAACATACAGTTTTGTTGACGAAAAAAAGACTAAAAATTTATTAAAAAAGTGTTTTTAACAAGCCTCTATGAGCTTCCATGCTTACGGTTGCCAGATTTCAAGAATTGAAATCCCCCAATTAGAAATGTTCTATAATAGAAATTTCTATAATTTTCTATTAATAACATGTTTTCTACCCAGTGTTTTCTTAATATTTGCAATCTGGGCCCAGTTGCATGAAACCTCTCAAGTTTCATGACTTCCTGCTTAGCTACTGTTCGGACACTCTTGGTTACTGCTCCGCGCTTTGCTCTATCGCTTCTATATTTTATCTCATAATTTCAACTAATCAGCACAGTGCTTAAACGACAAAGCTTGACTTCAATGATAAAATTAGAAACTCTGGTGACTGGATTACTACAAAAAAGCAGAATATTTCATCTGACCAGCCTCCCACTGCCATCAGCTTACATTCCGGAGAAGGGAAAACACAGCTGCCTACATTCAAAAGATAAGAAAATGCCTCTTCTAGTTCAAGAATCTACTTGCTGCACAAACTGCCACAGACTTTTACAAAGGATTGCCGTTCTTGAAACAAAGTTACATGCAGAACCCCCAAACCAGAATCACACAGCAGAGCTTCATCATAAACACCCTCTGCACACTGCCGGTGAGTTCCAGAAATGTAGTGCTACTCAACAGGTAGAGAAAAAAGTAACTGATCAACACACTAATCGATAGCACAAACAGGGAGCAAGACCCAAAGGCACTCGAGACATCAGATTTTCACGAGCATCACATATTGCCACAGTAGCATGCTCTACCCCAGACACAAGGATTGCAAACACTGATTTGCCACCACCACCTATACATCTTAAAAAAATATTTGAAGTATTAATGAATGTGGGTGAGAAATCCCCAAACTTGATGAATGTGATCGAACACAGATTGAGTCAGCCCGCAGCTAACACTGATGCTAACAGGCGCTCAAGGTCGAGCAGACAGCGGCACTCAGCTCAGAGCGCAGCCGAGCCCAGGACTCTGATATTAGGGGACTCCACAGTCAGAAACATTAGCAGCAGGGATACAATTACATGCTGCCTTCCACAAGCTACAGTTTCTGATGTAAAGAGGGAACTTCAGAACATTCTGATGAAACATAAGACTGCAAATCGACTTATCATTCATGTGGGGAAGAACAATATTCAGAGAACTTTTGAAACACTTAGGAAACTAAAAGTGCAGCCGTTCATCAGTGGATCACTTCCAGCAAGAGGAACAAATAGTTTCTCACGGTTGCTTGGGCTTAATACATGACTGCAAAAAACCTGCAACATGAAGGGAGTGAACTTCATTGACAACTTTAATCTCTTCTGGAGTCAGAGACAACTGTTTACATCAAATGGCCTCCACCCAAACAAACTTGAGTTAAAGGACAATATTAATTTTTCACTTCATTATCCTTCAGCTGTGTGTGCCAACCCACTCAACCTGGATGGCACACAAACACCTGTGCAGAGTATTGTCGACCGCAGGACTTCATTTCAGCACCTGAATGGACATGCGGTTGACACATCCCACAAGGACATTGATAACACCACGTCATAACAACCACTGCTCACGGACACACTCCCAGCTGAGCCATTCCCACAGAGCTCACCACAGTCAGACGGATTAGAACTGCTCCAAGATTCTTCACCCAAGAATGATTTTCCGGGAAATGGACAGCAAAGCCAGGATAACATATTTCAGCTTCCAATAACAACAAAGAAACAGCCCCCTCACCAGACATGTTATTCCTCTCTCCAGCATCCCTGCTTCTGAGCTTCTCAGAGAAAATGGAGCAAATGGTCTATGCTGGAACCAGACTATCACACTCGATTGCTGCGAGCCCCCAGATATCAACCAAAAAGCATCGAGCCCAACAACCATCAAAGCCTGTGGGCCCAGCGCGCTCTCCGCCTCCTCCTGTGAGATTTCTTCGGTCACAACACCAGGGCTAACACCCTCCTCCATCAGTAGGTGAACCAAAAACAACTGATACGAGCTCTACTGATCAAATGTTTACAGAACAAGTGGGAACCCAGTGTGCCTGTCTCTTTCTCTATTTCTGTTCTGTTACGTGATAGAAAGTCTAAGGACTCCTCAGGCCGTATCGCAAACCCATCTAATCTGCTGCCAATAACACATCAAACTAAGATTACAGTGAGGGAAAAATGTATACAGTTAATTAATACAACCTAGATTTTTTGCCTCTAAATGAAACGTGGCTAGAATAAAACTGCAGTGCAACAGTCCTCAATGAAACAGCCCCTCCTAACTGAACTTTTATTAGTGCCTGCAGAGCGGTTAGGAGAAGTGGGGTGTTACTGCTCTTTTTAAAGATGTCTATCAATGTAAGCAAGTATCATTTGGTGACTATTTGTCTCTCAAATATCTGGGTATTGTGTTAAAAGGTGCTCCACGCATCCTGCTTCTCATTATTTACAGGCCTTCGAAATACTCTCCAGCCTTTATTGAGGACTTTACAGAGCTGTTATAAAAAATGTCCTCAGAGTTTGACTGTTTTGCTCTTGCTGGGGATTTTAACATTCACATAGATAGTGCTGGATCCAGTACAACAAAAGACCTCATGACTGTTCTTAACACTTTTGATTTGACTCAGCATGTACATGAACCCACACACAATCTTGGACACACTCTAGATTTACTTATAAGTAAAGGTCTAAACATGAAATCAGTTGTTATTAAGGATGTGGCACTGTCCGATCATTTCTGTATTTTCTTTGATATATCAATCTATCCTGCCATTGAAGCTAGATCTGTCTCTGTCAAAAAGAGAAGCTTAAATGAGAACACTAGTGTGCTATTTATGAAGGCTATATCTCTAACACCAAGCATATCTGCAGACTCTGTTGATTCTCTCCTTGACTCATTTAACTCAAAAGTTAAGAGTGTAAATGATGATACTGCTCCCCTGAAAGTCAGGAAAAAGAGTGGCAGACAGAAAGCACCTTGGAGAAACTCAACGGCAGTGCAAATGAAAAGACAATGCACGAAATCTGAACGCATATGGCAGAAGACACAACTTATAGTCCATTATAACATCTATAAAGAAAGCCTTCATGCTTTCAATGTGGAACTAGGCAAAGCTAGACAGACCTTCTTCTCAAATATTATAAACAAACAACACGCGCACTCTTTTTGCTACTGTAGAGAGACTAACAAACCCCCCGAGTCACATCCCCAGTGAAATGCTCTCTGACAGCAAATGCAGTGAGTTTGCTTCCTTCTTCTTCGAGAAAATCTATAATATCAGGAAGGAGATCAGCACATCCTTGAGTTGCTCCGGGGTCAGTCAGATCAGACCACAACCTCAGAAAGTTACTGTCTGATTTTGAAGCAATTGATGATACAATTTTAGAAGAAATGGTACAGCACCTTAAAACATCAACCTGCGCCCTTGACACACTCCCCACTTATTTTTTCAAAAGTGTGTTTAACTGTTTAGAAGCAGATCTGCTAGAAGTGGTAAACTCATCACTTCTCAATGGGACTTTTCCAAACTCCCTTTAAACTGCAGTAGTTAAGCCTCTTCTGAAAAAGAGAAATCTGGATAACTCCATATTGAGCAACTACAGACCAATCTCAAATCTCCCCTTCATAGGCAAGATCATTGAAAAAGTTGTCTTCAGTCAGCTGAACAAACTCTTAAGCTCAAACGGATACTTTGACAATTTTCAATCTGGTTTCAGACCACATCACAGCACAGAAACAGCACTTATAAAGATAATAAATGATATTCGCCTCAATACAGATACAGGCAAAACATCAATTCTGGTGCTACTCGACCTCAGTGCTGCATTCGACACTGTTGACCATAACATACTTCTAAACAAGCTGGAAAACTGGGTCCGGCTTTCTGGTTCTGAGACGATCCTTAAATGGTTCAGGTCATACTTACAAGGGAGAGGTTATTATGTGAGTATAGGTGACCATAAGTCTGACTGGACATCCATGACATGCGGAGTCCCACAAGGGTCAATTCTTGCACCACTCCTATTCAACCTGTATATGCTGCCACTGAGCCAAATAATGAGAGAGAACCAAATGGCTTACCACAGCTATGCTGACGACACCCAGATCTACTTAGCACTCTCACCTAATGACTATAGCCCCATTGACTCTCTGTGCAAATGCATTGATGAAGTTAACAACTGGATGTGCCAAAACTATCTCCAGTTAAACAAAGACAAAACTGAAATCACTACATTTGGAAACAAAGATGAAATTCTCAAGATGACCGCATATCAAGTCAGGAATCTTGGTGTGATTTTGGAGTCAGACCTGAGTTTCAGTTGTCATGTCAAAGCAATAACTAAATCAGCTTACTATCATCTGAAAAATTTCACAAGAATCAGATGCTTTGTTTCCAGGGAAGACTTAGAGAAACTCGTTCATGCTTTCATCACCAGCAGGGTGGACTATTGTAATGGTCTTCTAACCGGCCTTCCCAAAAACACCATTAGACAGCTGCAGCTCATACAGAACGGTGCGGCCAGGATTCTGAGCAGAACCAGAAAATATGACCATATCACACCAGTCCTCAGGTCTTTACACTGGCTTCCAGTTACATTTAGGATCAATTTTAAAGTATTATTACTTGTTTATAAATCACTCAATGACCTAGGACCTCAATACATTGCAGACATGCTGATTAAATACAAACCCAACAGATCACTCAGATCATCAGGATCAAGTCAGTTAGAAATACCAAGAGTTCACTCAAAGCAAGGAGAGTCTGCGTTCAGCTATTATGCCAGCAGCAGCTGGAACTAGCTTCCAGAAGAGATCAGATGTGCTCCGACAGTAGCCACATTCAAATCCAGACTCAAAACACATCTGTCCAGCTGTGCCTTTACTGAATGAGCACTGTGCCACTGTACGTCCAGACTCAAAACACATCTGTCCAGCTGTGCATTTACTGAATGAGCACTGTGCCACTGTACGTCCAGACTCAAAACACATCTGTCCAGCTGTGCATTTACTGAATGAGCACTGTGTGCCACTGTACGTCCAGACTCAAAACACATCTGTCCAGCTGTGCCTTTACTGAATGAGCACTGTGTGCCACTGTACGTCAGACTCAAAACACATCTGTCCAGCTGTGCCTTTACTGAATGAGCACTGTGTGCCACTGTACGTCCAGACTCAAAACACATCTGTCCAGCTGTGCATTTACTGAATGAGCACTGTGCCACTGTGCCCAGACTCAAAACACATCTGTCCAGCTGTGCATTTACTGAATGAGCACTGTGCCACTGTACGTCCAGACTCAAAACACATCTGTCCAGCTGTGCCTTTACTGAATGAGCACTGTGCCACTGTACGCCCAGACTCAAAACAGATCTGTCCAGCTGTGCCTTTACTGAATGAGCACTGTGCCACTGTCGTCCAGACTCAAAACAGATCTGTCCAGCTGTGCATTTACTGAATGAGCACTGTGTGCCACTGTACGTCCAGACTCAAAACAGATCTGTCCAGCTGTGCATTTACTGAATGAGCACTGTGCCACTGTACGTCCAGACTCAAAACACATCTGTCCAGCTGTGCATTTACTGAATGAGCACTGTGCCACTGTACGCCCAGACTCAAAACACATCTGTCCAGCTGTGCCTTTACTGAATGAGCACTGTGTGCCACTGTACGTCCAGACTCAAAACACATCTGTCCAGCTGTGCCTTTACTGAATGAGCACTGTGTGCCACTGTACGTCCAGACTCAAAACAGATCTGTCCAGCTGTGCATTTACTGAATGAGCACTGTGTGCCACTGTACGCCCAGACTCAAAACACATCTGTCCAGCTGTGCCTTTACTGAGAGAGCACTGTATCACTGTACATTCAGACTCAAAACACATCTGTCCAGCTGTGCCTTTACTGAATGAGCACTGTGTGCCACTGTACGCCCAGACTCAAAACACATCTGTCCAGCAGTGCATTTACTGAATGAGCACTGTGCCACTGTACGCCCAGACTCAAAACACATCTGTCCAGCTGTGCCTTTACTGAATGAGCACTGTGCCACTGTACGTTCAGACTCAAAACACATCTGTCCAGCTGTGCATTTACTGAATGAGCACTGTGCCACTGTAAGTCCAGACTCAAAACACATCTGTCCAGCTGTGCCTTTACTGAATGAGCACTGTGCCACTGTAAGTCCAGACTCAAAACACATCTGTCCAGCTGTGCATTTACTGAATGAGCACTGTGCCACTGTACGTCCAGACTCAAAACACATCTGTCCAGCTGTGCATTTACTGAATGAGCACTGTGCCACTGTATGTCCAGACTCAAAACACATCTGTCCAGCAGTGCATTTACTGAATGAGCACTGTGCCACTGTACGCCCAGACTCAAAACACATCTGTCCAGCAGTGCCTTTACTGAATGAGCACTGTGCCACTGTACGTTCAGACTCAAAACACATCTGTCCAGCTGTGCCTTTACTGAATGAGCACTGTGCCACTGTACGTTCAGACTCAAAACACATCTGTCCAGCTGTGCATTTACTGAATGAGCACTGTGCCACTGTAAGTCCAGACTCAAAACACATCTGTCCAGCTGTGCCTTTACTGAATGAGCACTGTGCCACTGTAAGTCCAGACTCAAAACACATCTGTCCAGCTGTGCATTTACTGAATGAGCACTGTGCCACTGTACGTCCAGACTCAAAACACATCTGTCCAGCTGTGCATTTACTGAATGAGCACTGTGCCACTGTATGTCCAGACTCAAAACACATCTGTCCAGCTGTGCCTTTACTGAATGAGTACTGTGCCACTGTACGTCCAGACTCAAAACACATCTGTCCAGCTGTGCATTTACTGAATGAGCACTGTGCCATTGTATGTCCAGACTCAAAACACATCTGTCCAGCTGTGCATTTACTGAATGAGCACTGTGCCACTGTATGTCCACTCAAAACACATCTGTCCAGCTGTGCATTTACTGAATGAGCACTGTGCCATTGTATGTCCAGACTCAAAACACATCTGTCCAGCTGTGCCTTTACTGAATGAGCACTGTGCCACTGTACGTCCAGACTCAAAACACATCTGTCCAGCTGTGCCTTTACTGTATGAGCACTGTGCCACTGTACGTCCAGACTCAAAACACATCTGTCCAGCTGTGCCTTTACTGAATGAGTACTGTGTGCCACTGTACGTCCAGACTCAAAAAACATCTGTCCAGCTGTGCATATACTGAATGAGCACTGTGCCACTGTATGTCCAGACTCAAAACACATCTGTCCAGCTGTGCATTTACTGAATGAGCACTGTGTGCCACTGTATGTCCAGACTCAAAACACATCTGTCCAGCTGTGCATTTACTGAATGAGCACTGTGCCATTGTATGTCCAGACTCAAAACACATCTGTCCAGCTGTGCCTTTACTGAATGAGCACTGTGCCACTGTACGTCCAAGACTCAAAACACATCTGTCCAGCTGTGCCTTTACTGAATGAGCACTGTGCCACTGTACGTCCAGACTCAAAACACATCTGTCCAGCTGTGCATTTACTGAATGAGCACTGTGCCACTGTACGTCCAGACTCAAAACACATCTGTCCAGCTGTGCATTTACTGAATGAGCACTGTGCCACTGTACGTCCAGACTCAAAACACATCTGTCCAGCTGTGCCTTTACTGAATGAGCACTGTGCCAATGTACTTCCAGACTCAAAACACATCTGTCCAGCTGTGCCTTTACTGAATGAGCACTGTGCCACTGTACGTCCAGACTCAAAACACATCTGTCCAGCTGTGCCTTTACTGATGAGCACTGTGCCACTGTACGTCCAGACTCAAAACACATCTGTCCAGCTGTGCCTTTACTGATGAGCACTGTGCCACTGTACGTCCAGACTCAAAACACATCTGTCCAGCTGTGCATTTACTGAATGAGCACTGTGCCACTGTACATCCAGACTCAAAACACATCTGTCCAGCTGTGCCTTTACTGAATGAGCACTGTGCCACTGCACGCCCAGACTCAAAACACATCTGTCCAGCTGTGCCTTTACTGAATGAGCACTGTTTGCCACTGTACGTCAGACTCAAAACACATCTGTCCAGCTGTGCCTTTACTGAATGAGCACTGTGTGCCACTGTAAATCAGACTCAAAACACATCTGTCCAGCTGTGCCTTTACTGAATGAGCACTGTGCCACTGTCGTCAGACTCAAAACACATCTGTCCAGCTGTGCCTTTACTGAATGAGCACTGTGTGCCACTGTACGTCCAGACTCAAAACACATCTGTCCAGCTGTGCATTTACTGAATGAGCACTGTGTGCCACTGTACGTCAGACTCAAAACAGATCTGTCCAGCTGTGCCTTTACTGAATGAGCACTGTGCCACTGTCGTCCAGACTCAAAACACATCTGTCCAGCTGTGCATGTACTGAATGAGCACTGTGCCACTGTACGTCAGACTCAAAACACATCTGTCCAGCTGTGCATGTACTGAATGAGCACTGTGCCACTGTCGTCAGACTCAAAACACATCTGTCCAGCTGTGCCTTTACTGAATGAGCACTGTGCCACTGTACTTCCAGACTCAAAACACATCTGTCCAGCTGTGCCTTTAATGAATGAGCACTGTGTGCCACTGTACATCAGACTCAAAACACATCTGTCCAGCTGTGCCTTTACTGAATGAGCACTGTGCCACTGTACGTCAGACTCAAAACACATCTGTCCAGCTGTGCACTTACTGAATGAGCACTGTGCCACTGTACGTCAGACTCAAAACACATCTGTCCAGCTGTGCATTTACTGAATGAGCACTGTGTCACTGTCGTCAGACTCAAAACACATCTGTCCAGCTGTGCATTTACTGAATGAGCACTGTCCCACTGTCGTCAGACTCAAAACACATCTGTCCAGCTGTGCCTTTACTGAATGAGCACTGTGCCACTGTCGTCAGAATTAAAACACATCTGTCCAGCTGTGCCTTTAATGAATGAGCACTGTGCCACTGTTCGTCCAGACTCAAAACACATCTGTCCAGCTGTGCATTTACTGAATGAGGACTGTGTCACTGCGTCCAGACTCAAAAACACATCTGTCCAGCAGTGCATTTACTGAATGAGCACTGTCCACTGTACGTCAGACTCAAAACACATCTGTCCAGCTGTGCCTTTACTGAATGAGCTCTGTGCCACTGTACGTCCAGACTCAAAACACATCTGTCCAGCTGTGCATTTACTGAATGAGCACTGTGCCACTGTACGTCCAGACTCAAAACACATCTGTCCAGCAGTGCATTTACTGAATGAGCACTGTGCCACTGTACATCCAGACTCAAAACACATCTGTCCAGCTGTGCATTTACTGAATGAGCAATGTGCCACTATACGTCCAGACTCAAAACACATCTGTCCAGCTGTGCATTTACTGAATGAGCACTGTGCCACTGTACGTCAGACTCAAAACACATCTGTCCAGCTGTGCATTTACTGAATGAGCACTGTGCCACTGTACGTCCAGACTCAAAACACATCTGTCCAGCAGTGCATTTACTGAATGAGCACTGTGTGCCACTGTACGTCCAGACTCAAAACACATCTGTCCAGCTGTGCATTTACTGAATGAGCACTGTGTGCCACTGTCGTCCAGACTCAAAACACATCTGTCCAGCTGTGCATTTACTGAATGAGCACTGTGCCACTGTACGTCCAGACTCAAAAACATCTGTCCAGCTGTGAATTTACTGAATGAGCACTGTGTGCCACTGTACGTCCAGACTCAAAACACATCTGTCCAGCTGTGCATTTACTGAATGAGCACTGTGCAAATGTTCAGACTCAAAACACATCTGTCCAGCTGTGCATTTACTGAATGAGCAATGTGCCACTGTATGTCCAGACTCAAAACACATCTGTCCAGCTGTGCATTTACTGAATGAGAACTCTGCCACTGTCGTCCAGACTCAAAACACATCTGTCCAGCTGTGCATTTACTGAATGAGCACTGTGCCACTGTACATCCAGACTCAAAACACATCTGTCCAGCTGTGCATTTACTGAATGAGAACTCTGCCACTGTCGTCCAGACTCAAAACACATCTGTCCAGCTGTGCATTTACTGAATGAGCACTGTGCCACTGTCGTTCAGACTCAAAACACATCTGTCCAGCTGTGCATTTACTGAATGAGCACTGTGCCACTGTTCAGACTCAAAAACATCTGTCCAGCTGTGCATTTACTGAATGAGCACTGTGCCACTGTCGTCCAGACTCAAAACACATCTGTCCAGCTGTGCCTTTACTGAATGAGCACTGTGCCACTGTACGTCCAGACTCAAAACACATCTGTCCAGCAGTGCATTTACTGAATGAGCACTGTGCCACTGTTCAGACTCAAAACACATCTGTCCAGCTGTGCCTTTACTGAATGAGAACTCTGCCACTGTCGTCCAGACTCAAAACACATCTGTCCAGCTGTGCATTTACTGAATGAGCACTGTGTGCCACTGTACGTCAGACTCAAAACACATCTGTCCAGCTGTGCCTTTACTGAATGAGCACTGTGCCACTGTACGTCCAGACTCAAAACACATCTGTCCAGCTGTGCATTTACTGAATGAGCACTGTGCCACTGCGTCAGACTCAAAACACATCTGTCCAGCTGTGCATTTACTGAATGAGCACTGTCCCACTGTCGTCCAGACTCAAAACACATCTGTCCAGCTGTGCCTTTACTGAATGAGCACTGTGCCACTGTACGTCCAGACTCAAAACACATCTGTCCAGCTGTGCCTTTAATGAATGAGCACTGTGCCACTGTCGTCCAGACTCAAAACACATCTGTCCAGCTGTGCATTTACTGAATGAGCACTGTGTCACTGCACGTCAGACTCAAAACACATCTGTCCAGCAGTGCATTTACTGAATGAGCACTGTGTGCCACTGTACGTCCAGACTCAAAACACATCTGTCCAGCTGTGCCTTTACTGAATGAGCACTGTGCCACTGTACATCCAGACTCAAAACACATCTGTCCAGCTGTGCCTTTACTGAATGAGTACTGTGTGCCACTGTACGTCCAGACTCAAAACACATCTGTCCAGCTGTGCCTTTACTGAATGAGCACTGTGCCACTGTACGTCCAGACTCAAAACACATCTGTCCAGCTGTGCCTTTACTGAATGAGCACTGTCCCACTGTACGTCCAGACTCAAAACACATCTGTCCAGCTGTGCCTTTACTGAATGAGCTCTGTGCCACTGTCGTCCAGACTCAAAACACATCTGTCCAGCTGTGCATTTACTGAATGAGCACTGTGCCACTGTACGTCCAGACTCAAAACACATCTGTCCAGCAGTGCATTTACTGAATGAGCACTGTGTGCCACTGTCGTCAGACTCAAAACACATCTGTCCAGCTGTGCATTTACTGAATGAGCACTGTGTGCCACTGTACGTCAGACTCAAAACACATCTGTCCAGCTGTGCATTTACTGAATGAGCACTGTGCCACTGTACGTCCAGACTCAAAAACATCTGTCCAGCTGTGAATTTACTGAATGAGCACTGTGTGCCACTGTACGTCAGACTCAAAACACATCTGTCCAGCTGTGCATTTACTGAATAAGCACTGTGCAAATGTCGTCAGACTCAAAACACATCTGTCCAGCTGTGCATTTACTGAATGAGCAATGTGCCACTGTATGTCCAGACTCAAAACACATCTGTCCAGCAGTGCATTTACTGAATGAGCACTGTGTGCCACTGTATGTCAGACTCAAAACACATCTGTCCAGCTGTGCATTTACTGAATGAGCACTGTGCCACTGTCGTCCAGACTCAAAACACATCTGTCCAGCTGTGCATTTACTGAATGAGGACTGTGCCACTGTCGTCCAGACTCAAAACACATCTGTCCAGCTGTGCATTTACTGAATGAGCACTGTGCCACTGTACGTCCAGACTCAAAACACATCTGTCCAGCTGTGTATTTACTGAATGAGCACTGTGCCACTGTCGTCCAGACTCAAAACACATCTGCCCAGCTGCATTTACTGAATGAGCACTGTGTGCCACTGTCGTCAGACTCAAAACACATCTGTCCAGCTGTGCATTTACTGAATGAGCACTGTGCCACTGTCGTCCAGACTCAAAACACATCTGTCCAGCTGTGCATTTACTGAATGAGCACTGTGCCACTGTCGTCCAGACTCAAAACACATCTGTCCAGCTGTGCATTTACTGAATGAGCACTGTGCCACTGTACGTCCAGACTCAAAACACATCTGTCCAGCAGTGCATTTACTGAATGAGCACTGTGTGCCACTGTACGTCCAGACTCAAAACACATCTGTCCAGCTGTGCATTTACTGAATGAGCACTGTGCCACTGTACGTCCAGACTCAAAACACATCTGTCCAGCAGTGCATTTACTGAATGAGCACTGTGTGCCACTGTACGTCAGACTCAAAACACATCTGTCCAGCTGTGCATTTACTGAATGAGCACTGTGCCACTGTCGTCCAGACTCAAAACACATCTGTCCAGCTGCGCATTTACTGAATGAGCACTGTGTGCCACTGTGCGTCCAGACTCAAAACACATCTGTCCAGCTGTGCATTTACTGAATGAGCACTGTGCCACTGTAAGTCAGACTCAAAACACATCTGTCCAGCTGTGCCTTTACTGAATGAGCACTGTGTGCCACTGTTCCAGACTCAAAACACATCTGTCCAGCAGTGCATTTACTGAATGAGCACTGTGTGCCACTGTCGTCAGACTCAAAACACATCTGTCCAGCTGTGCATTTACTGAATGAGCACTGTGCCACTGTCGTCAGATTCAAAACACATCTGTCCAGCTGTGCCTTTACTGAATGAGCACTGTATCACTGTCGTCCAGACTCAAAACACATCTGTCCAGCTGTGCCTTTACTGAATGAGCACTGTGCCACTGTACGTCCAGACTCAAAACACATCTGTCCAGCTGTGCATTTACTGAATGAGCACTGTGCCACTGTATGTACAGACTCAAAACACATCTGTCCAGCTGTGCCTTTACTGAATGAGCACTGTGCCACTGTCGTCCAGACTCAAAACACATCTGTCCAGCTGTGCATTTACTGAATGAGCACTGTGCCACTGTCGTCCAGACTCAAAACACATCTGTCCAGCTGTGCATTTACTGAATGAGCACTGTGCCACTGTATGTACAGACTCAAAACACATCTGTCCAGCTGTGCATTTACTGAATGAGCAGTGTGCCACTGTATGTACAGACTCAAAACACATCTGTCCAGCTGTGCATTTACTGAATGAGCACTGTGCCACTGTACGTCCAGACTCAAAACACATCTGTCCAGCTGTGCCTTTACTGAATGAGCACTGTGCCACTGTACGTCCAGACTCAAAACACATCTGTCCAGCTGTGCATTTACTGAATGAGCACTGTGCCACTGTACGTCAGACTCAAAACACATCTGTCCAGCTGTGCATTTACTGAATGAGCACTGTGCAACTGTACGTCCAGACTCAAAACACATCTGTCCAGCTGTGCATTTACTGAATGAGCAATGTGCCACTGTATGTCCAGACTCAAAACACATCTGTCCAGCTGTGCCTTTACTGAATAAGCACTGTGCCACTGTACGTCAGACTCAAAACACATCTGTCCAGCTGTGCCTTTACTGAATGAGCACTGTATCATTGTACATTCAGACTCAAAACACATCTGTCCAGCTGTGCCTTTACTGAATGAGCACTGTGTGCCACTGTACGTCCAGACTCAAAACACATCTGTCTAGCTGTGCCTTTACTGAATGAGCACTGTATCACTGTCGTCCAGACTCAAAACACATCTGTCCAGCTGTGCCTTTACTGAATGAGCAGTGTGCCACTGTACGTCCAGACTCAAAACACATCTGTCCAGCTGTGCATTTACTGAATGAGCACTGTGCCACTGTACGTCCAGACTCAAAACACATCTGTCCAGCTGTGCATTTACTGAATGAGCACTGTGTGCCACTGTAAATCAGACTCAAAACACATCTGTCCAGCTGTGCCTTTACTGATGAGCACTGTGCCACTGTACGTCCAGACTCAAAACACATCTGTCCAGCAGTGCATTTACTGAATGAGCACTGTGCCACTGTACGTCCGATTGCGATCGTCTTTTTAATATTTTTTAGCTGTTTTAGTTTACCTTTGTTCTTATCTTTGGTTATTATTATTTTATCTATAGATCATAATTGTATTCTTTTTTTATTCTCTTTACAACTGAATATTTAAATTTCTTATGCTTCTGCTGATTATTATTTTTGGTTAGGGCTGTCTGACTGGAAGAGATTGGAAAGGAGAGCAGTGTGCTTCGCTTCTTTCTGTGGTAGCAGACAGTGAAGAGAAGCGGACTCAAGAAAGGGGAGGCCCTGCGGGGCACAGGTAACGTCCCCTACAGGAGCCCGTCCTGGACGACTTGTAAGGTCCAGGAGACATTGCGAACCTGCTCCATCTCTTTCATCTCAGATAGGGGTGACCGCATTTTGAGAATCAGGCAGATAGGGATCTATTTATCCACAATTTATTTTTATTTTTAAAATTCTCTTTATTTTTTATTCTTACACAAGGTTTTCTTATTTCTTATGTAAAGCACTTTGAATTGCCATTGTGTATGAAATGTGCTATATAAATAAACTTGCCTTGCCTTAAGTGGTTGTATCCCTAAGGGGGAAAAATTCCTGAGGTAAGGGAATTCTTTAAGAGCGTTAAAAAAAATGTCTTAACCGCACACTTACCCAAGTGTTTATACTCGGCTTGCTGCGATAGTCAGTGTTCAGGTGAAGCACTGGTTACATCACTCGCCCACCGCGGCACTGGGGCCCGACTGTCATTTTGATTTTTATAGTAATACTATTATTTAGTTCAGTTACAGAACAGACACTACAATTAAAAACTGAACTTGTCTGTTCAATAAAGTGTGAGCCGAACGAGAGTCTAAAGCACAAACGCAGCAGGAGTCAGATTTAATTTATCTTGAGAGGGAAGAGCTGCCAGACAAGATCGCAGAAGATTTGGTTTCAAAGCGAAATGTAAAAGCAGCTATTTAAGTCAGTTTGTCATTGTACTGTTTTGTCGTTGTGTTCTTCATTAAGAACAATAGGCTAATGAACCCACCAGGGATGGAAATTAGCACCCGCCACCAGCCAAATGCGGGTGATTTTGTGTTGTGGCGGGTAAACTCGCGTCACCTACCGGCCACCTTGGCGGGTAAATAAAAATAGCATACTGTTTCACCGGCAGTACCATGTCGATCGATTCTTAGATGCATCGCGATGCGGACAAGGACGATTCTGAATCTATTCACAAATGTAAAAAAAAAAAAAAGATTTTCTAAACGTTGATACCATGATGTTGACGTAAAGCAAAGGCACAACTCGGCACGGGGAGTGCAGCGTCCGGACCGTTAAAATGATTTGGTTCAAAGGAGTCATTAGGTCATGAATCGGACATTAGCAGACGCACTTTGTGTGAATCCGGTCTGTTAGAACATCGCGGAAGATTTGACAACACAGAAAACACTTCATAACTGGACAGTATTTTTTCCCGTTTATTGAAAATATGGATAATGTCAGCTGCTCAGAGAAGAGTCAACGTTTTTTGAGTGCAATTCACACGCAGCAGTAATTCAAGAAAAAAGTTGTCTGAATGCGCCACGTGCAACATGGATTCGGTCTTTCGGCCGTTTGATTTTGATTAATATGGGAATTTGAGAAAGGGCTTAGACAGTGGTGCTTATTGAAGACAGAAAGTGCGCGCGAGGAGCTCTGCTCGTCTCATCGTCACTCAGTTATGCGCCCTATCACAAGCGCAGCCATCATCTATCATTCATAAATCACAATAACTCATCAAACAAGAAAAAAAAATGGTAACACTTAATTCTGATGGCCCATTTTGAATATTATGTTGACTATAAGTAACTTAGCATCTACATGTCTTCTAACTCTCGTTAGAGAAGCCTAGACTGTCTGCTTAATATCCGCTAACTCTTCATAATGTTGATCCCGAACAGACACTCTACTGATTATAAGTAACTGTACAACTACATGCCAACTTACTCCAACCATAAGCCTTCCAGTCTACTAACACTCCAATGAGAGTTAGACATGTTGGTGCAATGCTACTTATAGTCAACAGCATGTGTTAAAGGGACCATCAAAATAAAGTGAAACAAAAAAAAATGTATGCAGGAAAACCCTGTAATAAAGATATTGGAAGTTAATCCATTATGTACACCATACTATGAAAGTCTGTTGGTGCCTCAGTGACAAACTCACTCAGAGAAGCCGTCAATCTCATCTATCAATCATGACCTCACACCCCCCATTTTTATAGCATCAAGTAACTAACTAAAACTAAAGCATGATAAAAACTGCCTAGAATGACAGTTGTAGAGCTTGTAGTATTAATTTTCACATGCAGTTACACATTGTTGGTTACAAGCAAGACAAGAAAGTGGCTGGTAAAAACATTGAGTGGCTGGTAGATGTTGAAACTGTGGCTGGTGGACAAAAAAGTTAATTTCCATCCCTGGAACCCACCATTCAAGCAACCCACCCCTGAATTGGCGCTAATTCCAAACCGAAAGTAAAACGGGCAGGGCCGCACAGGCATTCATTCATGGTGTGTGTCCAGTAGCGCATTTTCAATTCATTCCTATGGAAAACACTTGCTTTGCTCTGCTCCGTTATGAATGCCCAAGCCACCGTGTGCATGCTACTTTCAGTTTTGAATTAGCGATTTAAAAGCCCCCACGGTGACACCGGTATTATCGGTGTTGTCACACGTCGATTAACCGGTGGGAAAATTTCCTCACCGTCACATCCCTAGTTTATACTAAGTATTTCATGATAGTTTCTGCAAAACACGGCAACGGAGAAGCGGTTGCTATAGTTACGAAATCTCATGCAATAAACAGAACATGACGGACCACTGACTTTTTAAACAAGTTTAACATATACTAAACTATACTGCTGTATTATAATATTTGAGTTATGGAGAATATTAACCCCTAGAGGTCCGCAGTCGCGCTGATGACACCGACTCGCTTTTTTTCTTATCAGTGCGAAAGAGACTCAAAAATACTCAAAATAGATTTTGGACATACAGGTAAGTGTTATACATCATACAAATCTGTTAAATTTTTGTAAAATAAAGAAAGCAAACTCTCTCTCAATGAAGTCCATTCTGATACTCTTCAGACAATGAACTGTAACTTAGTGAATACTTGTCACAGAAACATGACACACATGTCTAAAGAAACGTTGAAATGTCTAAAAGATTTAAAATAATGTAAAGAGCTGGTTTCATTTGAGGGAACGGATTCAGCCGAGGGTAGGATCCAATTGTGAAGGGTAGGCCTACATTTATTCTGTTCTTTATTCTAATCGTGATATAGATATGAATCCAGCATGTTCTGCGTGTCTCTGTGTGAATGAATGGAGCTGACGCACGGTTAGTTTACTACACATATTTACAGTAGTAAACACCATATTGGCTTTTCCAAAACTATATTGTTATACTGAGATGAAGTGAAATTAGTGAAATCGACAAAAATATGTGAAATACTGGGGGGAAAAAAAAGACATGAAATGTTATAGATGTAAAGCTAGGTAATTTTTTTCGAGGTGGCAAGAGCAAGAACAAAGTTTGTTCTGGCCAGAACATTCCATACTTCACGAGAAAAGCAGGCGCGGAACATCATTTCTCTGCATTAACCCCGCCCACTTTAAATCTCTGACCAATCACACAACAGTTCTCGGACACCCACAAGAAAAAAGTTCTGCTCAGATGATCTTGTGGAGTATGTAACGGCCTTAAAGAGCACCCATCATGGAATTTTGAAATGTACCTTTCATGTAGTGTGTAACATAGATCTAAGTGAACAAAAACATCCTGCAAAGTTTGAAATATGACAGTGCACCGTATATAAAGTTATTGTCTTTCAAAAGTAAGAGTTGACTCTGAGTTATTTTTATGAATCGTTAGAAGAGCGAAGCTTTTTCTCTGACTAGATGACGTCAACTTGTCAAGTTATTTGAATACGATCGCCCACTTATTGCACACGCCAGTGAAACTAGAAAACATCATGAGACGAGACGCTGTGTTCTCAAGTGCGACTCAAAAGCAAACTCTTCTCATCTGAGCATTTGAAGACTAAGTGGCTACAATTCATATATACAACTGTACCACAGGAGTATAGTCCGAGCCTTGTGCTTTGTTCACGCCATTTTGAAGACGATTGCTTTACCAACTTAAATGCAATCAAACTTGGATTGGCGAGCCGGCTGATATTGAAGGAAGGTTCAGTTCCAAAGTGTATTTGCATCAGCTTCCTCCTTCGTATCACAAACTGTAAGTGTTATTAATAATTGTTGCTTTTATGTTTTATGTAGCATGCTTAATAATTGTTTGGTTGTGTAAGCACCGTTTAGCTTCTAGGTCTTCAATGACAATTGTATTGAGATATGTGAATTGTTTATTGTTGTTTTCGGAGTTCTCTTTACGAGGAGTCAGACGTTTCCCCTTCATATTCAGGCTCGAATTGATAGGGTAAAATTGATGCCATGTTTGTTTATACACTTTATACGCGTTTAAACTTGTTAAACCGAAAACCATTTATGGTGATGGTTGTTCCGTTTCCGAAAATATCTGCACAGACTATACCAATCACAACTGACTGGGTCATCGGACCAATCACGACTGACTGGGTCATCGGACCAATCACGACTGACTGGGTCATCGGACCAATCACAACTGACTGGGTCATCGGACCAATCACAACTGACTGGGTCATCGGACCAATCACAACTGACTGGGTCATCGGACCAATCACCGCAGATTAGCGTCAGGGTTTTGAAAAGTGAATCACTAAACGAATCATTTGAGAATCGCTGTCAAAACAGGTACAAATTAATGCATATTATAAGAAAACTAAAGTCTTTTTTGTCATTGCATGCATGCAAAACTGTGGGGACTTCTAAAACAATATTTGGAACATTTTAAATGCCATAATAGGTGCTCTTTAAGACTGTTTAGATAAGATTTCTTTGGCCTGTTTGGCTAGATTATGAAGTGTTTACTGTAAAGTAGCCTAGTTTCACATCAATAAAGCTTTTGTTCGCAAATTTCTTCTCAGATGCAATAAATACAGTACCAGTCAAACGTTGGGACACATTACTATTCAAATTAATGTTTTTGAAAGAAGTCTCTTATGCTCATCAAGCATGCATTTACTTGACCAAAACAAAATTCCATTTAATATAATGGTTTTCTATTTTAATATACTGTAAAATATAATTTATTTCTCTGATGCAAAGCTGAATTTTCATCAGCCATTTCTTCATTTATTCATCAAAGAATCCTGAAAAAAGTATCACAGGTAACGGTTTCCAACATTGATAAATCATATTAGAAAGATTTCTGAAGGATCATGTGACACTGAAGACTGGGAGTAATGATGATGAAAAAAATGCAGCTTTCCATCACCAAAATAGATTATATTAAAATAGAAAACCAATATTTTAAATTGTAGTAATAGTTCAAAAAATATTATTTTCTTCTTTATCTTGTTCAAATAAATGCAGCCTTGGTTAGCATGAGACTTCTTTCAAAACCATTTTCCTTCGTTTGGAGCATGACAAACCTTCTAAAGGGCCACAAAACTGGCTTAGACCCGCGTGACGGATGACACAGAGCGTCCTGAACTTTGAGCTCATTGTTTCTATGAGTCCAGCTACGACACCGGACTGGAGGATGTTTTGAATGAGTCCATTAAACGACATTATATACGTCTAACTTGTTGTTATTGAATTGTACATCCATCTAGTTGGAGTTCAGAAGATGACTTTAGAGACCTGTTTTGATCCCTTGATTTTTTAAAGGCCAAATGGTTACTATGGACTTTGTTGGAACACATAACAGAACTTAAAGGAACTCTTAAGTAATTAAGGTAAAATACTTAACGACAGCCTTAAAGCTCCTTAAGTGGACCCTTAGGTTTTTTCTTGCAACCCATGTTTCACTAAGGGTACTCTTAACCTTATAACTAAGGGTTTTCTCAACTTAAGGGCTTTCCTGCAGCCGGGCCCTAGCTATGGACACACTCTCTCTACACTGAGGAAGAAGCGCAGATGATCGGAAAACACTGATAAACATCTACATCTGCAATCAAACTTTCTCAGTGATAATGTTGAGATTTATTACAGTTCATCTCGACTATACTTGCGATTGTGGTTGTTGAATCAGGGCTCGACATTAAGCCTTTTCATGTGCAAAATCAGTCATTCACTTGTCAGATTAAAAATAAGTTATTTTATTGTGTTGTAAATATCACTGATTCTGAAGCATCAGTGTTCAGTCAGCTTTGACATCTTTTATGATACTTTTTACCTTTATAAAGCACATTTTCCCTAATCTTTTTAAATATATGCTTCATCTTTCATTTTAAAATCTTAAATTTGATCAATAAATTAAATTAGAATAATAAGACACTCTAGAGCTGTTACCAATCAAATTAAATCATTTACACTGAAAAACTACAACTGCGTGAGACTGTTTTAAGTCAAGTCAAGTCAACTTTATTTATATAGCGCTTTTAACACTGCAGATTGTTTCAAAGCAGCTTCACAGTGTTAAAGAGAAAAAATAATGCAACAGAATATATTTTGATTATCATACAGTAACAATGTGGGCTTTAGATCAGTAATTAGATCAGTAATTTGGTCTATATGGTTAATTTAGTTCAATAATTAGATTTAATTTGAAATATATTTGAAAAATAGTTTTTAAATATATTTTGAATATACAAATAAGAAATGTTGGAAAGAATGGCAGTGACCATCTTAACGAGTGAGTCATTGAGTCAAATAACTCATGCTAAAAATATAAAAACTCCATATTTTGAATTTTTACAGTGTTACTGAGTTTCTGTGTGTGAGCTGAGCTCATTTGTTTCCATTTCTCCTCATGAGGTTGTGTGAGCCTCAACAGCAGAGCCTTCTTACCGTCACTTCATTATATATTATTATTCACTATCAATCGCCACTTACACTAAATTAATGAAGAATCATTCTGGTGTTTTGGTGACTCCCTAGTTATTTTTTGATATTGACGTCTCAATCAGGATACTTGTCCGGTCGGGCAAGTCAAATTCTCTTTCACTTGACCCTTAAAAATATCCACTTGTCCCGGACAAGCGTTAATGTCGAGCCCTGGTTGAATAAATGCATTTACACAACCTTTGTGTGAAGATATACAGTTTCTGTTGTTTTAACAGTTTAATTGTTTTTCACGGTTTTATTTTTTTGAGAGGTTTGTCGTTTCACCAACAGCCTATAATAAATCAGGAAACTAGATGAGGTAAATAAACCATGCGTATGAGTTGACGTTCTGTTGATTTGTGCTAAAAATACATTTCTTTTTGTTATCATTTTGAGCAAATAATCATTACCTGTTTAACCATTATGCAGCACGACAACATTTTGACTACGTTTTCATTGAGTAAAACTAGACTAAAATGCTTTGACATTCAGTCAACTAAAACTTGACCAACAAAAACAGGACAAGGTTGACTAAATATGATAAAAACTAAAAAGGACATTTGACACAGGACTAAGACCAAAATAAAAAAACAGCTGACAAAAGCTCAATTCACAAATTTGATGAAAGATTACAAACACATTTTTGTTGTGTAGGGCCGCCCCTAATAATCGACTAATCAACTAGAAGACATTTATTCATCCCAAAATGATATTAGTCAGTTAGATGAAGAAAAAAAAACCTTGTGGTGAAGTCACACAGCGGTGCGCTGTGGCAAGCTTTATGTGTGCGCTTGAGCGCCGATTAGCCTGAAGGCAATTAAAGGCTCATTATTATGATTTGGCTAATTAATACAAACACACAATTAGTCGACTAATCGCTTAAATTAACGACTAATAGTCAACTAGAAAAATCTTAAGGCGAGGGCAGCCCTTTTGTGGTGTAATGTGCTATAAGTCGCAAACATATATTGTGAAAGTAAATCTGGTCAATTTTGAATTCATGTTGACTCTAAATGTCCTAAATTGGGAATAAGCAATGAAGTGAATGCCGTACCAAATATTTCTTTGGTGTTTTTTAATCTTGCTCCTCGAAGCAGGAGGTTCTCTGGTCCTAAAGGTCTGAAAAGAGTAACAAAAATATAAATAAATAAATAACCCTAATACTTAAAACACAAACTTTACATATAATAAATGAAAAAACTTAAATAAAAATGAATAAATATTTTTAATTAAATAATAAATAAATTAAACATTTACATATATAATATCTAAATGCATTTGTGTTTAGCCTGTTTATCTGATTAATGTTCTATCCTCCAGTGAAATCCGTGTACATCTCTGATGTCTTACCTGACTATCTCCTCTCCTTGCTGGGTTACCGTTATTCTCCCGACAAACCTGATAAGTGAGAACGTGCTGTGTCAGGACTTGTGGATTAGTAACACTGGACAGCTGTGTGTGGCTAGGATTTCAGTGGTTTTACCTGTATAAATCTGCTTCCGGCTGCTGGCACTCCACCACGGCCTGGAGAGACTCCAGCCGCGACACTGACTGAGACACAGCCGTCTCTGGAACCGCATAGTGCGTCTGCACACCAGCACAGAGAACAGATCCGGTGTTAGAGGCCTTAACAACACATCAACGCTATTTTACAACAGCCCCACTGTATAGACAGCAGACACACAAGTTACAGTCATTTGAACAATTATTATGCTCCTCTCTAGAGTAATTCTTTCTAGCTCAGTCTTTTAATGGCTTTCCTGAGGTAAATGTAAAATTTTTGACGTCTCTCCGCAGTTAAAACACTGGTTAAGTGATTACCTGAGACATGATGCAGAATTTGCACAGTTGTTCTGTATCTTTCAACATACCTTCTGATGTTCATTCATGTTTATTTGGTGCTATAACTAGTAGTAAAGAGTGAGAGATGATCGGTTAACATGCAACTTGAACTGAGGCGCACCAGCGAACAGAGTTTTGTGGTTGAAATAAAAAAAAAGTAACAAATCCTTCCCTAGCAGGTCAACTAAAACTAAAAATGTATTTTATAAAGTCCACATGTGTATCTGAATGCCATCTTAGTGGCAAGAGTCATGAAATATCATGTTATATATATAGGACGGCAGAAACACCAAAACTGACCCAATGTGAGATATTATGAGCAGATTTGAGCAGGTTATACATGTATTGGAGAGTTATTTTGAATTGAAGTTGAAATAATGTGAAGAATGTGCTTAAATTATATTATTCATTGGTAAAATCTAGTAATTTAAAGGTAAATAAAATAAAATAAATAAAAATTGCATTAAAAAATTGAAAAATAGAAGTTAAAAGCAAAATATAATAAGTATAATGTTAGGGCTTTGGGTAATTTCCTTCCACGAGGGAAGGATTTGTTACAGGATGCGAGGAAGGGTTAAACGTCACTATTTCAATCATTGGTGTAGGCTAAGGATGTAACGATTCAGTCGGAGTCGGTTGAAAATCAATACAAATGTGTGACGATTCAAGTCTGTCTGCATAAAAAAAAGATTACAGGCTAAACCACACTGACCGGCGGATTTGCAGCCCCACTCGCGGCGTCAGGGGCGATTGCCATGGAGATCACAAGATGCATCAGTGCTTTCACAGCGTAAGATACAAGGCTGTTTTCTGCCATAGTAAATGAATTCCAGGCCCTTCCTCATCAAGAGAAAGAACAGCGCAAAGATGTGTTTCCCAGACTGAAGGTGCTGTTGCAGAACCAGGTGTCGTGTTTATTTTACAATCTCTTTCTCTAAATGTGTACATGGATTTATTTTCAATCATTTGTTGATAATTATGGCATTTTTATCTAAATGTGTTCTGTTTTTCTAACTCTTGCAAGTGTAATGATACAAATTATAATTAAAATCTTGCCTTTATAACAATGTGAAATTTCACAAAGAAATATGCTGAATTGTGTCTGTAAAATAAAAGGACAGTTTTATTTTATAATTTGTCTTAAATCTCATTTTGTGTAAAAAAAATCTTTTGGTGAAATTAGTATTATGAATCGTATCGCACTGTGAGTTGAGTGAATCATTACATCCCTAATGTAGGCCTATTAAAACCATTTCCACCGAAGCCAAAGAAATCTAGTTCACCAAAATTTGGATGCATCACTAACTCAGTCTGACCGCTACTCATGTAAACGTGACAGCTGAGTTTAGCGGTGGGTCAGTTCGACACAACCAGTCAGAAAAATACACTGAGCTAACACAAAAAGTGCTCTGTTTCGATATGGATATCGCTGAAAGTGACAGTTCAGTAAGTGAGTCACATGTTGATTCATTAACCTCTTCACTGAGGCACCATTGTTTACGGGCAGAAAACACAGACCTTCAGGTTAGTCTCTCCGTCCAGGCTGGCAGTGGTGATGTGGCACGTCCCCTCGGCCCGGTCTGATGATAAGAGCACCAGATCTGCAGGAAACGTCTCATCTTTGGCTACTCTCACAATATCCCCTACCTACAAGAACACAGGGCGAACTTCAGCATGAGGAAGATCAACCAACATCATTCAATAGATCTTAAAGGCATTGTGTTTATTAACATGACTGCAAGTATTTGGAGGGTATTTTTGAAGGTCTGTGGTTGATGGTCTGGCATGATTGGAAATTAGATCCTCGGTGTCGTTGGATGAAACTCACTCGGATATTCTTGGACCGGGTCTGGACCAGACTGCCGCTGCGCACAACAAACACAGGTGCTCCGTTCACTTCATTGTCAGCTTTGTGCCGCAGCCAATCTTCAAACCCCTGTGTGTGAGCAGGATTAGGAAAAAAGACAAATGAACAGTTATCCTCCAATCATACACAATCTACACGTCATACATGAGCTGTCAAAACACTCCATTTGGAGTATGCGCATGTGCTCACCTGTTTGATGGCAGTTACTGTGATGACAAAAAATAGGGGAAGTCCACTAGTTATAGGGGAAGTGGGTGTGTCTATCATTAACTGTAGGGGAGAAAGAGTAACTGGTTAGACACAGAGCAGAACTGTAGTGTACCCTCCAGACATTTCCTTTGGTAGATCAAGGAAACGTGGTCAATGAAGAAACATACACATCATTTTTAATATTAGACTGTCTGTGTGCTTGATATATTAAACATTTACTCAATATTTGTACTATTGCCACATCTGCAAAATAAAATATTGATTATATTGCAATGACTTTGAAGGTGTGGTCACATCCTCTGTGAATTTTCACAGACAAAATCTAGTCATTTCAATAGGAATCCACACGATCGGGAATGTCACATCCACACGCTGATTTTGCAACGGGTTCAAGTTGGTCACATGGATTCGGCCGCCTGGTATGAAAGTGACTTCTGTGTGAGCTGTGCTTCAAACATCATTACACTGCAACAATTTTAATTGTTCGGCTGGTCGCAGAAAAACAGCCGACCAGATTGTTAGCATGCCTGGACCATGTGTTAATTATGCCTGGCAGGAAATCCTCATTGAGAGGGTAAAGGATGACCCCCTCAAAAAATGTGCAAACATCATTCATCGACCTCAAACATGGTTTATCACTTTAAAAACATGCAGTAGTAGTAGCCTAGTAGTGTTTGTGTTGAAGCCAAATTAGTACACTCAGGGTTCCTACACGTTTTTAAAATGTGTTTTTCTTTAGGGTAGTACCTCTAATATCAAGGCCAATTTAATGCATCCTCTGTGTGGGCTGAGAAACCATGACACAAAATGGGCTGATGGCAGAATACGGATGTGTGCGTTGGCCTATATGCCAAGTTCAATGGTCTATAAAAACAGTGTTTAAAATGTGGCTTTCATTAGGGCACCGTCACATTTCAGAGACTAATGCCCAATTAAAGGCCTAATGTCCAATTTAACGTATCCTCTGTGGCAGTGGAGAAATCATAACTGAAATCAAGCGGCTCTCATTGCGTAACCGTTCTCTTCCGTGCCGACCCAGGCCAGCTGGAGCGGTTCTGGTTTCATTTTCCACCGTGGGGCTGATAATGGAGCTCTTTGGAATGTCACACAAAAGCGTCAGTCTTTGCCTTGGCAACACAACGGTTTACTGATTATATGAGATGTACAGTAAATATCGTCCGCATTATGGAGGATGATCAGATATTTCTTTTAATTGTATTATTAATTTGTGTTTAAGTCGCTCAAACAGAGCACTTAGCTGGCTACAGAGAAACTGGTAGCCAGGCAACAGACAAGTGACAAATCCTGAGTGGTGACGTCATTCACAGATTCTACCAGGCTCAAGTGGAAACACAACTGGAACTGTTCCTTACCGAAGAACTGCTCGGCCCGACGGTGGAAAAGCGGCTAATGACACAAAACGGGCTGATGGCACAATACGGCTGTGTGCGTTGGCCTATATGCCATGTTCAAAGGTCTATAAAAAAGACTGGTACTGTAATAAAAGTGTTCAAAATTTGGCTTTCGTTGTTGTAGTAGCTGTAATATCACCTAATGTCCAATTTAATGCGTCCTCGGTGTGGGCGGAGAGACCATGACACAAAATGGTCCTGGGGGGCCTGTCCTGCAGAGTTCAGCTCCAACCCCAATTAAACACACCTGAAACAGCTAATCAAGGTCCTACTAGGCACACTAGAGACTTCCAGCCTGTGTGTTGAGGCAAGCTGGAGCTGAACTCTGCAGGACAGCAGCCCTCCAGGACTGTTTAATGGTTTCTCGCGCACACGAAAAGTCTATTTATTTTTTTAAAGGTCCTTTTTAGAGGCTCTGTAATGGTGCTAAGAATATTGTGAGAAGAAACCCAAAATGCATAAGTTATAACCTGCATTTAATTATTAACCAATTAATTAATTCAGTCATGTTTTTTACAGATGTAAAAATGCATGTCCTGGTGAGTATTCAGGTAAACACAGTAGTGTGTGTCTTCAGTGAACGCACACAGAGTTGAGTGAGAAACCGTGTGTTACAGTGAATTTGGTCCGTGCAGCTCTTAAAGGGCCGGACCTCATATTCTGTGTGATTTAATGTTAATCAAACAACAACGAAAAATAGAAAACCACCCCATTCTTGGCTAAACAACTGTAATATATTTATTAAGGATCAGTGTAGCCTATAGTTAATTTATAGAGTGAATACTGAGCAGTTTTTATATCTATCTATCTATCTATCTAATATATATATATTTTTTTTTTAAGAAGCAATTGCAAACATATCGAGATATATATCGAATATCGTAAAAATTTTGACAATATCAAGATAAACATTTTTTTTAGATATCGCCCAGCCCTAATTGGAAGCACTTAATTTTACAGAAGATGACTGTTTTCTATAGCTACCTCTGTAAAACAGGAAGCACACATTTTTTAAATATATTTTATTTATTCATTTTTACAGAAGTTGTAGCATATTCCTTTTGTAAAGCTGCAGAACTTGTTTAACTAATCAATGTTTTGTAAGTTTGAGCCATGTGTTTATGAAGGTCAGGAATATTCCCAGCCCTTTCTGTGATGTAGTGTGCTTGCTTATCATAGGAAGTGATGAGACATGACTCTTTACATTAAGGCCTAGTGAGGACAGGGTGTTGGGAATCACTTTTTTTTCCTCTCTTTTTCATCAAACCGCAGCGGTTAAGCGGTATCCCAAAATGGATGGAAACATAGCTAATGTTAGATATAATATTCTTTGTCCACCGTAAAACTAAAAAAATATTTACTGATAATTTAAGAAAATAAAATTAATATCAAACATGCGACTAGTTGAATAACAGTTTCAAACTAGAACATTACAATAAAATTTGAAGTCAAATAACACAATTTGAATCATAATCTCACGTGTTGTTTGAAGCGGGAGTGATTTCAGTTGGGATGATCAGTGCTTGTTGTTGAGTTGTACTTTAACATACGACAGTGTTTGTAGTCAATAATCTGTACTTACTGGAAAAACATCCAACACTGATGATGCTGAACCTGCATTATTTTTTTCAAACCAAGGATTATGGAGATCAAATAGCCTCAATTTATTTATTTATTTACAAAATATGAGTGTCAAATCTGCGAGCTAATTAACGTTCACAAGAAAGCTCATGTATTATCAAATTATTCAAACTAGCCCAAGTCGATCACAAGCTATGATTTGCAAATGCACAACCTCGTTTATATACACTAAATAAGATTAACAATTGCAGTCATAAATACACGAGTAATTTGCATTTGCAAATGGTATCTTGAGAATATTAATGAGGTTATAAGTGAACTGAGAGCTTACCTGAACCAAGAAGATGATGAGAAAATAAAAATTGGCAATTCTTCTGAACTGCTCAAACAAATTCTTGGGCACAAAGTTCCATATGGTGTACTAGGAAGAGAAAACAACAACCGTACGGAGGATTTTACTGGCAAATTCTCAATCGGAGTAGGGAAACACATGCACACGTGAGTCAAGTTCATTTCACATTCATCTGCCCTTACCTTGGAGGAAATGATCCTGTTGTCTGCAAACCTCTGAGGAATATAATGGCCATGCTGTGGGAACTTGTTTGCTATGTAAACGGTGCGTGTGTCACTCTGATGGGGAGGGTCAAAGCCCTGGAAGAGATGAGGAGAGACGGGTCAGATGGTGAGACAGGCCAGAGATATCAACATCTGCCCGTTCAAAGTTTCACCTAGAGAGCTATAGATAATGTAATATCTGTTGGTGAAACAGCGATATTATCTTAAAGCTTATGGAAAAACGGTAAGCTGAAGCCGAGAGGCTGATGGGCGGGCAAAACCCTCTGCCAAAGTCATTATTAATTCAGTTAGTGTGCAGCAAACAATTCATTATGCGAGGCACTTTCACAGCGCATGAGAGTTAAATCACTTAATATTGAATTCCTATTGCTTTCAGACTTTATTTTTGGTCTGCGGGCCAGACGCACAAATGTAACTATCAGACTGTGTGTGGAAATCAGGGGGCAGATTCATGAAAAAAACTGTCTTAAGTACTTTCTCAGATATAAAATAACAGGCTTTGGTATTATCTGATTGCATGGATGTTCTTGCCGAAGACTCGCTGATCAGCTCAAAGGTCATCTTTTTGCACTGCTTGCAGATTACCATAATAATCATAGGAAGCGCAGACAATATTAACTTTCTAGACTTGATGTTACCCAAACCATGTTCCTGTTCGCTACCTCAGTCTGACTCCCTTACAAACGCTTTGAACATCTCAGATTGTCAGTGGAGAAAGGCATATAGTTCATCATAACATCATAATATACATAATTCACCTGCTATATTGATAAATGTACCCGATGTTTCATTTCAACATAAAAATATAGCCTGGCATCTCTTGAGACTTAAGCCCAATTTATACTTCTGCATCGAGTGTACGGCGTAGGCTGTGTGAGACGCGCGTACCCTACGACGTACCCTGACGCGCACCTCTCCAAAAATTTAACAACGCGTCAATTCTACACGGCCCGCAAGCGCTATGATTGGTCTGCCAGAACCCCTCCCTCAGGCCAATAAATAAATACATCATATAATCTGCGATAGGAGTGTGTGTGTGTGTGTGTGTGTGTGTGTGTGTGTGTGTGTGTGTGTGTGTCCAGAAATGGGATTATGGTTTAATTTTTCTTACATCTGCTTTATAACACAATATTTTGTAGTGCAAAGATTCTTTATGTTAATGAATAAATACATAGATCCGCTGTGTATAGTTTATTTTCTCATTAAATCCAAAGATGTTAATCAGTGATTGCATATCAAGAACAGGGACACATTATGGTGCATTTCGTTTTGTGATTTCAACAGAATGAATAGTCTCCGCAACAGCAATCGATTGAAGTGCTATAGCCTGTGCACGAGCTACCCGATACTGAAAACAGCGGCACGAGCTCTGCATGATTTCACAAACGCATTCCAGCGCCAGATCGCCTCTTATGTAACTCTACTAATCAACTAGAGATGCTTAATTTGTATTTCATTCAACAACTTAAGATAGAAGAAAAGCCGCTATCTGACACCATGACGGCTGCTGGTACTCCGGCAATGAAAACAAGCCGCTGCCTCTTCTGCTTTTGCCATGATACTGCGGGTTACCATCAACATGCCCGTGGACACTGCAAACTAGCGGTCTGCATGTGGAATTGCACATTGACGCGGACAACAACGCAGAAGTATAAATGAAAACCAACGCGTATCTTGCACCGTAGAGGATACGGCGTAGGTCCGACGCAGAAGTATAAATCGGCCTTCAGTCATAGTTAATGATGTGCTAAAGCCCCGCCCCCCTCGTAACGTGATTGGTTAGTTTGTGAGGTAAGAAACACCAGTGATTTCAAACCGTGTCTTTGGTTCACTGCAGTTTTAATATAAGGAGAAAATACTCAGCAATGGTGTCAACTTATGGATTTGCACATGGTTTGTCTTTAAAAACATTAAAAGCACCACATAGACAACATTATAGGACACGAGTGCAGCACAAAATGTAATAATAGGTTTAGGGATGCACCGATCCAATTCTCCGCGCCGGTATACGATTGGTTTCGGTATCAGCCGGTACTTTGATTTTTTGGTATTGGGATTGGGCCTAAAAATTTTTAATCGGTGCATCCCTAAATGGCACTTAAGTTGGCATTTAAATGAAACATTGCAACCACAGAAACATTTGGATTCATGCCGAAATAAGAGAGGTTACATGAAGTCAATGAAGTTTAACAAGACTTTTGTTGACAGAATATGCAAAAAGGAAATGCTTTTGAGTCTTTCTAACATTTACAGATAAGGATATAACCGTAACATGTAAGTTATGCCTGAGGAAAACATGTGTCAGAGGCATTAAACATCACTCATCTGTCAAAGTGCGACAAATTCTCGCAGCTTGTTCTTGACACATCATCTGAGCAGAACTTTTTTCTTGTGGGTGTCCGAGAACTATTGTGTGATTGGTCAGAAGTTCGGCACCTGCTTTTCTCGTGAAGTATGGAATTTCCTGGCCGGAACGAACTTTGTTCTTGCCACCTCGAGAAAACAAACAATTTATCTTGCGGAGTATGTACCAAGCTTTATGCTTTTGTTTCAAGCGTATAAATATAAAGCACTCATGTTTCGGACAACTGGGATCATGTACCTTTCCTGCAGCCGCTGACTCTGTGTCCACTTTGTTTATAGAGATGTGTTATTCACTACAGTAAATACGATATAGTTTTATTGCGTTCCTATTCTATTCCGCTCCGTCTGTTTCCGCTCATTCACGGAAGCCTGAAGTTTAGCGCAGATTCACATGCAGAAGGCTCGCTCTCTCCGGACAGCAAAATGGACATATTTGCATGGCTTTCTAACAGGGATGCACTGAATATTCGGCCACCGAAAAGGCCGAAAGACTTTTATCGTGTAATACGGCCGAAATGTTGTGATGACAAACAAAAACCCTGACCTGCACGCGCTTGTCAAAACGGTCTAAACAAGCAACATGTCTGCGGTGTGGACGTGTGGACGCGTGTGGTTCCTCTCACATCTGATGACGCATCTATAATATGAACCGTAACTTGAAAATAATGCTTTGTTTCTGTTTCTGTTGATGGATACACGTGCTGGCTCCTCAGTGATGCACTACAACAACAGCGATAATAAAAGAACAACGTGGGCAAACGGTCTCTCTTTGTAAACTTTGTTCAATGCATGCGAGTGCTGCCGTATGTTCGAATATGACCAGGTGTTTCTGTGTCATCACCGGGTGTAGATCCAGAAGATGCGAATGAGAACTCGTGCGCTGTGAGAAGATCTGTCTGTGTGCTCATCCGAAAGTCACACTCGTCTCACAGCACACAGATATTGAGTCTCTTTCAAGTCTTGCGCTTACACGGACAAGCTCACACAAAAGTATGTCAACATGTCCATCTTGATGAGCTTCCTAGCACACATAGTCTGTATAATCCTTAAGTGAACTTTATACAGTGAGAAAGACGACGCATATATCCGTGCATCAGCTCTTAAAGGGGCAGTCGCCTTTACTGCGGTCTGTTTAATCTCAAACTAAAGACAAGGACATCACTCACTGCTCCTGATTGAATAGCTTTTGTAAGTTTAATAAGGATTAATCGTTAAATTAAACAGTTAAATAAGCATTATTTTAACTTTATTACATTTCTGTACCTTTCTGCCGGCCAGTAGGCCTGTACATTATTATTTAATGTACTCATGAGTGAGGTCAAGATAAACATTTTTATTTGAATTTTATTTTATACTGTGTATTGTTGCAATGTGCTAATAAATATTTGCATACTTTGTAATTGATTTATTATTTGAAACTTTAATATTAATGTATGCAATTGCAATGCCTTGATTTTTAGTAAAGTTACACAGTCATAGCCATAAATGCAATGGTACTAATAATTGGCATCATTTCTTTCAGTGTTTCGGTTTTCGGCCTTGGTTTCCTCTTTTTCGGTTTCAGCCAAGAATTTTGATTTCGGTGCATCCCTACTTTCTAACATTTACAGACAGATTATATACCTGTGAAATTTAAGTTATGCACTGAGGAAAGCACCACATCTCAACAGCGCGAGTATACATCTGTCTGTCAGCACAAGTCTATCTCTCAGAGCATCTGTCAGGGCAAGCTGCTTTAAACTACACATGTTAACTTTATCTTACCAGTTATTTTAAAGCCCTTAATTTATAAAGCATGCGTCATGTTGAGTTGCATCATGCACTTTCCCTGCATCAGCTCATTCTGCGTACTATATTTTTCAGATGTGTTCATATCAAACTACTGTATATCGATAAACAGTATTGTTTCATTTCATATCGTTTCTAAATAATATATCAATATATTGTACAAACTCGATATACCGCCCAGCCCTAATGGCACAGTATGATGTCAAAAATGGCTGAATTGCTTGTATGGGCACTTCTCCCAGATGAACACACACACACACACACCAAGAGCGAGAGGTGAAATCCAGGCATTCAAACAGGAATCCACGTGATTGGGAGTATCAGGTGTGGATGAAAAAGCTGGAGACACAAATTTGCTGCACTGACCAAAAGAAAGTGGTTGGGTTTGAAAAGTCTGAGCTGTGCTTCACGCTACACTATTGACAACAGACAAACACAATCTCACGTTGCTAATGTGACCTTTAAGAAAAAATGACATTCTTAAGAGATGTTTTTTTGGGAATTCAAAATATTTTAAATAATTAAATTATAAAAGACAAAGCAGTTCAGACGAATGATTGTTTCCTGAATCCGGCCTCAGATTCCTGGAGCGGTTGAATTTCCTCAGACATAACAACATAGCTTTGCTTTGTGGGACATGTGAGGGCTCTTTGCATAGACACAAACGCTCAGTCCACCTGGTGCTTTATGCAAATCCTTCTCCAGTCGTGCACAGGACATGTTCTGCTAAATTCAGCTGGTGTCTTCCATTGAATCATGCCCAGAGAAGGCAGGGAACTCTCCTCCTCTCCTACACGGCCATGTCACCCAACCCCACTGGCAACACATGCATTCAATTAAAGTCTGAATCTCTTGACTCATCCTTTTGTGTGTTTCCATCCCATTTCCCCTCCACACTTTCCAAGATGCTGGAACTCATTCTGTGTGCCAACATGAACATCTTGAGCTCCTTTTTCAAAACCATGCTGTGATTCCCAATCCATGTTAACGGATTCACAGATTTGTTAGGAGAGTGAACTAATACGTTAATGTTTGGGAAAGACGACATCCAAATCCAAACGCCTCCTGGCACAGCACATTTCACCGCAAATGAAACACAAGGAACAACAGATGTTTTCTTCAGCTTTGTTTCAAGTATTTTTCTGAGCAAATTTAGTTTAGTCGTATTACAATTTCAGTCAAAACGACCAGAGCAGAATGTCATGGCCATCTCTTTCTGTGGTGAATCTTCTGTTTAACGGAGATTACATTCAGTTGGATAACATTAATCTGTTTCTGAGGTGCTTTTTTACCCCAGAAACAATGCTTTGTATAAATCAGGCGATGTTATGATTGTTTTAAATGGGTATTTTGCGCATCATTTCTATGAGGTTCCTTCCAAGTAATGAGTTAAAGGGTTACTTCAGCGATTAGCATTAAGCTTTGTATCAGTAGAAACCTGGGAGTATATTCGAATTATCCTACTTTCCCCCATATATCCCCCTGAGACGATTAGAATTATTTTATTTCTGGAAAAATCCTGGAAAAATCATTATTTTGCATCATCAGAGGAGTTTTTGTCCAGAGGCTGAAGACTACAGCCAGCAGGAGGCGCTATTTCCACATGTTTTCAACATCACACTCGCAGCACTCGGCTCGGGAGCTGCGGAGATTCATGTAAACGGAGCGGTGGAGAGCAAAGTGAGTGTTTTAACTTATCAAATGAACTTCCTATGAAAGTTTCCAAAGGCATGAACTGAAAATGCGTCAGACTGATCCCGCGCTGTGATGTTATGCCACGGCCGTGCTCCTCAGCTCATGTGATGAATGTAATCCGATCCTGCTGTGTTTGTGCCGTGACACTCAATCGGCTCACTCACATTATATTGAACACACATGTTCAGTTTTTAATTGTAGTGTCTCTAACTGAACTGATTTTATGAAAATGAACACGGTGGGGAAGTGATCCAGTACTCCAGTAGCCAGAGTGGCCTCGTAGGGCAGCGAAGCAGTGCATTCTGGGAATTGTTGTCACCAAATTCAAAAATAATTTCACATTTCTACTACATAAATGACCCAGTTTAAATAAAGTGCTGAAGTACCCCTTTAATCGTTAGGCGAGCACTTGACAAGCACATTATTTAACGCATCCTATATGATATTAATCAGGAACAAAATAAACATAATATTACAAACTACATCTGCACAAAATGATGTGAATGCACAAGTGAAGTTGAACTAAGTTACGTGATAATCAGTCCTAGTTGGTCATTATTGCGCTGAAGCTGATCACCGGCACGCTCTACTACCGCTCTAATTCTTAACCACATGCATCCTATATGAGATAAATCAGATATAGACAGGCCTGCACAAAATAAACACAATATTACAAACTACATCTGCACAAAACAAAAGGCTGCGAATGCACACGCAAACTTGTAGTCAAGATGAAGATGTACCTCCAGCTGTAAAATGGTCCCAAATATAACTCCGGCACGCTGGCAGTATTTTTCCTCCCGTTTTTCGTGGTTGAGCAACACATGTACGTGCACGACCCTGCTTAATCAATGATCGATAAGATCGTCGATTAATCGTTAGATCTAGAAAACACACACTCCCACTTGTAAAGACGGAGATGTTAAATACTGCAACTCAAACAGCGTTTAGAAAACTAGCCCCGTCCGAATACGGCTTCAGAAAAAAACTGCTAAAAATGAAGATATTTCTTAATATTTGGTTATGTTTGTAATGAAAATGCATCTTTCTAGTTATGCCAAGCTCTAAAACGTTTTATAATATTTATTTTAATGCTTTATCAATATAATATGATATTGATAAGTAGAGCAAACAGCTGTATTGTTTAAACAAAACAATAAGAGGGATATCTGACACTTCAAATCGTTTCTGTGACCCGTGACTCTATTCTTGCATGTGTTCATGCGCTAATAATCCTCATTACAGAGATAATGAAACACAGGCTGTAATAAATCAGCACAACAAGACGGCTAATTAAGCAAATTAATTGGAGGACAAGTGATGCATATCTCTTAGATCTCGATCCTTGCACAGAAAAGCTTAGTGAGTTGACCGAAGCAGGCCGACAAATAAATCCACTGCACAGCTGTGTGTGTCGGCTTCAGTTCGCTGCTCCACGTCTAAATGTACTCTTAATTCCCAGTTACTTAGAGACCGTTTGAGAGGGCGCTCATCTGCTCGGAGCATTGCGTAACCGTCTGTGCCCTTCATTATGAAGAATGAGTCTGGCACTCCAGTAAAGCACCTTTAATTAAACATTTATCTGGGAAGCGGCAGCTAAAGAGATGAGCAGTGAGGAAGGCCATCGCAGACTCACCCGGGAATGACCCGTCCACAACCTGAAAGCCCACCATGGCACCTGCATCATCACTTCAGACTCTTACAGCATGTTTTGTGTCATACATCTGGCTAACTTGCACAAAACTATAATTGCAAATTCAGTTAGTGTGTATCTTATGGTGGTCTTATGGTCTGTGCGATATGAACCAATATTTCACCAATATTTCATTACACGCATACCTTTTTTGGAAGCTGGCTTTACCGACGATATTTGCACCATATCTTTTCTTCTTTTCATATGTTGTTATACGTCACATTAATATCTACAACCGGGACTGTCATAACATTATAATGAGAACACGCCAATATTTCTGCTCTTAAACATAATTATTTTAAAAAAATTAGTTGAAATAGTGTGAGCTGAATAGTGTGAGTTGTCAACAGAAGCGATTAACAGCCTCATAGTGCACAGTAAGCCTGGCTTTAAAGGGTTAGAAGTCATCATTAAAAATCAATTTCTCTGTTTTGAGGAAATTAATTGTTTTTGACTTCTAGAACCCAATTGTTACAGTTTATTCAGCTGCCGTTACACTTCAGGATCTAATGCACAGATCCAATATTATGAGACAGACCAGATGTCCTGCCGGTTTACACACACACACACACACACACACACACACACACACACACACACACACACACACACACACACACACACACACACACACACACACACACACACACACACACACACACACACACACACACACACACACACTATTCTCAAAGCCACGCCCACCGGGGTGAAACAAACCAACCGGCTCCATTGACTTTCTATTGAGTGAAGCACCTCCTTGTCAATTCTGACTTCTTACAAAAAACGAACAATGTCTAAAAGCTGAAATTTGACAAGGTGTAAAGAAACTTATATTATACGCTGTTGACCCAAAAAACAAGTGTTTAAAGACACAAAAGTGGGTACAGGCAATTGAGACCTACACCCATTGGAGGGGAACATGATCAGCGACAGGAAATATAATATATACAAATGACATTTGGATATTTGACAATATGGTGACCGCACACGTAGGCATACTGAGAGTCAGTATCCCAAAATCCCTTTCTTCCTGCTGAAGCTTCACATCTTATTGCCTGGATCCAGTTTTGTCTCATTCTTCTTCGCTCGTTTTTTTGGGGTCGACAGCTTATAAAAACTTACTTTTTTTAGCTTGTTTGCTGTACACCTTGACACATATCAGCTTTTAGACATTGTTCTGTTTTTTTGTAATAAGTGTGAAATGACAAGGAGGCGCTTCCCGCAATACAAAGTCAATGGAGCGCGTCGGATTGTTTCCCCCCCGGTAAGGGCGTGGCCTAAATACGCTCTGTCTCTATGCCAGGTGTGCAAAAAAACCGTAACTAATATTTGAATCCCTCCCAAATAAAACGAAAACCAATACAGCGAACAAATATCCTGGTCCATCCCTTATTTTTATAATGAAATTCAACATGGCCGTACATTAAAGCTGTGAATATTTCAATTCAAATCATTCCACACACATTTTCAGTATTAAAAATGAATATAGCTACTGGCTATATAACATAAAGTTTCGAATACGTTTGGCATTAATTTGCTTCTATACTCTAGCCAGTAGCCACATTTAATATATTCAATGGAATAATCATCACTTTAAACAAACGTGAAATAAAAAAAGAAATACATTTTATTAAGAGTAATTATATGAGTGTGAGCAGATGAGCTTGTGTAAAATGGCGTTGGCAGCAGAAAAGCAAACAGATCACATTAGGCTTCAGTGCTCTGCCCTGACTCTAAGCTCTGCCCTAACAAGACACTTCCCATGACTCACACACACACACACACACACACACAAAGAAACATAAGGGCTTGTGTAAATCAGGGTGGATGGATGAAGGAATAAACTGTCCAGAGAGAAGATCGGCACTTCAGTAAAGTTCTGCATAATCCGATCAACAATACAATTGAACACAAGCCAGATTATGCAATGAGTGGTTGCTTATGCAGAACTCACAACAACAGTGCTAGGATGTTGTGGGTGGTTAGTAGGTGTTTACTGACCTGTTTATAGGCCAAGAGCCCGGCTCATGCATCCATGGCATCCTGGTCTTCAGATATGACTCAAGTGACTATTGTGTACACTGTCTATGGGATTTGAACCAGTTTTTTTGTTTGCCACATGACAATCACAAATCTGAATCCTTGGAAAAGCAGCAGCCGACCTTTCTTCAATGCTAAATACCTCAAACTGTGTGCTATATTAGCAACAACAGCTAATAACCAATCGAACATCCATGAAGATAAACAGAAATGAGCACCTGAAAAACCTAAGACCATAAAAATCGCACATGTCCTGTGATCATACCGATGTACAGTAATGCTCAAAAGTTTGGGGATGTAAGAAGAATTCATGTTTTTGAGAGACCAAGACTGCATTTATCTGATAAAAAATACAACAAAAGCAGCAAAATTGGGTAACCAGGAGAGACACAGGGCCCACGACCGACCTAAAGTATCCAGATTTGTAGCCCATTCTCAATGTGAAACTGCCCAAGCAACATCACTCAGCAAACACTGCTCAAAAAGTTGCCAGATTTACACTTACATGTATCAATGAGGCAATAATAATCGGTTCAAATTAGGGATGCTCAATTCGGTTAATTTTCCCCACTAACAACCGATGCTCATTAATCGATTATTAACCGTTAACTGATAAGATTATAATATTGAATTGACATCAAATAAAAATACAATTGATGAGTGTCTGTGACCCGTTAAAAATACTTTTTTTAAATACGCAAACACACCAAAAAAACAGACATGACTTTCTCAGGCCACATGTAAAATTAGATGAATTAGGGATGCTCACATTGACCGTTTAACCGTTAACCGACAGTATGAATTTTAACCGATTAATACTATCAGTTAAACGGTTTAAATGTTTTTTTTGTTTTTCTCCTGTTGCTGTTTGCTGCAAGGTTAAAGAAAAATATGCTACATATACATATGCTTATTTGTTACCTCGCGGGGCGCGTTACACGTGCACACACGTGCCTACAGACATATTTCACTGCCTGCAACAAGCAAAATGAAGCGAGCGAAACGAAGTACTGTGTGGGACAATTTCGATAGAAAGGGTGACGACGTTACTTGTGTAATATGCCACGCGGTATTAAAATACAGCAGCAGCACAAGTACAATGCAATATCACCTGCGAGCCAAACATCCACAAGCATCGAGTGATGAAGGGCAACAAACTTTGCCCACCATGTTATCAAGGAGAAGATGCGATGCACGGCGATCTGAGGAGATAATGCAGAGAATCTGTTCAATGGTTGTAAAAGACGTTTTGACCATCAGTGTGGTCTGTGGTGAGGGTTTTCAAGAGCTACTGGGCTATATTGAGCCCAATTACGAAATTCTTTCAATACCATTACTCGTAGAATTGAAGCCTGTTTTGAGGAGAGAGAAAAAACGCTTAAATCACATCTCGAAAGCACAAAGTTCGTGGCCCTAACGACTGACTGCTGGACAGCACTCACAACGGAGAGCTATATAACAGATTCAACGCGTTATCTCCTCAGATAAGCTGAGGTTATTGATACGTTGCATGCGCGTGACAATTTGATAATGTGAATCCAGGTTCTGTCTGTTCTATGCTGCTGTTTGCATGTTAAAATAAACCCGTGGAAGACATAGACACTCGTCAATTGTATTTTTTATTTAATGTCATAGGCTATATATGTCATATATTATTATCATATAGGCTATACAATATTAGCCTATAATCTTATCAGTTAACGGTTAATAATAAACGAGCGTGGAAAATTAATCGAAATGAGCATCCCTAAGATGAATTATTAAAAAGATTATTAAAATAAATACGTATGGTATGGATGACAGTGACAGACAGTCACCGTTTATTCCCCTCGTACTGACATGGAGCTGTTATTTCTTTCTTTAATTCCAAATGGAGACTTTATTATTATTTTGTGCTGTATTATTTGGTTACTGTTATTTCTGGTTCAAAAGGAAGCAAAAAATAAGACTAAAATCTAAAGTGTTCATGTTATTTTATACATGGTTGTGAAATTAATGAATGCATAATATTCGTGATAATCTTGAAACAGTGATTATTTCTCAGACTATAATCGTCCCAAAAAAATCTATAATCGTTGCATTATAAACAACCGCATTCAAACCCGCACTGAATGAACTGAACCATATAATGTGAGAGCCACACTCAACAGTGAAATAACGACAGGCTTAGTTACTCACAGAGATGGAGAAATGATCTGTCTAATACTCTCGGTTACAAAGAATGTAAAGTCCTTGTCAGTTGTTTAAAATGATGGATGACCTCGCGCCTCGATTGGACTCGAGTTATTCAATAACACGCTGTCAATCCCAAACGGTTACTATGAAAGCAGCCACAATGGACATTTGTGTTGCTGATAGGTATGTTTTAATTCTTGGCACTTTACTTTTTATATTGGGATTTATTTTTTTTGAGAAAATGTTTGAATAAAATGTTGTAAGGACTAATGGCAGACGTTATGGTTATTATGTGTTGGTCGGTTAACTAAACGATTAAAAATTAATAATTTGATTCTTAAAAATCACAATTAGAAACCCACTGAAAGTCCACACACTTTGACGCATTCAAGACATTGTAAAACTAATCCATAAAAATGAAGCGTCTTTTGGGAACAAAAACGTATAGCGAATTACCGAGATTGAACCTCATTGGTTCTTGAAGCTCAAACGTGCTGCGTAACACGAGAATGAACCTCATTGGTTCTTGAAGCTCAAACGTGCTGCGTAACGCGAGAATGAACCTCATTGGTTCTTGAAGCTCAAACGTGCTGCGTAACACGAGAATGAACCTCATTGGTTCTTGAGAAGCTCAAACGTGCTGCGTAACACGAGAGTGAACCTCATTGGTTCTTGAGAAGCTCAAACGTGCTGCGTAACACGAGAATGAACCCCATTGGTTCTTGAGAAGCTCAAACGTGCTGCGTAACACGAGAATGAACCTCATTGGTTCTTGAAGCTCAAACGTGCTGCGAATACAGAATGAACCTCATTGGTTCTTGAAGCTCAAACGTGCTGCGTAACACGAGAATGAACCTCATTGGTTCTTGAAGCTCAAACGTGCTGCGTAACGCGAGAATGAACCTCATTGGTTCTTGAAGCTCAAACGTGCTGCGTAACACGAGAATGAACCTCATTGGTTCTTGAAGCTCAAACGTGCTGCGTAACACGAGAATGAACCTCATTGGTTCTTGAAGCTCAAACGCGTGCTGCGTAACACGAGAATGAACCTCATTGGTTCTTGAAAGCTCAAACGCTGCGTAATATGAGAATGAACCTCATTGGTTCTTGAAGCTCAAACGCGTGCGTAACATGAGAATGAACCTCATTGGTTCTTGAGAAGCTCAAACGTGCTGCGTAACACGAGAATGAACCTCATTGGTTCTTGAGAAGCTCAAACGTGCTGCGTAACACGAGAATGAACCTCATTGGTTCTTGAGAAGCTCAAACGTGCTGCGTAACACGAGAATGAACCTCATTGGTTCCTTAGAAGCTCAAACGTGTTGCGTAACACTAGAATGAATATCATTGGTTCGACAGTGGAAACGCGGCTGGGTGATTCTCACAAAACCATTAAAAAACCACGGCACTAATGATTTAATATATAATGTGTAATATAGTAATATTAAAAAGCATCAGAATAAAGACAATACTGTTCTCTACCTTGCACAATGTGTGATTTCAACATAAGAATTTATTATTTTTAAATTTTATTGCATTTTCTGCTGAAATTCTCATTACCGCAATGCGTCCGGCAGTGTTTGAACGTGTGTTATGTTGTAATTTAAACAAATTAACATAAAAATATTTAGAATAAAAATAAATGGATGTTTTACTAGATTATTTCAGATGACAGAAAAATAATTTACTAATTCATGCATAATAATAATGAAGAAATATTAGGAAAATTATGTGTCCATGCCTGATGTTCTCATCCTCCGCAACACTTTTTGAGGACTGTTTAAGCGCACATACAGAAATTAAATAAAATTTGATTTTGAGTGACTAAGCACATGGGCCAGTTACTTCAAGATGGCTACCAGGTCAGATCATCTCTTTATATCTCTCCAGTTAAATGTTAAATATTCCCTTGTCAAAATGTTTACACAACATTTTGATTATCATTACCGAAACTGGTAGTTTTCTACATTTCGAAAATTGTTAGATTTACAATTTTCTATGAAAATGTGCTTTATTAAAGTCTAATTATATTCACTGAGTAAAAAATTAGCAAAGCCTTCATGGCTTCTCTATTGTTAGCAAAACATACCTTGATACCTTGGTGCTCCAGATGTTTTTAGGATGTGCAGTATTGAGTGTAAAAGAGAGAGGCACTAAATCCACTTTTGTTACCAAAACGAGATTACTTGAGCTATATTATGAACAATAGACTTAAAAAAAATTGAATTTTGTTCATATTTGACAGGAACATTACAATACCCACTCCAGGCAGTCCGTTCTGTCAAATGAGGGAAGTTCTGACCTCTTTGATTACAACACTGCCCTGCAGGCACCCATTTCATTTTTGCATGAACACTTCACCATTTAAAATAAAAATAATGACACGGATAAGAAAGAGACACCTAAACCATGTGAAAAACAGAGATGCGGTTTCCATTTCCACTAGACAGTCAAAATCAAGACACCACAGAGTAGACCCACTGAAACGACACCAGATCTAAACACACTTCCTGAGTCGAGCCATCAGGTCACATCCTTCAGACCTACATACTGTTTACATTTATATATTTAAGACCTAAGTCTTCTGACAGCATCTGTAAATTACAGTAAGCCATCTGAGAAGTGCAGAAACCATTAAAATCAGGAAATATTATACAGTCTGCCATATTGAAACTATTTTCGTCAATTGAGGACATACTTGATTTACAAATCAAAGCTATTTACTGTAGTTTAACATTAACACATGCTCACACATTTTGGCATCATCCTCAAATTATACTTCAATATCAAAGGAAAACTGATAAGTTATCCAATTAAATGAGAAAATATCCTAAGTCTAATGCAACACATTCTTGAAAACTAACTGTTAATACAGCAAAGATGTTTTACTGTCGTCTTCACTGGGCTTATTCTGGTGATTTTCCTTCCCAAAGAGCAGAGAGCAAAGATTGAGTGCGCGGCGCGCGCGAGCGAGCGCGCGCGCGAGCGCGTGAACGAGCGCGCAGCGGCGCGTGATCGAGAGCGTGCGTGATCGAAACGAGCGAAGCGAGCGGTGCGCGAGCGAGCGTGCGTGATCGAACGAGCGAGCGAGAGCGTGCGCGATTGAGAACGAGCGTGCGCAATCGAGCGTGCGTGATCGAGAACGAGCGGTGCGCGATCGAGCGGTGCGTGATCGAACGAGCGAGCGAGAGCGGTGCGCGATCGAGAGCGTGCGCGCGAGCGAGCGGTGCGCGAGCGTGCGCGAGCGAGCGGTGCGCGAGCGCGCGCGAGCGAGCGGTGCGCGAGCGAGCGCGCGCGAGAGCGGTGCGCGAGCGAGCGGTGCGCGAGCGGTGCGCGAGCGAGAGCGGTGCGCGAGCGGTGCGCGAGCGAACGAGCGAGCGGTGCGCGATTGAGAACGAGCGCGCGCGATCGAGCGGTGCGTGATCGAACGAGCGAGCGAGCGGTGCGTGATTGAGAACGAGAGCGGTGCGCAATCGAGAGCGGTGCGTGATCGAGAACGAGAGCGAGCGAGAGCGGTGCGTGATCGAGAGCGGTGCGTGATCGAACGAGCGAGCGAGCGTGCGCGAAGCGAGCGAGCGGTGCGTGATCGAGAACGAGAGCGAGCGAGAGCGGTGCGCGATTGAGAACGAGAGCGGTGCGCAATCGAGAGCGGTGCGTGATCGAGAACGAGAGCGAGCGAGAGCGGTGCGCGATCGAGAGCGGTGCGCGAGCGAGAACGAGCGAGAGCGGTGCGCGATTGAGAACGAGAGCGGTGCGCGATCGAGAGCGGTGCGTGATCGAGAACGAGAGCGAGCGAGAGCGGTGCGCGATTGAGAACGAGAGCGGTGCGCGATCGAGAGCGGTGCGTGATCAAGAACGAGAGCGAGCGAGAGCGGTGCGCGATTGAGAACGAGAGCGGTGCGCGATCGAGAGCGGTGCGTGATCAAGAACGAGAGCGAGCGAGACCGGTGCGTGATCGAGAGCGAGCGAGAGCGGTGCGTGATCGAGAGCGAGCGAGAGCGGTGCGTGATCGAGAACGAGAGCGAGCGAGCGGTGCGTGATCGAGAACGAGAGCGAGCGAGACCGGTGCGTGATCGAGAACGAGAGCGAGCGAGACCGGTGCGTGATCGAGAGCGAGAGTGGGTCTGGAGTCCTCTCATGAGGGAGCTCGGAGGCTTAAGGACGAGCGACACCAGTGAAGGACGAGAGAGGACCAGGCCTGAGGCCTGTTGCATGAAGCTAGCTGAACAAACTCTGAGTTTCAGAGTAGGTTTAGAGTTGACAAATCCAGATAAATCCAACCTGGTTTAGATCAAGTTCAATTGTTTCTCAAAGCTTGGTATAAACTTTCTCTGTCAACTCAGGTTTAATCCAGAGTTTGTGATTAACACTGAAGCGCGTGCACCTGAAAGTGTGACACGTGCAGCAAACAGCCAATCACAGAGTCCGTTTGATTCACTTCTCTTCTGAAGATTGAGAGATCGTTCTGAAAATTATCATGAAATGAAATGTGTTTAAAGCAGGAATAAACACTGCTGCTGCAGCTGAAAGAATATCTGACTATATCAATGCATAATGTGAATCAAAGAAATATGCCTAATAATTATTAAAAAGAGCTCAAATAAATACACGTTGTTTAAAAGAATTATGAATGCATGTTTTATATTTATATTAATATTTGGCTACTTGTCAATATAATATAATTATATGAATATATTATGTGAATTAAAAGTGATTATAATTCATATATTATAAATATAATAAATAATTTGCACCAAAAGATGAGCAATTTTGTCTCTAAAGTTTTTTCACTATAAACTACTTTAATTTGAGAGATACAGGTGGTGTGAGTTTTACTTGCAGCTGATTGGTCCAGTTTGAGTTTGTGATCTCTAACCCAGAATAAAAGCTGCTCCAGAGCAGGTTAGCTGTGTAGTGTAAGTTACCATGGTGATTAACACTGCTAAAAACCAATCCACCTTCTTGAGCCCAAAAAAACAGAGTTTGCTCAAACTAATCTCAAACTTACCTGGGTAGCAACTGAAACCAGCTTTGTGCAACAGGCCACTGGACTTTATGTTGTGTTTTGTTTGTTTAATTATGTGTGTGCGTGGCAGCCGTCCGTGATGGGCTTTCGTTTCGTTTACTTGATTAAAGTCTTTTAAAATGTTCGCCGCTCCTTCTTCCCATATCAACGAACTGTGTTACATTGGTACCGAAACCCGGGAGGAAGGAGGGACATGCTGTCGGAGAGCCCTCGCTGCTGAGGAGTTCAGGCAGTGCGGATGAAGAGAGACCGCGAGTGGCTACCCGAGGGGTGGTGCTGGAGCGAGTGAAGACCGGTGGGACGGAGAGCTCGCTGCCGTGCCTCTGGGTCGAGGTGGGCTGGCGGCCGTCCTGGAGGGACCGGAGGAGTCGCCGGCGTTCGCCGTGGGCTGGAGCCTGCTGCCATCCGACATGATGGGGAGGAGCCCGGGACTCGCTGCCCTCAACCGGAGGAGCCACCGCCGGACACCTGGGGGCGGAGGAGGATCAAGCCAACGAGTGTCCAGTACCATCGCATGGCACCGCGAGGAAGAGCCTCTCGGCTGGCAGTGTGTCCAGGAACCGGACCGGAGTTATTATTTTTCCCTCTCTCCACTCTCTCGTCCTGTCGCTCTCTGTGTCTCCCAGATGTGGAAGACGCGGAGATTGGGCCCCCCGTGGGGGGAGCAGGTGCCATCTCAAATATTGTTTATTTGTTTACTTATTAAAGTCTTTGTAAATGTTCGCGAACACAAAGTTTCTTGGGGAAACAACAATTTTGCGAGAAAATATTAATGTTTTTCAAGCTAAAGTTTAGGTTTTTTAGGGAACGCATGTGATATACGAGGAAACGCAAATGTTTTGCAAGTAAAAGAGAAGTTTACAAATGAGCGCAATAGTTTTACGAGAAAAAAAGTGATTGTTTCGCTAGCAAGTAAGCTTGTGAGGGGACACAACAGTTTTGTGAACGAACACAAAGTTTCTTAGAGGAACGCAATAGTTAATTGAAATATGTTTGTTCCCATCCCCATGTCCCTTCAGGGGCTCCACAGATATCTGACAGCTATAGATCACAAATCAAAAGACAGTTGAACAGGGATATCACGCCTGCATATTTGACATATCTAAAGCTTTTAGTCGTTGTTGCTTTGTTAGCTCAAACAAAGCAAAGCAGTCAACAAGTCAATCTCATCAGATTACAGTCGACAAGTGAAGTTCATACTTTTTGCCATATTATTAAAGCGCGTGACAGAAGCACCACTTGTGACATTTGTTGCAGGAAAATGTCAGTAGATGTATGAAACACAACTGTCATCTACTAAATCAAAACAAACAAACAAACAAACAAACAAACAAGCCGCAATCACGAGGGGCTGCACGCGAGCTTTGCTGCAAACCCCTCGCGCTTCCCTCCAAAACAATTTTAAAACAAAACCGTTAAATTAACTCATTACTCAAGCTTTCAATAATGTCATATCTGCTTGAAAACAAAAAACGGATGACATCTTATAATACATAAACCGTTTAATTTAAGCAAAACGTTAACCTGTCCAAATAAATGTAATTTAATTAGTTGTGAAATGATTTACTTAGCCAGACATTGCACACTAGCCTGGGGCTAACACAATGATAAGACTTATCACAAGATCTCAACAGCAAAGCAATGAAGCATCCAGATTGAGTGATAATAAACTAGTTTAAAAGGACCGTACCAGCTGTTGTCGGATCCAGCGAATCATCCTGTCTCGAGCTAGCGCAGTGAGCTAGCCCGCTTCACCGTCACAAATCCCCGCAACATCAATTAAACCGCTTCCCCTGGCGAGTCTTCCTCTCTGCATTACAGTGGAAACAAGTGTACACCGCGAACACACCGACCCCGACCCATTCTGCTACTCGAACCCAGTGCGGTGAGCTGGAAACACGAACACAAACACACACACACCGACTGCGCTTGACGGAGATGACTTCTGACTGACAACATCCCGGAAGTGACGTCACCGCCCGAGCACATCAACGGCCGAAAGTTGTGTCACACGTGCTACAGGAATTTACATTTAAACACTGGCGTGAGTGTTTCAGTGTTTTAAAACGAGACATTGACATTATAGTCATCGCATAATCTGTACTTTAAAGGGATAGGTAAGGCAAAAATGAACATTGTGTCATCATTTACTCCCTCACATCGATCCACACCCTGATGTGAGTTTCTTTTTCCTGCATTGTAGCGCGGGAAGTAGGGGTGCGAAAATTATATCATGCAGGTTTGGTTTGAAATAGAATGAGTAAATAATAAAAACAATTTGAATCAAAAGTTCTAATACAGCAGTGTTATTATAAGTTATTTGTCCACTTGTGCCGTTATTATTTTTGTATTCATGTGCCTGGTAAACTTAAATCAAAATACCTTTGCCTCTCTTCTTCTCTGATGAAGTGTTTACCTGTGTGAGGGCGGGGCAAGCTGTCACTCACATGAGATCCACCAATAGCGAACCACACCCAATCAATTCCTAATGGACAAAATCAAGCCCCGCCCTACATTTGTTCTCATTCATGAGCCGCTTCACTCGTGTTAGAAGCAGGAAAAATGGGCAAGCGTAAGGATTTGAGCGAGTTTGACAAGGGCCAAATTGTGATGGCTAGACGACTGGGTCAGAGCATCTCCAAAACTGCAGCTCTTGTGGGGTGTTCCCAGTCTGCAGTGGTCAGGATCTATCAAAAGTGCTCCAAGGAAGGAACAGTGGAGAACCGGCCACAGGGTCATGGGCGGCCCAGGCTCATTGATGCACGTGGGGAGCGAAGGCTGGCCCGTGTGGTCCGATCAAACAGACGAGCTACTAGAGCTCAAAACTTTCAACTTTAATCAAAATAACTTCCCCTCCCTCTTTGTCTCTTCTCTGATGACTGTTTACTGACGTGAGGGTGGGGCAACCTGTCACTCACATGATATCCACCAATAGTAAACCACAACCATCCAATCAATTCCTGATAGACTAAATCAAGCCCCGCCCTACATTTGTTCTCGTTCATGAGCCGCTTCTCTCGGATATACATCACAATAGGGAAGTAAAGACCATCGTTACTTCTGTTTCATGCCAACTTTAAAATAGGCTGAATAGAATACAATATTTATAAAAACAATAAATGGCTATTATTGGTTAATTTATCACATCATTCACTGACTGCTAATATCATAGTTATATTAATAATGAAAACAATCCAAAAAAAATCTCAAAATGTAACCAAAAACATCAGAAAAAGATGAGCCGTAGCATTTATTGCTTTATGTTTTGCACTTAACAGTCCTGATATAATTGTGTTATTTCCAAAAGAATGGTTCGGTCATGATATTGTGACTATTAAGGGGAACAGATGCAGAGATTATGCCGTGAAGCCTCCACTCCAGCAGTAATCTGTCAGAGAGCACTGCGCTGTCATCCAGTGGGAGTCTCTGGATTAGTTTAGGAAACACCACAGCTGTCAGAGTATCTGCCTAATATTTTGGGTGAATCAAACAATGAGTATGGATGTTCAGTTTTGTGCATCAGTAGCTTTTGCCTATTCGGTTGATTTAAGGGCAGACAAACAGATTAGTTTCTAACAGGTTATGTTAGTAAAATATAAATGACTGTTGCTCTCTACACGTGTCTTTTCTTTTATTAATGTGTAACTGGGTGTGTTTATCACTCAATGAAGGCCGCGTCTGTTCAGTGTCTTTTATAACACAACAGCGCCCTCCTCGGGATAAAAGGGGAAATAGGCTACATGACGGCATTTTTTATATTGGAAAGTTCGTCAGTTTTATTGGTCAGATTACAGTTATGGATGGACGAACGTCTAATGATTCCTGTGAGTAGTTTTTTTTAAGGAAAATTATGTTTAGAAATGTATCAATGTTATTCAAACAAGACTTAGCTATGTGTAATTCTAGCCAGTTACTTTATTTATTTATTTTTATGTTAAATAAAAGCTGTAAGCATCCATAGTTAACTAATAGTTTGGATACATATTGGCTTTAGTCACTTCTGTATTTCATTTTTGCCTGTAACCATTTACTTTAGCTTACTGTATTGATTAATGTTTTCTGTTGTTTTCTGTTCTGTCATCATGTTAGCTTCAGAGCTAACTTTAAGCTCACAACGAAGGAGAAAATCACGCTAATATAAAACAATAAAGTTACAGAAGGACAAACATGGAAACGAATGGCTATCAATCTCTCGGTAATGAATGCTGTATGTCAATGGAAGTAGCCTAACAACAAGTAAAACTGAGTGGATGAGAAATATTGATTGTAACTAGATGTTTAAGTTGTTGAGATTTGTTGTGTGGTTGCTATGTAGTTTTAAGTATGTCGCTATAGTTGCTTAGGTTTGGATGTGCGTTGCCAGGGAATACTGTGTGGTTGCTAGGTGCTTACGGAACCTGCTGGCCAAATCAAAATAGTCCATGCCCAAGATTTCTGGTCTTTAGATATGACTCAATATTCCTCCCACATTTTTTCCCCCCACCTGTTCTATGATTACCAATTGTGCAAGTTCTCCCACTTAAAAAGATGAGGGAGGCCAGTAATTTTCATCAAAGGGACACTTTGTCACATTGTCTGATTTTTAAAGAATTTATTTGCAAATTATGGTGGAAAATAAGTATTTGGTCAATAACAAAAGTTCATCTCAATACTTTGTTATATACCTTTTGTTGGCAATGACAGAGGTCAAATGTTTTCTGTAAGTCTCCACAAGGTTTTTACACACTGTTGCTGGTAGTTTGGCCCATTCCTCCATGCAGATCTCCTCTAGAGCAGTGATGTTTTGGGGCTGTCATTGTACAACACGGATTTTCAACTCCCTTCAAAGATTTTCTATGGGGTTGAGATCTGGAGACCTTGAAATGCTTCTTACGAAGCCACTCATTCGTTGCCTGGATGCCACCCGAATTTAGCCCCGCCCACATAGGGCTGGGCGATATCCAAAAAATATATGTATCTCGATATTGTCCACATTTTTACGATATTCGATATATATCTCGATATGTTTGCAATTGCTTTTAAATAAATAAAAAGATTTTCTTTTGCCCCCCATTAAAAACAACAAAAACTATTTAGATAGAACCAAATTAAATACAAAATGTTTATGTTTACTGAACAGGTTGGGATGACCACAATCTTAAATCATGATACGAGTAATTTAATATATTTTTAAATGTACTTTTATAATTACAATATAGATTTTTAAATTGATCTTTTTTTTTTTTTTACATAAGTAAAACATGCAAATTACAAACAATATGACAAAAACAGTGCTTTATTTTCAGCTACAGTGGGTCTATTTAACAGCTGCAAGTCAATAAATAAATCAAAAATCAAATAAAAAGTCACTTCACTCTATAAATTAACTATAGGCTACACTGATTCTTAATAAATATATCAAAGTTGTTTAGCCAAGCATGGGGTGGTTTTCTATTTTTTGTTGTTGTTTGATTAACATTAAATCACACAGAATATGAGGTCCGGCCCTTTAAGAGCTGCACGGACCAAATTCACTCTAACACACGGTTTCTCACTCAACTCTGTGTATGTTCATTAAAGACATACACTACTGTGTTTACCTGAATATTCGCCAGGACATGCATTTTTACATCTGTTTGACCTTTTGAAACCCAATAATCCATGAAGGAATAGAATCCCGATCGTATGTTGTCTGAAAGGCGTGTGTGCACGCTTCAGGTCAGAGTCCGGCAGCGCGAGCACGTCCCGCGCTGTGCTGTTTTTTCTCTCATGCACGCATGTTTCTGTTGCTTTCTTTGTCATGCGCTACGCGTATATTTAACTCTTCTGCTTCCAATGTTTAGTGAACGGTGGAAGCAGACCTCTGCGTTATCTGGTAATGTTATTTAGGAAAGTTTGCATGTTGAATTTGAGATATTCACAATATTTTCCAATTTTACATCGTCGTCAAAATTATTGCGATATTATCGCTAATATTTGATATATTGCCCAGCCCTACGCCCACAACATTTTTGCTCAGGCAATTCGGTCTGGACTCGATCCATAGAGGAGGAATTATGCCTGAACAGAAACTGTTCGGACCAATGAAATCATCAGGGCGGGCTTTAGACGATGATGGACAGATGATAAACAGTAAGGTAATCATCCAAGTCATCGAAGGCGCTTGGGTTGAATTTGCTCTTATCCCGAACTTGTTCGTATATGCATTCACCTTCACTATTTCTCTCAGAAACGATGATCGTGTTGGTCAGTACTCTGTGTATCCTTAAATTATTTTTACAACACCGGCAAAGATCATTTACACTCATCTTTTTCTTCTAACGTTACTTAAGGTTGCCAAGTTTTTTTGCAATGTCACGCAATTGCTACTCAAAAATATAGCCCAAAACAATAACTTTCCGGAGGGAAAAGCGTTCGGTTGGCAAAATATGTTATTTTGGCAAGGTTGCCTGCTAAAATTTGCATTCCTTGGGTCTATCACATAATTGGGGTTGCTTCAACCTGCGGACATGGAGAAAAACACGGACTTGACAACACAGTCTAGTTGAGTTCTGGGCGGTGTGTTTGGTATCATTGTCATGCTGAAAGAACCAGCCACATTTTATCTTCAATGCCCTTTCTGATGGAAGGAGGTTTTTACTCAAAATCTCATGATACATGGCTCCATTCATTCTTTCCTTTACACTGCTCAGTCGTCCTGGTCCCTTTGCAGAAAAACAGCCCCAAAGCATGATGTTTCCACCCCCATGCTTCACAGTAGGTGTGGTGTTCTTTGGATGCAACTCAGCATTCTTTCTCCTCCAAACATGACAAGTTGAGTTTTTACCAAAAAGTTCTATTTTGGTTTCATCTGACCATATGACATTCTCCCAATCCTCTTCTGGATCATCCAAATACTCTCTAGCAAACTTCAGATGGGCCCGGACATGTACAGGCCTAAGCAGGGGGACACGTCTGGCACTGCAGGATTTGAGTCCCTGGTGGCGTAGTGTGTTACAGATGGTAGCCTTTGTTTCTTTGGTCCCAGATCTCTGCAGGTCATTCACAAGGTCCCCGTGTAGTTCTGGGATTTTTGCTCACCGTTCTTGTGATCATTTTGACCCCACGGTGTGAGATTTTGCGTGGAGCCCCAGATTGAGGGAGATTATCAGTGGTCTTGTATGTCTTCAATTTTCTAATAATTGCTCCCAAAGTTGATTTCTTCACACCCAGCTGCTTACCTATTGCAGATTCAGTCTTCCCAGCCTGGTGCAGGTCTACAATTTTGTTTCAAGAGCCTTTGACAGCTCTTTGGTCTTGGCCATAGTGAGTTTGCAGTCTGACTGTTTGAGTTTGTGGACAGGTGTCTTTTATACTGATAACGAGTTCAAACATGTGCCATTAGTACAGGTAACGAGTGTTGGACAGAGGAGCGTCTTAAAGAAGTTACAGGTCTGTGAGAGACAGAAATTGATTTTTTTTCTCATTCTGTCTCTCATAGTTGAAGTGTACCTTTGATGAAAATTAGCTACAGGCCTCTCTCATCTTTTTAAGTGGGAGAACTTGCACAATTGGGGGCTGACTAAATACTTTTTTGCCACACTGTATGTATAGCCCAGATATTAGTGTTGTCAATCGATTAAAATAATTAACATATTAATCTTACATTTTTAATGAATCGTGATTAATCATATTTTTATATTTTTATATTGTAATAATTTCACAGTTACTCTCCAAATTAATGTAGAAACAACTTGTCTAACAGGTAGGAAATATTTTCCAGGTAGGAACTGCACTGCATAAATAATAAATTAAATATAGATGAATGATTATTAAAGCTAAAATTTTCTCTGTTCCCTTTGTTCTGTGATGAACATTACTGACATCATTAGTGGCTGCTGTGACTTTAAGATCTGCCGCTGACGAACATGATGCAGCTCTGACGCTCTGTCACACGCATCTCATCTCCTCACAACTCTTCAAGTTCATTCAAGAGGTTATTAAACTCAGAACGCTGTTATGAGAATACTCGACAGAACAGGCATTTGAGCAAAATTCTGTATGTTATTGTTTGTTCAAGCAGGAAAGAGAACCCGATACTGGCATTCTCTTTTGTCTTGTTGTGTGTGTGTGTGTGTGTGTGTGTGTGTGTGTGTGTGTGTGTGTGTGTGTGTGTGTGCGTGTGTGTGTGTGTGTCACATAGTCAGAACATTTACGGACAGCACCCTCTCTTTTGTCTTGTCGTGTTGAATAGTTTAATACACCCAAAGGATGACGGAAAAAAGGCATGCTACATTAATTGTGTTTTTTAATGTAATTTTTAACGCATTAAACATAAAAAAAATTGCATGCGTTAATGCTAATTTTAATGTGCAAATTTCACATGGATGGCAGGACCCAAGGTTTCCCAGCAGAACTTTGCCCAAAGCATCACACTGCCTCCACCGGCTCGCCTTCTTCCCATAGTTCATCCCGGTGCCATGTGTTCCCCAGGTAAGCCACGCACACGCACCCGGCCATCCACGTGATGCAAAAGAAAATGTGATTCACCCACTGTTAGCGCTTTTGGCAGTGGACAGGGGTCAACATGGGCACTCTGACTGGTCTGCGGCTATGCCGCCCCCATAGGCAAAAAAAAACTGTGTACTGTGCACTGTGTACATTCTGACACCTTTCTATCAGAACCAGCATTAACTTCTTGAGCAATTTGAGCTCCAGTAGCTCGTCTGTTTGATCGGACCACATGGGCCAGCCTTCGCTCCACACGTGCATCAATGAGCCTGGGCCGCCCATGACCCTGTGGCCGGTTCTCCACTGTTCCTTCCTTGGAGCACTTTTGATAGATCCTGACCACTGCAGACCGGGAACACCCCACAAGAGCTGCAGTTTTGGAGATGCTCTGACCCAGTTGTCTAGCCATCACAATCTGGCCCTTGTCAAACTCACTCAAATCCTTACGCTTGCCCATTTTTCCTGCTTCTAACACATCAACTTTGAGGACAAAATGTTCAATTGCTGCCTAATATATCCCACCCACTAACAGGAGCCGTGATGAAGAGATAATGGCTGCGTCCGAAAACCTAGGCTGCTGTCTCGTTGCCTCGCTGCCTTATCAGACAAAAGGTGCGTTCCATTCGACAGGGTCACTACGCAGTGCTCACTGCTCTCTGTTCCCTGAGCATGGTATATCAGTGGACTTCGCTGACAATAATCACTCATTCGAACACCCTGCAACGTCATCAAAAAAAGACAATGACAGGGTCACGCAGATTATGATATAACATAAATTAATATTTTAATTTACTTTACTCTCAAATTTAAAACCATATTATAAGCATATACATTTACAAAACACAGTATGTATCTAAAAAAATAATCAAAACATTGTCTATTAGTTGTATTACTTATTTCTTAATACTATACCTGTATATTTAATTGACTATGAACAGATTTGAAGCTGCACCTGTCATTCAACATGAAAATACATTTTGATTTGGTTAACTATGTATAAATGTATTCTTTATCAATGATCTTTGTAGCGGTCTCATCTTGTGTGCTTTCTTTCCCAAGCGTAGCTGCATAGTAAAGATGTAAATAAAGTAGAATATAAAAAAATTACATCCCTCAGCTGCTTCTCAACACTTTTAATTTGTTTAAATATTAATAAAGTATAATATGGGAATGTAACAATTATTGTCATAACCATTTATAAATACTCCAGTTTGTATAATAACTAGGAATATTCAACTGCATAAACTCCTCCATCGCAGAGCTGTTTAAAATCTCTTCGAACGGCTCTATCATTAGTTCAGACTGGTGACCTTACATGCAATGACAGTTGGGTGCTTTTCACTCTCAATTTCTGTGAAATGATGTATCGATGTTCCCTTCTTTCATTAGCCGTTAACTGAACATGTTTGCTCCCTTTGGATTGGAATCTCACTTAAGATGGCGGCACATCCAAGTCCACTTACGGTGGAATGAACACACCTAAAGACTTGTAAGGCAGCGTTTGACAGTTTAATGATCTACAGCAAAATAGAGAGAGCTTTGGTGAGAACTAAACAAATATTTAATTACTACATTAGTAATTTCTCGCTGGAAATGACATCAGAAGTGGAAAATTCAGGTAAAAACTTACATTTACAAACAAACCAAATTTCGGACAGCATCTTTTTTCCCCCAGCTCAACTGTCACAGAATGGAACGCACAGGATTGTGGGATATCAAAGGCAGCGAAGGATGCTGCCTTCAAAACTCGTTCAGATGAAGGTCTCTCAGGAGACAGGAAGTGAAGTTAACATTGGATTCGGACGTGCCTTAATGCCTTCCTACCTTGAAATGTGTCCTCCGAAGGCAGCATTTTCCAGGTTTCGGATGCTTCAGTGTTATTCACTTCACCTAGTCACCTGCTCATGATATTATGCCTGGCCGGTGTAACCAACTCCTGGGCTAAACAGTAAGCTTTCAATTTGGCCCTTGTCAAACTCGCCCAAATCCTTACGTTTGCCCATTTTTTCCTGCTTCTAACACATCAACTTTGAGGACACTTGCTGCCTAATATATCCCACCCACTTACAGGTGTCGTGATGAAGAGATAATCAGTGTTATTCACTTCACCGGTCATAATGTTATGCCTGATCGGTGTAACATACTCTTGAGCTAAACACTAAGCTTTTAATTGTCTTAACCACAATAAGGTCTGGAATTTAGCAATTTGCATTGCTCTCTCATCAAACATTAACCTGTTTTTGGCAGGTTGTGGGAAGTTGTATTTGTAGTGATGAATCACTAATGAATCACATGATGATGCTCCAGAGCAGTGTCTTCAAAAATCTGTTGAGAAATATAATAATAAATGCATCTCTACCACACTGAAGCATGGAGGAAGAGTGTCATTGTGTGGGGAGACCTTTCAGCTGCTACTTCACTGTGAGAAGTCATCTTTATTTATGTGAGAAGTATTTATTTATTTATTTATTTATTTATATATATGCACTAGCTAATAAAAGTTCTAATGCATTTTTCTGCAATAATATTTCTCATGGTAACTGCAGCTCCACCTGCTGGAATGACTGGGCATGAACGTGCAATAGCTATATTCAGAGTTTGAAAATCAAATATTACAGCACTGGTGTATATGTTTGTAAGCATCCAGTCGGTTGTCAAGTTTGAAGGCATGAAAACTGAACTGAAGCCAGTGCTTCTCTTTAAACACACAGACAGTTCTGGTTTCTGTTTGTTGCTGTCGTTAATCCTATTTAATGGAAGATACTTGTAATTGCCCACTTAGGATCCTTAAGGCTGGGTTCCTGTTGGTCTTGCTTGGTTGCACCTGGCAGGCTCTCTGCACTTTGAGAGTATGTTGGATTGGGTTTCGTGAGGAACTAATCCTTCCTGCCTGCATCTCTAACAGCCACTGACCCACAGCGAGACACAATCTGCCTTTAAATACAGCACATATTTTTTCATGGCTGACCAAACAGAATCCGTTGTAGGTCTCTAAGCGCATGCATTCACAAAGTAACTTACAAAGTGTGCATGCAAGGTGTGTAATAAATGTAGTCCTGTTATGTTAATGAACTTATGATGCACATAGCCTTGTGAAAACAAAGTGTGCTTAATTGTTGTGAATGTGCACTTGTAGTGTACTTCAAATCTTAAAATATATATCTTTTTTGCAAATAGTATAATACTGAGAAAACGACACTTAAGTGCACTTTCATGACTGTTTTTGAAGTACACTTTTAAAATTGCAAATTTTACTTTAAATATTTCACCTTTTGTCTTGATTTAAGAACTGCACTTATTTTGATGTGTTGACTAACATACTAAAGCACACGTTTAAAGTATTTGATTATAATTTTAACAGTGTTATTCAATATTACACTTCAATCTTAATTGCACTTAATTGCAACTTCATTACAAATGTGCAGTTACAAATTTAAATACATGACATAAGTTTCAGATACAGGTATTTAAGTCCTGCTAAAGTGTGTTAATTCAACTGCATGTGATATAGATTCAAACTATAATACATTTTCATCTAATTATAAATAACTTGCAATTTAGTGTCCGAATACAACCCCAAATCAGAAAAAGTTGGGACAGTATGGAAAACTCAAATTAAAAAAGAAAGTAGTTGCAGGTCTGAATGAGAGGAAACGATGCATATTTACAAATGACATGAAGTTGACCAGACAAAACATGAAATATTTTGTGTTCATATTGTCTGCAATGAAATACAAGTCAAAGAAATCACTTTTTTCCATACTGTCCCAACTTTTTCTGATTTGGGGTTGTACATTACATTCAAGTATATTCTTTTAAAGTAAATTATTTTAATAATTAGTAGGCTACTCTTTCTAAAAGTTTCTAAAGTGTTCTTCTTTTTCACAAGGGTGTGCACATCTCATTAATTTATTGTTCAATGTTGTTTCAAGGATTTCCCCCGACAGAATAACTTATACATTAATATAGAGACAAAAGCATAAGCATAAGACTGTGACACAAACATACATAAATAATTCCTATCACTATCTATGCATATACACTACCCACTGTAAAACTGAACAGTTCATATTAAAGTTCATACACTGCACTCAAATATTACTAAAAGGTCATTGTACTTAATAGAAAATATTATATAATTAAGCTGAACGTCCTGAGTTGCAGTAGTTCTCAGCATGCTTTGTTTGATTGTATAAGGAGAATAAATGTTGAAATTAAGTGTTATTTTGTGTGTTTTTGCACAAGATTAATATAGGGAGAAACGTGTTAGTGTTTAATGTTCTGCTATGTTGAAATGTAGGGTTTTCTGTTATGTTGAAGTTTTGTAGGGTTACCATTGCGGTTAGGTTAGGTTTAGTTTAGTTTATTTGCACAATTATAAAATATATACAAGAAAAACAAGAAAATACAATGCAGGGAGAGGCACAAAACCTTAAAGGGCTTATTTAAAGCTGTCACAGAGTCGCAGCCAAAGCCCACCAACGCACAGGCATCGTCACCAGATCTCTACACTCCTCCCACTCTTTTCCCAATCCCTGAATACTAATCACAGCACCTGCACCTCATCATCACGAACACTACATAAACACTCACTCCCTTCACCACAGTGTCTGGTCTCGTCATACGTACCTGGACTCCTTACCAGCTACTCACATGAGCATCAAACATCTGATCCTTCCTCCTCTTTGTCTTCTGTTCCTTGTTCCTTGATCCTTGTGTTTCGTTTCCTGTAAACAACAAACTCCATTATCCACAGCTGAGTAACCGTTCTGAAGTGCTTGATTCTGATACTCACCATTGTCCAATTCTACCTGTGTTTGTGTCTCTGTTTAATAAATATCACTTTGAGTTCACCTCACCCTCTGTCTCTGTCCATAACCTGACAGAAGACCAGACCTCATGCAAAGTTCCACAAACACAGTTGGAGATTTCCCACCGGATCCCTTTGCTGCCCTGGTCAAAGCGGTGCAAGCCTCTTTACAACCACCATCCAGTAACACTTCTCCCACCGCTTGTACAACTCACCATGCACTCCAGCCCTCCGCACACGCTGCTTCTTCGTCAGCTGCCTCTGTCAGTCCCATGGCCCGACCAGCGACCTTCTCTGGCGCGGCGGAGGATTGCAGTGGGTTCCTCTTACAATGCTCCCTCTATTTTGAACCCTGTGTGGCGTTTGTGATTTCCCTGCTCTCCAGATGAGCATAACAATGAGCTTAACCTCTCTGGGAAACAAATGCTCCTGTAACCGCCACTATTGCTGCCCTCTTCAGTCACTTTCAGGAAGTGTTTAGACAAAGTACCGCAGATCTTACCATACACGACCAACTCTACCACATTCACCAAGGTGAGACTGGGTGTATGTATGTCCTTCGATTTCGTACCCTATCGGCCATGAGTGGATGGAATGAATCAGTGCTTACTACAGCCTTTCGACATGGTTTTAATCCCCAAGTGAAACAGTTAATGGTCGTGTACAACGATACCATGGGGCTGGAGAACCGATCCAGAAAACCATCCGCGTTGCCCAACGTTATTCAGCCTGCACGCACCACATGGCAACTGTCAATCCTCTGCCTGCCACACCATCTGTCACCCTTTCAGCTCCAGAGCCCATGGAAGTAGACTTCAATCGCCTGTCTTGTGCGGAGCTTCAGAGAAGAATCTTGCACCATCTCTGTCTGTATTGTGGAGGAGAGGATCATATCATCGCAGTCTGTCCCATCCGGCCACCCCGCCCAGCGGTGAGTACTATCCAACTACCAGCCTGTGTAGCATCTCTAACCAGAACCACGGTATATTTCACTAATTCTCATGTCTGTATTTCAGCACGAGCCCTCATCTATTCCGGTTCCACAGGGAACTTCATCAGCCCCCAAATTCTCCAAAAGATGAACATCCGTCGTAAACCCTGCCAACAGACTCTCCAAATCCACACCATCCAAGGAAAACCACTGGACCGTGGCCACATCCGGTATTTCTCCCCCACACTGACGCTCCGCATTGGCTATCCCCATACCGAGGAGATCACTTTCATGGTGCTGGAAGACTCCACCGCGGACATCATCCTGGAACGCCCCTGGCTCACACAACACCAACCGGACCTCAACTGGAGCACGGGTGAGATCCGAAAGTGGAGCGATGAATGTGTTCAGAAAGCGGTTGGCAATGCAGCTACCACCTCATCGGCCATGAGACTGCATCGCCACATCCATCCCGGAACAAAAGGCCATGGAGGAGTACGTACAAGAAGCCCTTTAACAACGGTTCATTCGACCTTTTACATCCCCTGCCGCTTCAAGCTTCTTCTTTGTGGCCAAAAAGGACGGAGGCTTAAGGCCATGCATTGACTACCACCACCTTTACTCCCAGATGGTAAAGTTCAGTTACCCCCTTTCTCTTGTTCCGGAAGCTCTGGAACAGCTGCAAGGAGCTTGTGTCTTCTCCAAGCTGGACCTGCGGAGCGCATACAACCTCATTTGTGTTCGCAGCGGGGATGAGTGGAAGACTGCCTTCATCACACCATCTGGACTCTACGAATACAGGGTAATGCCATAAGGTATGTCCAATTCTCCTTCCATCTTCCAAAATTATATGAATGAGGTGTTCTGGGAGTTCCTCCACCGCTTTTTAGGAGTGTATATAGATGACATCCTAATTTTCTCCTGTCCGAACATCACCGACACGTCTCCCAGGTCCTAGAAAAGCTCTGCCAACACCACCTGTACCTCAAGCTGGAGAAGTGAGAGTTCCATATCCCCTCCGTGCAGTTCCTGGGCTATGTCATCGACCAACATGGCATGCAGATGGACCAGAGGAGGGTGGAGACCATCTGAAGCTGGCCCTTACCCACGACCGTGAAGGAGCTCCAATGATTCCTGGGGTTTGCAAACTTCTATCGTCGCTTCACCCACAACTTTAGCCTGCTCAGTGCCACCCTCACCTCGCTCCTCAAAGGCCAGCCCAAGTATCTGTCCTGGATTCCATCTGCCCGAGAAGCTTTCCATCAGCTACAGGAAGCCTTCCAGACCGCCCGATCCTTGTTCATCCAAACTCGGACCTCCCTTTCATTGTAGAAGTCAACGCCTCTTTTACAGGGGTCTTAACCCGCTTATATCATGATGATCCTGAAAGCTCAGATCCCAAACCGGTCCTCCTTCAAGCCATGATCATAAGCCCTATCCAATGGTCCATCAACCAGCGCATCGCCCAGGACAACAACGTCGAACCTGCTTCGCCAGGAGGTCCTGAGGAGCTTCTTTATGTTCCACCGGCCCACTGTCAGCCCCGCATGGACTAAGCTCACACATCTCCGGGCTCTGGACACCCAGGCAGCACTCGTACCCTCTCCCTCTTGCGGCACCTCTACTGATGGCCCTCCATGTCTCAGGATGTCTCCCTCCTCAGTTTGCCCCGTGGCCAACACTCCTAGGAGGCTCCCAGAAGGTAAACTGGTCCCATTTCCTATCCCTCACGACCGTGGACACACCTGAACATAGATTTCATGACCGACTTACATCCTTCCAATAACTTCACCTGTGTACTGGTAATTGTGGACCGTTTCTCCAAGGCATGTAAGCTCTTTCCCCTCAAAGGCCTGCCAACAGCATTCAAAGCCGCTACTTTGGAATACCAGAGAACATTGTGTCCGACCGCGGACCACAGTTCATCTCCGAGTATGGAATGTCTTCTTCAAGCTCCTAGGAGTGTCAGTCAGCCTGTTGTCTGGATATCATCCGCAGACCAATGGCCAAACTGAGCGCAAGATCCAGGAGGTCATATTGCCACCGAAACCAGGACAGCTGAGTATGGACAAAATTCCCTCCAGCAGACTACCACAGTGCTCACCCCGTTTCTATGTATTATGGGCTACCAACCTCCTCTCTTCCCCTGGTCGGGTGAGCCCTCAGAGTTTCCAGCTGTCTACCACTGGTTGCAGCAGAGCGAGAGAGTGTGGGACTCAGCTCCTGTCCATCTCCAGCAGCCAGTTCGGAGACACAAGAGACAAGCTGAAACCAGAAGGGGTCCCAATCCTCGTTATCAACCTGGCCAGAAGGTGTGGCTTTCAACACGGGACGTCCGTCTCCGACTGCCTTTGCGTAAACTGAGTCCCTGGTACATAGGTCAATTTACGATACAGAGGCAGCTCAACGAAGCCACCTACCATCTCAACCTACCAGCACAGTACCGTATCTCACCCTCATTACATGTGTCATTGTTGAAACCCCACCACTAAACCCTTGTCCTCTCCTTCCACAGATCCTGGTGACGATGCCTTACCTCCTCCTCCTGACGTCATGGAGGACGAAGCCATCTACCAGGTGCGGGTGATCCTAGACTCCCGACGACGGGGTCCCCGTATCGAATACCTCATTGACTGGGAATACTACGGCCCAGAGGAACAGTCCTGGGTTAACCGTAACGACATCCTCGACCCTCGCTCCTCACTCAATTCCATGCTGAACATCCGGACCGCCCTGCTCCTCGGGGTCGAGGTAGACCCCGTCGTCGTCACCACATCCAGTTGTCAGGAACAGCCCGTGGAGGAGAGTACTGTCACAGAGTCACAGCCAACGCCCACCAATGCACAGGCCTCATTACCAGATCTCTACACTCCGCCCACTCGTTCAAAATCCCCTGAATACTAATCACCAGCACCTCCACCTCATCGAACACTTCATAAACACTCACTCCCTTCTCCACTTTGTCTGGTCACGTCATATGTGCCTGGACTCCGTACCAGCTACACACCTGAGCATCAAACGTCTGATCCCCCGTCTTCCTTGTCATCTGTTCCTCGATCCTTGTGTTCTGTTTCCAAAAAACACATTTCCATTATCCACAGCTAAGTGACTGTTCCGAAGTGCTTGATTCCGATACTCACCATTTTCCAAGTTCTACCTGTGTTTGTTTCCCTGTTTAATAAATATCACTTTGAGTTCACCTCATCCTCTGTCTCTGTTCATAACCTGACAGAAGCCTTCACCTAAACAACAAAGATAAAATAAAAACTTTAATTAAAGAAAGAACAATTATATAAATGTTTATGACTGAATCAAATTAATTACAACATATCAAAACCCCAAAATTATATACACCAAAAAAGAAAAACCTATAGGATGCATCATATACATAAACAACAATGACAAAAAAAGAAAAGAAAACACAATTACAAGGCAGCAATACAATTATCCTTTATACAGCTTTTATAACATGGGGAACATTTACAGTACTTGTTAGATGGAATAAACCATTCCATAATTTAATACTCCTATATCTTATTGAGTATTGACTACAAGTGAGAAATTTAGGAAGATGAAAATCTGTAGATTGACGAGTTAAGTGACAGTGAACCTATATATTTTTACTATATGTTATTACCTTGAAATAAATGTGCTCACGCTTTAGTCAAAACTGTTTACTTTAGTCAATACTTTAGTCAATAATGTTTTAAAGGTGCTAAAATGTATTACTTTTCACTTGATAGTTACACCACATGACAATTTTAGAGTCATTAAATTTAAACGGTATCAATTAGAAAGCAAATAGCATCTTTCAAGGTTATGTACAGAAAGTCACATGCCGAAGTAATACTTAGGGTTAGGGGATTGTTCTTTGCCTTAGCAAACACCCCTAATGATTACATGATTTTCCCCTGCAAACAGTTTAAGAGCAAACCCCGCCCTACAGCATTCTAAACATATATCAATATATATATATATATATATATATATATATATATATATATATATATATATATATATATATATCAGTGTCCATAACAAGGCCTACTAACTCTCTAGACAGGTGACTGTGTAATTTGAGTTGACCAATGAAATTCAACTGCGTGGCAAGGTTTGCAATTACCTAGTCACGCTTTTCTTTCAAAACCTATTATTGGAGGTATATTATGAAGTATTTGGCGCAGGTGTGGAGGCCTTGTGCGCTGTTAGAGGAAGTCTGCTGGGATTTCACTGACTGCAGCTTTGGACGTGCCTCATTTCCAGAAGGATCTGTCGTAGCTTGAGGGGATACCAAGCTGACAGCCCTCAAAACGCTGTGTGGCTATCACAACACACTAATGGTGATAAAGAGGGAGGACTGATTACAGGGTTTGGCAGGCAGTCTGTCACACATGCTCTCCCGTAATCGGCAAAAATGGAGTGTGGTCGCCCTCAGACTGTGTTGATGGTTTTAGAGTGATCGTCATGCTGGCATTGAACAGTCCTTTCCCTCCTATATCTGTGTTGTTTACCCTAAACTTCTTAGCGTTAGACTGCGGATTCTAACCAGCAGTTTTCATTATTTCTACTATTATACAGCTAAAAGTGAGTGATTTTTGACAGTGTGGTTGTTAAGTAGATTTGTGCATGTTTTTATTCCATGCAATGGATGGCTGTTGTGCCTGTGGTGATATTGAAATGTCTGGCGGGACACTTGGTGCTCTTTTTTTTGATTGCCTATCATATATTTTTAGTAATTGCCATAAAATAGGTATCATTCAAAAGCTTACGAACTCAAAATTAATTCTGTGAAAACAGATGTTACTTTACCATGGAAGCACTACTCTAAATTCTTCTAGCGGGCTCCTCCCATAGTGGGCGGTATCAAGTTTCATATTACAAAATTTATTTTACTGATTTATTTTATAATCAAAATCTTTTCTAATCTTGACAAAACATATATCGACGGAAAGGTCTAAGTCTCAAGGTTCCATATTTGGTGACTGCTTTGTGATGGAAGTGATATTTGGACAGAAATGTTATTATTTATTATAGAAAATGCATAATTAAAAAAAATGGAATGTGGATGACACCCGGTGGATATTTTTTGGTACAGCACCTCACCAAAATCTCATGGGAACTTCAATTTTTGTGATATCAACTTCAAATTTGGAAGACAACTTGATTAGACATATGACTTTGATTTTATAGTAATTTTACAGTAAAAATGTTTTGTAAAATGTATATTTTATATAAAATAAAAAATAATTAATACTGTATTTTTAATTTACAGTAAATGTAAACTTCCAAAAGTTTTTCATACTTTCATATTTTTTTGCTTTCACTTCAGCAATAAACTGCAGAGTGTCTCCTTTAAAACAATACCAAACTTAGCTCTATATTCCAAAGCATTCTTGAATTACAGCCATTTAAGTTAAAGTCAGTTCACTTTCTAATTGGGTATTGATTCATCTCACGTGATAATCTCCAGAGCGTGCATCTGTTTGTCCTTGGGGTTACCCCCACACAACAGGATTTCTGATTGTAAATATTCAACATGTGCCCACGTCATGTCTAATTCACAACCTAATCTAATCCTTTGAACAGATTCATTTTAATGAATTGTTAAAGCGTCTCAGATTACTTGGGTAACCCATGTTCTCTAAATAGGGAATGATATGGGATGGGAAAGCCCTTGGGGCAGGCTCTGGAGTCCTTCTTCGGAACAAGGAAATAGCAGCTCAAAAAGCTGTGGTAAAAGTAAAGGCTTACGTCTGTACTGTAGGAAAGCCTGGCCACTTCACCCTCCCTTTAAAAGAAAATGCCTGCCAGTGCCAGGGGAATCCTGGTGGGCACCTCTCCCTGTGTGAAGTTCTTCTCTTCTCGCACTCTGCTACTTATCTCCATCCATGAGGGTTCCTCCAATTCTCCAACTCCTGCCAGCATCTAGTGGACTCCGGGGTCCAAGGGCAATTTTTTGGACAGTACTGTCACTAAGTAGTGGGGGATCCTAGCCATCCCTCTCTCCCCGCCTATCTCTGATCATTAGCTGGTCAATTTATCTCTGCTATTACCCACACCACCCCTCGTGTAAGTCTAGTTGTCTCTGGCAATCACCTGGAGGGTGTTGAACTGTACCTAGACAGGCCATGGACAAGTATATTCAAGAATCTCTTAATGCCGGCCTCATCCATCCCTCTTCTTCATACGCCAGGGTGGGGTTCTTCTTCGTTGAAAAGAAGGACAGTTCCCTGCACCCTTGCATTGACACCCTTGGGATTAAACTACAGGGGATCAAGAATAGGTACCCCCTACTTCTCATGTTGTCTGATATTTAGTTATTACAGGGGGCCAGGGTCTCCATCAAGTTAGACCCCATGAGGTGGATGACAGTGCAGGATGAATTTCTCTGTGTCAGACTTAACTTAGTTTGTTGTCGTTAACTCACCGCAGCTGCATCTTCTATCTAAATAATGCCATGAGTGGGGCTTGAAAAGTGACGTTGCCTGCGTCGGCGCAGTATGACCTGATGCAGCCCCTAAATGAGAAACCTTGAGACATCTTAATGTTTTTTATTATTTTATTTAAATGAACGTGTGTGAATTAATTTAAATGAATTTAAATGAATATGTGTGTTCTTTTAACATGTTTGGATGGTAAAATAAATATGTTGTAAATTCAAATCAGATCATCTTCCGTTTCTGGAATGGATGTATTCTTGAGACTACGTATAAAGGTAACAAAGATAACCTTGTTTGAAATGGGTTTGGCTAAAAGAAAATTTTCGTTTCGTCTATACTAGGTACTTATTAACTATATTACTATATTAACTGGCTTAAATAGAATTGCATAACTGAAAAGAGACTAAATTGACTAAATTTCATTGACTAAAACTAGACGAAAATGTCATTAGTTTTCGTCGACTAAAACTAGACGAAAATAGTCATGGATAATTCTGACTAAAATAAGACTAAAATGCTCAGACTTTAAGTCACCTAAAACTAGACTAAAAAGAGTATGAACGTGACTAAAACTAATAAAAACTAAAATGATAGCTTGATACAAAGACTAAGACTTAAACTAAAATTAAAACAGGCCGCCAAAAACAACACTACTAGAACGCTTGTTTTTCAGCAGGAATGCAATTCATTCTTACTTTCACATTTAAAATATTTAATGTGGTTAAACCCTACTTGTGGTCAATCTGCCAATCAACATGCTTGTTTGCTTTCCGGCCCCTTTAAATACAGTTTTAAAAAAAGACGTCAGAGTACCTGACTCTGACTCTTAAGGGCTCCAGTGTCTGTTTTTGTTTCTTTTAGTGTTGCTCTCTCTCTCTCTCTCTCTCTCTCTCTCTCTCTCTCTCTCTCTCTCTCTCTCTCTCTCTCTCTCTCTCTCTCTCTCTCTCATTCCTCACCCACTAACGATCTCTCCACAGGACATGCCGCCCCAATCTATTTACTTATCTATTCTTCCCATTCACCAGATGGCAGCCTGGAATTGAGGCTGCTGGAATTATATAATTGTACAAATTAACTAAGTCTCTTAAAATAATTTAATTTAGACGAGTGAGGTGAAACCAAAACAAAGCAAGTTGTTGTTAGCTAACTCTTAATTTTATTAAATTATTCAATTGTAAAAAAAAATTAAAAATATTCAGTTGGTGGATTATTAGTTCCAATAAACTTTTAAATGCTACTTTTTAATATTGATATGATTATATAGCAAAATGATTTTAGGCCTAGCAAAGAAGGGTCTTATTTTACAAAGCCATGAAAGCCAGTGGAAAATCACAGCCTTTTTTTTTTTTGCAAAAGAGGGCAAGAAATATCTGTGTCTGACAATTGCATATAATTTGAAAGAGGTTGTGAATAATTCTCAGCCTCGGTCTGGAAGAAAATGAGGGGTCAAAAAAAGTGCATTTGATAATATCTGCAACTGGCTGGTGCTGTCCCCTCAAATAGTACACTATATAGGGATAAAGGGGGTGATTTCAGACACAACCTTCGAGCGTTTCCACACCTAAGTTTTGTTCCAAAACTTAATTAGCATTTTCTAACGTTTCAAAGCGTACCAAATTGCTATTATAGCACATTTCCTGTTATTAATTATAATAACATTTAATTTGTTGGTACATTGAGTCGGATTGCTTTCACACCTCAAGCGAACTGCCCCAGAGTTTGTTTGCAACCGGGCAGAGGCCACCTTGTTCAGGGGATCTTGGAGCGATGGTTTTGGTCCAGATCTGAAAGTTTGTTCTGAAACAAACCCTCAGGTGTAGAAGGACTCTTAGTCTTAATTGTTGTTAACAATAACCATCTAGGTAGGTTGAGGTTGATACGGTGTACTGATAGATGTGTTGTTAGGTGGTTGATATATTGTTCTAAGTGGTATCTAGTGGCTTTCTAGGGTGATCTGGGTGGTTTTTAGCACTGTATACCCCCTAAAAGTTACACCCCAAATTAGGTAATATCATCAGGGCTTCTCCATCTGGGAATCACTGATGATGTCACTAGTACTTATCTTCTGCTACTTTTACTTTCTTTCCTTTACTTTCGCCACCTAGTGATAAGGCATACTAATCCAGGCATACTAATAAAAGCCAGGCAAAGACTGTACCACCTGCGCCAGCTGAGGAAATTCAGGGTCTCACCAGCTATCCTGAAAACTTTCTATCGAGGGGCGATAGAAAGTGTCCTGACTCAGTGCATCACAGCGTGGTACGGGAACAGCACCAGTCATGACTGCAAAGCCCTGCAAAGAGTTGTGCGCTTATCCGAGCGCATCTCAGGGTCAGCTCTCCCGCCTCTGCAGGACATTTACACCAAACGCTGCAGAGGTAGAGCTGCTAATATCATCAAAGACATTAACCACCCTGCAAAATCCCATTTCACCCCACTGCCATCTGGTAACGCTGGAGCCTGATGGCAAAAACTGAAAGACTCAGGAGGAGTTTCTTTCCCCAGGCCATCAGACTCCTGAACTCAGTCACGTGACTTCACTTCACCCCGCACACACATAAACATCCAGTTTAACATTAACATCCACATACTGTCATTGCACTGCACTTTATGTTCTATTGTTACTGTGTAACAGCCTGTTATAAACCTGTTTGCACATTATACTTCTGTTTGCACATTACATTATACCTATTGTTTGCACATTATACTTTATATATATATTTTTTATCTCCTACTTGATTATTTATAACTCTACATATGTTTAGTACTTTTTTTATTCTATTTTTATTCTATTTCTATTTTAATTTCCTCCTTGTGTTTTCTTGTAACTGTTATTTGCACTGTCTTTAGAGCGGACCTGTTTACATTTCACTGCCAGTTGTATATTCTGTATATAACTGTGTATGTGACAAATAAAACTCTTGAAATCTTGAAATCTTGAAATCATACAGGTCCTTCTAAAAAAATTTGCATATTGTGATAAAAGTTCATTATTTTCCATAATGTAATGATAAAAATTAAACTTTCATATATTTTAGATTCATTGCACACCAACTGAAATATTTCAGGTCTTTTATTGTTTTAATACTGATGATTTTGGCATACAGCTCATGAAAACCCCAAATTCCTATCTCAAAATATTAGCATATCATGAAAAGGTTCTCTAAACGAGTTAATCAAAACTTTACAGTAACTTTTCATTTTATTGAAGGGGTACGGATATATTTAGGTGTAGGTTGGGTGTTGGTTTGCTAGCAAAAATGTCCATACAGTAGGTCAGTATTTCATTGTATAATTGATTTTACGTTTCGCTAATAGGTGTTATTTCACACATAACATACTAAATCAATATAATTTTGCCTTACAAACAATAAAATGTAGGGTAGGCAGTTTTGTTATGCTGGTTGAAACTATTGCTAGCCTCTCCAAAATTGCCTACCCTACATTTAATAAGCAAAATATCAAATAAATATATAATGTACTTGAAAAGATTGTTTCAGTGTAACTTGTAGTGTGTGTAGTTTGTAGTCCTGCAGGACACAGTCATACCCTTCTCATTCTGGTTGCCAGGGCCTTACAATGTTGATTCACCATGTGGTTGCTACGGTGTTCTGAGTGATAACTGTGTTTGGGGTTGGGCGAAGCAACAATCTATCTTATATTTTAATAGTTGTAATGTACTTTGTTGTTTTTGTTATTTGATGCCAGAGTTTGTTAAAAAAAAAAAAAGGATCTCAAACCAGCATTTATTTTTAAAACTATTTGAACCTGACCAGCTTTGACTGATCAGTATGTGGGCATCTGATGCCTTGAAGTGTCCAGGTGTTGCTGTGAATGTTATCATAAGACCTAGAACTGAACTCACTCAAAGAGAGCATGTCAGAAACAAGCTGCTTGAAATCTTTTGTTTCTCCTCTCGTGCTGATAAACCTGACCAAGTTCAATGCTTTAAGGCATATATGGTGAAGACAGGCTTTGCATGTGTGAGATAAGATACCTTAGTTAAGCGAAAATACGGTTGTTAAATGGATTGGTAATGATAAAATATAGATATGTCTTGCTCTCAGCTTTACATCAAGCTGATTTTGCAGAGACCTCACTATTTTTGACCAGGTTTATCAATGTATTCAAAAACTGATTCAAAATGGGATTCTACATATAATAATAAATTATTTTTTAAAAATTGGCAAATGTCAAGGTGATGCAATTTCCCTGAACAGCCACCGCAGTATCATTTGTTTGCACAACTTTTTTATACGACTAGCTTTAAACGTCTCATTCAACTTGAAAAAATAAATGGCTGTATCGTGGTCAGTAGACGAGGTGACGGCACAATGATCAGTCTATAATCCCACCCACTTTGAAGCGGAACTAAACTGCAGTGGAAAAGCAAACCGAGCCAAAGTAGAGCCGAGTTGAGTCATACCACGCAGTGGAAAAGTGGCTATAGAAGGGCAGGGCTCCAGACTGTGACCAAATTAAAGAAAAGAGGTCCATCCTTTGGAAGCCACTCACCTGTCATGAAAATGGTGGCATTTGCAATCTTTTTTCCTGCTGGTTGCCTGGAATGTGGCACGTAGTGACTTCAGTCGCCGCTGACTCCAAAGGAGGAAATGGCAGGCGAGTTGTGACATGCGATGTTAGCGGATACAGCCTTGGTGATTTATGTATGCCACTGTCGCTGTGTTGTCCGTCTCTGATTGCTCAGTCTGTTGTGAGTGGTGTACTCTGCTCTGATTGGTCGGATGGCTCAGTCTGTTGTGATTGGTCTACCGCTTACAGCGCATGTTGGAAACAAATTTCCGGCCACTACCATAACTGACCTCCAGCTCCGCTATCTAAAGTTCAGAGATTGTACACACAGTGAAGACAGTAGCGATGGCATTTATTCTACCGTATCAATCCGAGCGCAAGACCGATGATGAAACATTGGAAGAACTAGTTATTCAACCCAAACCTCCATCACAAGGACGACTCGAGCAGGACGTTTCTCAGTGATACGCTACTCAGTTTGAGGTTCATTATGAGATGTTGCAACTGTAATTCCTCACCATCAGCATTAACAAGTCTGTGTCCATCAACAAACCCAAACCCATGTGTATATTTACTAATTTGTTGCGGTGCACATGTGGGAACTGTATCAAGCCGAGCACTAACGTGAATGATTGATGTAACATTATTGTTTTTAAAGCAAATCTTGCTCCATCATTTATCTTTACTCAAAGTAGTAGGAATGACAGACGATCTGCATTAATGGACATTGTTTTAGGTAATAGTGGCCCACAGCTTATGAGCAGAAGTATTTCAGTAAGAGAGTAGCCGGCAACGTACACAATATAAAACATAAAACTACGTATTTTGAATTCTGTAGAATTCAACCAATCAGATGACTCTGAAACTCCTGAAGTGTTTCCAGAAAAGTGTGCCAGATATGCATCAGACGTTCAGCCAATGGTCTGTGGGTGTGACGTCTGAGACTACCGTTAGAGGGGCAAGGGCAGCCTCTGCGACACCTTCAATATTGCCTAAAAATTCCAGAACAACTTAACCTAGTAACATCCTGACAACCACCGAGTGACACCTTAGCAACCTCCCTGATCATCATAGCAACCACAAATCAGATCTCTGTGTGGGCCATACCATCGGCTGTAGGACTCCTTGTTCATACACAAATCTCACTGGATTATTAATAGATTTGCAAAAGGAATCTTAAATTGCTATTTACTCCTTGGACACTAAAGCAAAAGATATAACACCTTTTGCACAGTACAGTTATTTTAATATGTATTGCTATTTTATATCATTGATGTATTTTTGAATGTTTATACTTTTAGCATTAGTCACAGCACAGGACGTACTCTACGAGGAGAATTTGCTTCTGATATATGTGTCAGATCTTTCATCTGTCTTGTCCCTGTTCACTAAAATGTCTTGAAAGTGCCATGACATCATATGCTGCTGCTCCCGTCTTGAGTTAGCGTGAAGTGCCCTGTCAAATATCTTCTTGGGGCTGTTAGTACCTGCATGTGTCTTAATCCACTCAATTTCGCTTGTTTTTTCTGCTTAAATGGCAGGGAAGAATGCCTGAGGACTGTCAGCAAACACCTGCAGTCTGCGCTCCCCAGGCAGATCTCTTGGCCTCCAACGACGCTGGCGCAACACGAGAAAGATATTAGCGACTATGTGAAATGTAACAGAGCGGCTCTCACACTTTCGGTTGGCCGGGGGCCAGGAAGGATAACAAGCCAGGGCAATGAGAAACCCACAGAGCTGGGCCTAAGTCTTCCAGACGTTGTTGGCATGATGAAAGGCAGCTTCTCAATGGCTCATCTCACCGCAGCCTCAGCTAGGAGCTGTACTTTTTTTCAGAAATCTGCAATAATTACATGTAAGCAAGGGTTAAACTTTGACTTTTACACCTGTAAAGTGAACAGCTGCAGATTTCTTGAGAGACAGCAATTCATAGCCGTCAGTCGACGGTTAATCCGGGGGTTTGTGCCGCTCAAGTGCACCGAGTTGATTCCTGCAGTGCTTCAGACCACCAAGTCTGAAGTCCCATGGGGATATTTGTTTGGAAAAATTGTTTCATTTCAAGTAAATCTGATGTTCAAGTAAAAAAACTAAACAAAAAAGTTCAGATACCTGACACGTACCCCCTTGTTAAAAAAAAAAAAAAGCTTGCTTAATTGTTTTTAATGTGCATTTGTTAGTGTACTTCAAATCTTAAAAGTAGATCTTTTTAAAAATTGTACAAACAATATTAATGAGATAAAAGGCCACTTAAGTGTACTTTCTTAACACACTTAAGTATGCTTTTAAAAGGGCACTTTGTAATAATTTAAAAGTAATAGTTGTACATTTTAAATTATTGTGTTCTAATAATCTTTCATGCTTTAAAGAAGTACTTAATGCACTAGTATTTACATACTTCATCATTTTAACTGTTGTGTGTTATTTAAGATTACATTTAACATATTACAATATATTTTAAATGCACTAAATTGTAACTTTATTTCATCAAATTTGTAATTACAAATACATGACATACAAGTTTCAATAGAAATGTCATTATAGTATATTTTAGTTTAACATAAATGCTTTTCAGTACAATTTAAAAGACAATAAGAGGTAATTCCATGTGTAAAGATGTCTTGCTTAAGTGGGAACACTCTAATGGCGCTTTTCCATTACCAGTACCAGCTTAACTCGACTCGACTCGGCTCGGCTCGCTTTTCGCTCCGTTTTCCATTGCGGATAGTACCTCCATAATAGTACCTGGTCGTCATAGCGACGCCGCAGGAAACTGGCATGACGTAAACTTCTCTCGCTGGATCCTCTTCGGCAACCAAACAAAGGAAAGTCTGCACCTCCTCGTTTGACCACGGCGAATTGCATTGCAAAGCGCAGTCAAGCGCCACCAGCTGGCCGTTTTCAGAAGAGCACCAGGCGTTTTTTAGCTGGCTAAAAATGCTTTGCTGGACACACGATAAATTAGTATTTATAGCTAGGCTATGGCCAATTAGTCTCTTTAGCATTTATGCAATTTACTGGAGCCAAACCTGAGAAAGAAGTCCAGAAGAGTCCACAGCATTCATTTGCAGCTGCAACTCAGGAGCGGGGATTATGCTAATTATGAATGAGTGTGCATGCCCTATTTACGAATGTTTGGAATTGATTAATAAACACAAACTACTGAATCATTGGTAGGCCTATATGAAGCGTTTGAATCTGGAGGAGAGTTGTCAGAAAGGTACATTTTACACGCAAAATGCTTGTATAGATGCGAAGGTTTCTTGAATGAATTTTCTTGAATCAGAATTTGTTCAGAATCAGATGAAATGGTAGCCTGACAAGCCAGACCCATATCAGGATGTTGGGTCTGGGAACTCACCATTGACAGGGCTCAATCCGAGGGGCGGGATAAACGCTTGTCTTTCAAATTCCCTCTACATGCAATTGGATAGCGCCATGAGCGGCACAACCAACCAGAGCGAAGAAGAAGGTGAAGTTAACGTTAGTTGATAGACTTTCGCCATATCCGGTCGGCAAAACTCTGAACACATCTTCCCTTCTTAAGAATGACTTAAGTGCCGTTCTTTGTTCTTTTCTCAAAGAAAAGCTTAACTCCAAGTCTTCCAGAGTCGCGGCCAAAGCCGATTCAAAAGACCGCTGTTCGTCAGCTTCTTTGTTTATCCGTAGAACACCCGCAACTCTACCGTCATTATGTTAAGCCCGCCCACCGACTCTACACACGCTGTGATTGGCCTGACCAGAGTTTGGTTTTTCCAGCTCTCAGGTCTACCGAGAGTTGCTAGACAACACTCGCGGCAAATTTAGATTTTCTGCCGCTAGGGTGCGTCTAGATTTCTAGGCTAATGAAATGGTGTTACAGAAGTGGAAGTTCAAAGTCCTGATCGCTTAGTGTAATCCCAGCTAACAAAGAACGTTCCCATAACTTTCACTAATGTTCTTTAAAAGTTATGTACATGTTAGGACAAAACGTTCTTAAAACATTAGAAAAACTGGATGTTTTGAATGTTCAGAATAATATTTGTACAACATTTGCAAAACGATACAATGGAATGTTCCTTTAATGTTTGCATAAACCAAGAAAAAACTTTCCCAAATACATTCAAAAATTTTAAGTTAGCTGGGATGAAGTCAGTGTATTATTCCTGTCAGGAACTGTATCATGCTGTATTTGTTCTAGATTCCCGCTCTCTTTAGTTACTATGGCAACTCATCTGATCATCACACCTGTTAGACTTTTATTTCGTTATCAGTGTGTACTTAAGTTTTGGAAGATGCGCAAGTTCGAGGCGAATCTAGCCGAGCATGACGTCTCATCACACTTGCACCCATTTGGGTGTACAAATTAGTTGCTTATATTTACAAAATGAGCCTATAAAAGCAGAAATAAGCCCTTTTATTGAAAATTAAGATCCATGTTTAATAAAACAAAAAAACAATAAAAAAACAAAACAGTGAAATTAGGAAATATTTAAGAGATGGTTAATTTAGTTGTATACATGTGTACATACATTTAGTTCTCACTTCACGAGTTATAATATCAAGGTTTACGATTCTTTTGTAGTGTGGTTTTTGGTGAAGTGTTAAATAAATATCATCACCTGTGTACATTACTTCTTCTCGACGCTGTTTCCTGATGGTTTATAGAACAATTACTCCGAGTCGCCCTCTGTCGTTTCAGAGAATAGCACAGCGGCGAGCGCGTCGAGTATAAACGCCTCGTCCGCTTGGAGAGGAGCGCGCGCAGTCAGCCGAGACCATTCATGCTTGCCTGTATATTTTATAAACAACTTGCATTCATTCCCACAGGAAAAATATTTACTACACTTTGTTAATTTACTATAGTATATTTACTATAGTATGGTTCAAAAACACTAGTATTCACTCTAGTATTTGAGTAATTTTACTATAATATATTATAGTATTTTTTCATGTGGGTTGTTTGTTCCTTATGCATGTGTCTGTCTTGTGACTCCATGTTCTCTTCGGAAAATAAAATATACAGGCAAGCAGGAATCGCCTCCGCTGAAAATCACGCTAAAGGGGTAGGGGAGAGCGGGGCACAACCCCACATTTCACTTGCTTTCTTTTGGGGTAAATCAAGAAAAAAGTATAAACTGTATTAATTACACAGTAAAGGCTCACACACATTGTTCATTTTTGCTATTTTTGGCCTTCATAAACATAATTGTTTTTACATAATCTAATGTACAGACAGACTGTGACTCGAAACTGAATTGTGTATTTCAGATTCTGCCACGTCCCATAACCTCCTCATCTGCAGAGAGAAACTGCCTCTCATAATGAAGGACGTCAACACATCATCTATTTCATATTCAATGTCACTGTCATTTTTGCTACAGTTTGCCATGCCAATAAAAAATAAAAGTACCTACTGACACAACATGCTGGGGTTTAATGCAAAACCCAGAGGCAACAAGATATTATATATGACCAGGCAGATAGAGGACTAAAATGACAATATTAATCAATAATATATACTAATTATATTAATAATACTAACATTAATAATATGAAGATACTATGACTATCAATGTAAATAATATATATTAATGAAAATAAAACTATTATTAAGATTATTTACACAGATAAAAATAATTTTGTGGTAAAGTAAATACTACAGAAAAACATAATTTCTACATGAAAAGTAAATTCTATTTTTCTACTCAATTCAAGCTTGTAGAAATTAAAATGTAAATATCAAAGTTATAAAATTAAGTAAAACTACTTAACTTGTCTGATACTGGTGTTCCCATCATGCACTGGGGCATGAATAATTAATAAGGTGGATTTGTGCTGTCTTCCAGCTGTATTCGCACTGTTTTATCATTGATTTTATGACATCTGAAGTTCATTTTTTTTACTCAAAATGACAATAATACTCAAAAACAATCCATTGAATGTGACCGTCACTGTGTACACTGAAAAAAAAAATGTTTTACTGCTTGTTCAAATTGCTTAATTGAAATGAGCTAAAGCAACACAACTGCTTTTTACATTTTGTCCTAACTTAATTTGATTGTGTTCAATCCACTTAAATATAAGTCAAATTGAAGTTTACTTCATCCGTTTGTGTTGAGAGTACATGAATGATTTGTGTTGCATTAACTGAAGCTGGTTAGTTCCCAGCATGCTATGCATATGGCTAAATCAAGAGAGAGTAAATGTTATTTTATATGTAAAAGTGTTATTTTATGTATTTTTTGAGCAAGATGAGAAAAGGAGAGACTTGATTGTGCTTAATGGTGTTTAATATTCAATTATGTTTGAATGATTAGAACAATTTAAATGACAGGTGGGTTGCCATTGAAGAGTGGAGCATTTGCATAGGCTGTGGACTAATACAACTAATGTCACAATGGCCTTGCTCAAGTGTGTGCTATTGCTAGCTAAAAGTGTGTAAACTAGCTAGTGCAGTATTATAATTCAGTTATGTAACATTAAATATAAAATCGAAGTGGATGGATGAATAATAATTGAATGCCTGAATCATGTCAGGGAGCCATATAAAATTCACTTTGATATTGAAATGTATTCATTCTATGATGTTGAAGTTACATGAACAAATTATGTTTGTTTAACTGAATTGATTCATGTGGGACCAGTGTACACAATTAAATTGTGTAAATCCAGCGCACTTTTTTTTTTTTTTTTTTCAGTGTATTCCAAGTTTTGAGATCTCTGTGTTCAGGAGCCACGCTACTTCTATATAATATCTACTGTATTATTCACTTAGATGTTTCTAAGTAAAGCTCACACTTTAAAAGTGGTTTAATTCAGTGTTATATTGTTCATTGTTCACATAACTTCAACTAAGTAGAAATGACTCAACCTTGTAATGGCCAAGTTAAAATGACTTATTTTCTTTGTTAATTTTACTTAACTTATTTAAGCAGAGTTTACTTAATTCCGTGTGGGAAATTTACCTAAAAAATATGTGTGCAAAAATCTTGTAAGTAAATCTTGTTTTTTTTTCTCAGTGTATCCTCTATTACAGTAATCTTTCAGAGCACGGTTCTTAATGGAACCGTATGATATAAAGGGTTCTATTTAGAACCAAAAAGGGTTCTAATATTGTTACAAGCCAAAGAACCCTAATCTAAAACTGTACGATCAATAATGAGATCACACAATGCATCATAAGCTGCATATTTACTGAAATACTTTTATAATGCATTACATATAAGCTTGAAGTAAAATGTTAACAAAATTGTAAAGTACCTTTTGAATAAGCCAAGCTACAAAATAGCTTTCTTTCTTTGTTAAATTATAAGGTACTTTAAACATTATTTAATGTGTTCAAAACAATATTTTGATCCTATTAAAAATACACTGGAGATTGTTTAGTTTTCTGTAAAATGATGCACTGTGTAATCCCTCAACACTTCTATGACACGTAGAGCTGGAAGGTTGATGAAGCAGACTGTAATCACTCCCAGTGTGATGAGAAGGAAAGCTCTTCTTCCAGCCAGACGATGGCACTGTGTCTCCACCGGAGCTCTGCTGGGGATGTGTTCCTGGCCCATCGGCTGTCATTGTGCTGATTTGCACTCAGTAACCCAACAAGTTTGAATAGAGCCGAAGCATGGTGGTAAACAGGAGTAAACAAGGCACAATATGAGCTACACGTTTAACAAAAAACTGTAACACTTTATAATAAGCTGAACAATATGATTAACAATACTTCGTAATGCCATCATTTATTAGTGTGGTAGTGTTTTAAAATGAGGATTTATTAATTGATAGTTGGTATATATATACAGTATATACATGCAAGTATTTATATGTATTCAAATATACATAATAATTATACACAGTACAATACACAGTAATGGACACAATTATACACATACAACAGAGTATATATATATATAGTGTGGTCACAGGTGTGTATGTACACACACACACACACACACACACACACACACCCATCATTGTCTTCATTCAGGCCGATTCGAGAAGGCACACGAAAACAAGAGGCAGGATTTATCGCACAAACCAGTCATATCCAATCATAACGATCATATCCAATCATAGTGTGATGGAGCCACTGCCTCCTCTCACGTGACTTTCCCCCATTCATTCTCTGTTACCCATTCATCACACACACACACACACACACACACACACACACACACACACACACACACACACACACACACACACACACACACACACACACACACACACACACACACACACTAAAGCCACTGGAAACTGTAGGCGTTCTGTTAGAAGTCCATGGGCTCAGGGGAGGCAAGAGAGACGCGGCGTCCCGCTGTAACTTCACCTGCGGGTGTCGCTGTTGGACAGTGTTACTTTAGAAAAGTGATTTAGACACTTTTTAATGTCACATTTTGTAATATTTGCCTTGTTTTATTTTTGTATTATAGATTATTTTCTCACCCAGATCTGAGTTGATTGAGTTGATTTTATATATATATCACACACACACACACACACACACACACACACACACACACACACACACACACACACACACACACACACACACACAGCATGTATATATTAAGAAAAATTTATTTATATTTATATAAAAATATAATTGATATATATATATATATATATATACAGTATATACATGCAAGTATTTATATGTATTCAAATATACATAATAATTATACACAGTACACACACATGGACACAATTATACACATACAATTATATATATATATATATATATATATATATATATATATATATATATATATATATGTTTGTGTGTGTGTATTTTGTCCCCATGTAATTACCAGTCACACACACACACACACACACACACACACACACACACACACACACACACACACACACACACACACACACACACACACACACACACACACACACACACACACACCTTTCATTTTTGCCTTAGAGCAAAAATGTAGTGTTTTGAAGATATAACTATTTATTTTGTTGAATTATTCATTTAATTCATTTATTTAATTCTATAATAGCAATTCTATACTAGTAAACTATTTAATTCATAGCTCTACAGGGACAGTGCACTTAATATTAATATATAAATATTGCATATATAATGCATATATTTCTGTAAATGTGCCAATTTAGCCATTACAGCTATTTTTCAACTATTGTCAGGTATTACAAAAAGACACACATATGGATAACACTAATCATAAATGGCCTTCATCATTATATCATCATCTCAGACTTCAGACGGTTTTCCAAAGACTGACTGAAAAAACTTTTATTTCATCAAAAATAATAATAATCATAAAAAACACGAACATGCTTTGCCTCACACTTTGTGAAGTTCCATCTAGGCCTTTTTTCCCCCAGGCCGTGAATAATGGCCGGTGAAACACAGCAGCTCTCGCTCGGATCAGCACGACTGGCAGACATGACATAAATGGATAAGTAGCCATTATTACATGAAAGATTGTTTGTTCAGCTAAATTGATCCCTCTGTTTTCTAGGGCTTGTTTGCTGTGCTCTATCCGTCCGGCTCACAAGAAAACGTCAGCCCGCTCTGTGTTTACCTGGATGGACCAACATTACATTCGCACGAGCATTCAGATCCATCTCTTTCCCAGTTGAAAGTGCATGTGTCCACATGACCTCTGGCACACATGGGTGTGCTCATACCGGCAGGGCTGGGCAGAGATCAGACGTAACATACAGGTGCATCGGGACAATTGACTGCGGATTGATGTTGCCTACAGAGAAGCTGTGGTTTATACCTGCGTGACTGCAGCGGGTAACCCGGGGAAGCTGGAGTGGGGCGGCAGCTGTGTGTGGAAATTCTTTTCTTGTTTGTTTGCTTTTGGACGGTGAGAGTGCCGCTGCGCTCTAATGACGCTAATCCCCCTCAGCCCCGCCGGAAATTCTGATGGTTTCAACTGAAACTCTGGACAATGTCCCCTTCCAAAGCTCAATCAGATCCAAGATGGCAAAGTGTGTTTTGTTTCATTTACAGTATACATACAACATCTCATGAACTTGTTACCTTGTGCTAAGGTAAATATTGGTTTTATGAGGCCTCGAGGCTTTCATGTGGAGAATACATGTCCGCTGAGTCAACAATTGGAATAAGAAAGTCAAAGTATTACTTTCTTGTCTTGGACAAAAAGATGTTTGGATTGGGCTTGTCAGCCAAACTTCGTCAAAAGGGTTTCTTCAGCTCCTCGAGGTGGGCAAACGCACCTACTTTCTCCCAGCTGGAGCGACTTCAGGGGACAGAAAGACAAAAGCAACGCAAATGAAAGAGCTTTGAGTGTCCAGAAACAGGATGGAACACAAACAAGTAACAAAGCAAACCACTTGAAATGCTAAATCTAAAGGACTGATGTTTTGCCAACACATCTGTTCAGGTGTAGGTTGAGGACGAAAAGATTTCTTGAAATGGTGACATTTGAGGATGTAATACTTTAAAGACATTGGAGTTGAAATGGCGCAACACAAAAATCATAATTTTACATTTTGCCGTAAAAATTTGTACGATCTTATTCGTGTTTACGCCCCACTGACGGTAAATGGTTTATACCATTCAAGCATGACAAAACAGAAGAGAACGAGCTGTCTGTGAATGTCCTGTCTATGACACACACACACACACACACATACACACACACACATACACACACACACACACACACACACACACACACACACACACACACACACACACACACACACACACACACACACACACACACACACACACACACACACACACACACACACACACACACACACACACACACACACACACTGCCCCTAAACCTACCCATCACACACACACACACACACACACACACACACACACACACACACACACACTACCCATCACAGAAGACTGCTCAGTTTACTTTCTGTGATAAAAACCTCATCCTGTGTGATTTATAAGCATTTTGAAAAGTGAGGACATGGGGAACGTCCTCATATTTCACCCTCTTTTTGTAATACCTGTGTCATACCCATGTCATTATACACATTTGATATTTCACAAAAACATGCCCACACACACACACACACTCACACACACATACACACAGACACACACGACGCACAGAAAGACACGTCAGAATTGAATTCTCTTTCGCGCTTGAATAAACAATAACACACAGAATTATGCAAAAAAACACAAGGATTAAGAGTGTGTTTATGGGAATTTTTGACTTTAGGACTCTGTGCAGGCCAGTCCAGTTCCTCCACACCAAAATCGCTCATCCATGTCTTTATGGACCGATGCTTTGTGCACTGGAGCGCAGTCATGTTGGAACAGGAAGGGGCCGTCCACAAACCATTCCCACAAAGATGGGAGCATGAAATTGTCCAAAATGTCTTGGTATGCTGAAGCATTAAGAGTTCCTTTCACTGGAACTAAGGGGCCAAGCCCAACCCCTGAAAAACAACCCACACCATAATCCCCCCTCCACCAAACTTTACACTTGGCACAATGCAGTCAGGCAAGTCCCGTTCTCCTGGCAACCGCCAAACCCAGACTCGTCCATGGGATGGTCAGACAGAGAAGCGTGATTGGTCACTCCAGAGAACACGTCTCCACTGCTCTAGAGTCCGGTGGCGGCGTGCTTTACCCCACTGCATCCCATGCTTTGCATTGCACTTGGTGATGTATGGCTTGGATGAGCTGCACGGCCATGGAAACCCATTCCATGAAGCTCTCTCCGCACTGTTCTTGAGCTCATCTGAAGGCCACAGAAGTTTGGAGGTCTGGAGCGATTGACTCTGTTGAAAGTTGGTGACTTCTGTGCACTGTGACCCTCAGCATGCGCTGACCCCGCTCTGTGACTTTACGTGGCCTATCACTTTGTGGCTGAGTTGCTGTTGTTCCCAATCGCTTCCACTTTGTTATAATCCCACTAACAGTTGAGGGAATATTTAGTAGTGAGGACATTTTTACGAATGGTGGCAACCTATCCCGGTCCCACGCTTGAGTTCACTGAGCTCCTGAGAGCGACCCATTCTTTCACAAATGTGTGTAGAAGCGTCTGCATGCCTAGAGCTTGATTTATACACCTGTGTCCATGAAGTGATCGAACACCTGAATTCAGTGATTTGGAGGGGCGGCCCAATACTTTTGGTAATATAGTGTATTTGGTTCATGGAGCAAAATACCTTTATTCAAATAACCGCACACTAAAGAGACCTTCTGTCAGATGCAAAGTAGGCTAAGTGCATGTGCCGACGATGAAATTCAATAAACGAAAGAGCCGGCAATTGTTGGCTTGGGTTTTTGACCATACGCCGCGTTTAGCATTCATCATCTTCAACAAGCTGTCACTGTTGAGCACGGCCCCCGAGGAAGGCCTGCCAAAATATCTGCAGTTGCAGCGGCTCTTGTTGGACGGGACTCAAGGTTCATCTCTTTATGTTTCAGGCAGGGCCTGTGGAGCGCGACCCCGAGGAGTTCTCCGCATTAATCATGAGCGCCGGCCCGGGACATTCCTGGGACCACTTGCCGCCGGGCAGGTGAAGTTCGGAGGCTGGCCCGTCTCCGCTGTGAAGCCAGGGGCGTTGCTATGGGCCGTTCCCTGCAGAGTGTTTGCCTAGCGCACTCCTGACAAGTAAATAGGATGAGTAATTAGATATTACAATGAAAGATTAATGGTGTCAAATTGAAGGTTCACTCATGACGGCTCGGTCACCGATCCCTCGCAGTCTTGCCCTGGTCATCGTCCCGCTGCCCCCGCTGGAGTGTGATTTTCAATCTTGTGTTTATGTTTGTCACTGTGTTTAAACCAACTGTTCGTCATTCTGCCAGAGCGCTTGGACTCGCTCCAGTGCAGCACGCCTAACAACAAGCTTCATCATCATCATCATCATCATCATCGCCGTCTCCCCCCCGCGCAGTGAACAGGTTGTGCTGGCACCCTAATAGTGGACATATGTTCCTCACGTCACACATCCAAGCCATTTTGTTGTGTGTTTAAATGAACATGTCAAGGAAAGCTGAAGCGTTTGGGAAACGCTGTGAGGTTCAGATGTTCACTGTGTTAATGAATCATTAATAATAATTATCATGTGTCATATTAACAACAGCAACAAACAATCAATGAAATAAATAAATAAATAAACAAACAAACAATAATATTATATCAATTAAAACATTATGAATTGTATTAATGGCAATAATAATAATAAGCAACTTAGTAACAACAGACAAACACACAATCACACAATCACAAATAAATAAATTCTAATAATAGCAAAAATAAAAATAGACAGATAACTATAACATCATCATCATCATCATTATTATCATCATCATTATCAAAAACAATATAAATTGCAATACAAACATAAACAACATTATTATTGTTATTATCATTATTATAAATGCATAAATAAATATTAATTATATTTAAATAAATATAACAAATACATAATAATATGTAATAATAAAAAAGGAAATGTATTATTATTATTAATAATAATAATGCATGAATAAATATGATATAACAATAAATATAGTTAAATAAATACAACAACAATATAAATATGTAATAATACAAAAAATGAAATCAAAACATTATTATTACTATTATAAATAAATAAATAAATAAATACAAATTATATTTAAATAAATATAACAAATAAATAATAATATGTAATATAAAAAGGAAATATATTATTATTATTATTATTATTATTATTATTATTATTATTATTATAATTAATGAACAAATAAATATATGATATGATATGATATAATACTAATTTAAATAAATATAACAAATAAAAAATATATTAAAAAAGACAATCAAAACATCAACAGGAACAGGAATTATTATTTTTATTATTATTATTATTAATAATGCATGAATAAATATGCTATAATACTAATTATATTTAAATATACAAAACAACAATATAAAGAATACGTAATACTTCAAAAGGTAATCAAAACAAGAACAACATTATTATTATTATTAATATTATTATTATGTATTAATACATATGCACAATAAATTGTGTTTAAAGTGTCACATGATATCGCCATAACGCGCTTATAGTTCAGGTGACAATATTTCCGTCTTCATAATAATAATACTAATAAACCCCAGAGAATCTCTCAGCTGTCAGACTTCAGAAGGAGGCGGAGGCGGTTCTGCTGTAGCTCTGCAGAGGTGATGGCACTGAACTCTCTTCTTCTGCAGTCCTTCTTGATTGATGATGACAGGTGCAATTACACGTGACGGTCAGTTTAACTGAAGCTGACGCTCATTTCTGTGGACAGCTCCTCCTGAAACATGGGTTCAGTGACCCCTGTGACCTGCGGCAGAGCTACTATACAGGAGGCAAACGGAGTTCAATGTCAGGACGCATGTCTGCTGTTTAATGAGGGAAAATCAGAGATGCGTCATCGGAGAGACCATCGGCTTCTGCCCAGTGAGCTTATGTTTTATTCGGTGCTTATGAACCGAATGAGTTCACATCTGCTTTGTTTAAGTGTTACACTTCAGCTTTGGAGGAAGAACATCAACATGGTTTTCTTTTTCTTTATTAAAATAAAGGGTTACACTTTATTTTAAGGTGTCATTGTTACAGTGTAATATTTAAGTACTGAGTAATATTAATTAACTACATGTACTTACTATGGGGTTATGGTAGGATTAGGGTTTGGTTGAGGGTTAGTTGCATGTAGTTATGCTTAATTGACTGTTACTACTATAGGAAGTACATGTTATATATGTAACAATGACACTGTAAAATAAAGTGTTACCAAAGTCTATTTTTAAATAATCATTTTGACATCTATAGTTCATCATAATTTATCTCTTTTTGTGTTTTATTCATAATTAAAACGTTATATATTAGTTATTATATTAAGTGAATTAAACATGAGAATGAATATGTAGATTTGTAAATTTAACTTATACTTTTGTCTTAGTTTCCACACTTTAAAACATACTTATTGTTTCTACCCAAATCCTGTGTTGAGCCTTTTGGCTTGGTTATATTTTTCAGTCAGATCCTGGGTCAGACGTATCAACCCAGTGTTTGGGTAGTTTTTGTGTTACCCTGATCCTGGGTCAGACGTATCAACCCAGACGACTGGGTCAGAGCATCTCCAAAACTGCAGCTCTTGTGGGGTGTTCCCGGTCTGCAGTGGTCAGGATCTATCAAAAGTGCTCCAATGAAGGAACAGTGGAGAACCGGCCACAGGGTCATGGGCGGCCCAGGCTCATTGATGCACGTGGGGAGCGAAGGCTGGCCCGTGTGGTCCGATCAAACAGACAAGCTACTGGAGCTCAAACTGCTCAAGAAGTTGATGTGATAGTCCACCCAAAAATGGTAAAAAATGCATCTGTCCGTCAAATAAAGGCCTTCTGAAGCAAAACGCTGCATTTGTGTAAGAAAAATATCCACATTTAAAACTTTTTGAATGAAAGTTCCGGTCGATCGCCTTCCGTGGAAAAGTGCCTTCTTGGAGTTCAAGATGCGTACACGGCGTCTGACGAGCGCACCTGAAGCGTAAGCCTTTGAGCTGCAGAGACACTTTTAACACTTTTTCCATAAACTGAATACGGAAGGCGATTGGCCGAAACTTTACTTAATAAAGTTTTAAATATAGATATTTCTCTTACACAAACGTGTCAATTCGCTTCAGAAGGCCTTTAAAAACGCCCCGGAGCCGTGTGGAGCACGTTATTTGATGGACAGATGCATTTTGATGGACTTCAAAAACAGAGCAATAGTCAATGCCATTATAAAGTTTGGATTAGCCAAGACTTTTTGATGTAACTCAATTTTTATTCGTCTGAAAGAAGAATGTCATATACACCTAGGATGACTTGAGGGTTAGTAAATCATGGGCTAATTTTCTTTTTTGGGTGAACCAACCCTTTAATCCTGGCTCTGATAGAAAGGGGTCAGAATACACAGAGCATCACAGTTTGTTGCGTATGGGGCGGCATAGCCGCTGACCAGTCAGGGTGCCCATGCTGACCCCTGACCCGCCGAAAGCACCAACAGTGGCACGGGAGCATCAGAACTGGACCACGGAGCAATGGAAGAAGGTGGCCTGGTCTGATGAATTATAAACAAAAAAAAGTATACATTTAATAATTATTCAATTATTATATTTATATCTGTGTGTGCGCCTGCTCAGCTCATCTGTTTACTTATAGCTCCTCTACAGCTCAGAGCTGAACTCCCAAACGCTCCTTCTCATGAAGTCTATTTCTGCATCTACACACTCATATACTTGTCAAGTCCCTGAAGTATTTTTGGGGGGGATTTCATGTTCTTTCTGTCTTCTAATTTTCTGATTTCACACTTCTTTTCTTCAGTATGAGAGTCATTTTGTATGTCATGTTTGTGACAGTATAGTCTAGCTCACTGGCTCCTGCTACATCCTGATTGCGGTTATTATCTATCAGAGTTTCTGAAATGGTTTTGTTTCAGGATGAGTGGTGACCCTACACCAGGGGTTTTCAAAGTGTGGGGTGCGCCTTCCCCGCGGGCACAATGCTGGCGCAAAACAGTTAATGCTGGTTCTGATAGAAAGGTGACATGAGCATCAGAACTGGAAGATGGCCTGGTCTGATGAATCACGTTTTCTTTTACATCACGTGGATGGCCGGGTGTGTGTGTGTGGCTTACCTGGGGAACACATGGCCCCAGGATGCACTATGGGAAGAAGGCGAGTCGGCGGAGGCAGTGTGATGCTTTGGGAAATGTTCTGCTGGGAAACCTTGGGTCCTGCCATCCATGTGGATGTTACTTTGACGCGTACCACCTACCTAAGCATTGTTGCAGACCATGTACACCCTTTCATAGAAACGGTATTCCCTGGTGGCTGTGGCTCTTCCAGCAGGATAATGCTCCTGACAAAAAGCACAACCGGGTCAGGAATGGTTTGAGGAGCACAAGTTTGAGGTGTTGACTTGGCCTCCAGATTCCCCAGATCTCAATCCAATCGAGCATCTGTGGGATGTGCTGAACAAACAAGTTCGATCCATGGATCCACCCCACCTCACAACTTACAGGACTTAAAGGATCTGCTGCTAACATCTTGGTGCCAGATACCACAGCACACCTTCAGGGGTCTAGTGGAGTCCATGCTTCGAAAGGGCTGGGGCTGTTTGGCAGCAAAAGGAGGACCAACACAATATAAGAAAGGTGGTCACAATGTTATGCCTAATCGCTGTATATAGTATATATATTTGCATTTAAATGTGTATTTTTCTTCTTCTTCCATATTTAAAACTAAAATCACCAGTTAAAAAAAACAAACAGCAGAAACTAAAACATTGTCAGACATGCAAAACCTCTGAAAGGCCAACAAGCGTGTAATTAAACCGTTTTTCCTGTAAGTGCAATATATCACCAGTGTTACAATGATCTTTTTGAACACAGCAAATCTCTCAGTCTGTAAGGGAGATTTTCAGTCGTGTTTTCGGTTTTTCCCAGCTTAGTACAGAGCGATATGGCTTTTGAGTGTGTTTGTATGTCATGACGAGTGTGTGTGCGCACAGTGTTTTGAAATGGTGTTTGCTTTGGAGCATATATTATGAGATGAAAGAGAGATAGCGCCTCGCCCTGCGGTGCTGCGAAATATGGAACGCTCCTCGTTTGCTCACCTGGACCCGCAGTGAGTTCAGAAGCATTAGTAAACAAAAGGCCGGCTTTTGGCTGCGAGCATGTACAACAGATGTTCACTGCGGCTCTGTGTAACAGCTGCCCTCACTGTCTGACTGCAGGGCGGCACATCTTACCCCAGACAGCCAGCCTACTAATGCTGCAAGATTTGGATTGTGCAGTTTCATGACTTTGTTCAGTTCAAGTTCAAGGTAAATGTAGGTAATATTAACTATGGTTAATAAGGCAGCATTTTGAGGTATTATTCATGCTGCTGACACAAAGACTGTTCAGAATCCCAGAATGCATTGCAAAGAGCTTGGTGAAGAAATTCATTGGGTACTGAAAAGTATCAATAAAAAGAGTGGATTTTACCCCAAAATTTGTGTGCAGCCTACTAGGTTTTGTTTCAAATGAGTTTGTCAGAGTATTTCTGTGTTAGCTTAGCAACATGCTAATGACAAACTTTATTAAAGTCAATAGTGTGTTGACTCTTTTGTGAAGCGCAAGGGGCCGTTCACACAGAATGTGTTTTCTTATTATACTTTCCTATTGCTTTTATATGTAAACATGCACTAGACAGACATCTTTGACTGTCTAGTCAGTCCAGCGTTTCGCAGTGCTCAAATTAAAATAACTTTGGTCGTTTTTAAATGCAAATGTGCTGCAATGTTTTTTTTAAAGTTCTGAATAAAGCAAACATCATTGGAGTATAGGTGCGTTCATGCCATGTAGTAATTATTGGAATTACGAGATTCTGATTAGTAGAACTCGTAATTACAACTCATAAACTCTGAATTATTTGAGAGCTCCGACTTATGTACCACATGACCGCTGTACCACCTGACTGATTTCTTTTACCCTTGATAGTGTTGCCACAGAAACGCATAAGTCTAAAGATGTGAACATCATAAGTTGTCATCTCGTAATTGTGGTAATTACAACATGGTGTGAATGCATCATATGATTTTCAAGGAAATACTATTTCAGTCCATTACAAAATTTCACATTTCAATTCAATATGTCACTCTTTACACTGTAATTATTTATACAAATAGCATGCCTTGTTGGCAGAGGCTATTTACACTTACTCCTCCCACTGACGACTGATTGGACCAGACAAAATTGTGAAAGTCGGTATGTTGTTAACAGTAGCAAATAGTGTGCCTTACTGGCAGAGGCCATTTACTCTAACTCCTCCCACTGATATCTGATTACACCAGTGTTACATAACCAACCCGTTACTTGAACTGACATTTTGACATCATTGTGTTTTTGACATTAAAAATACATGAAAGAGAGCTCAATAATTTTTATTTAATTGTATTATTTCTTATCGATATAGTTTTTATAACTTTTTATTTCAGTTTTAGTTAGTAGGCCATATCAGGTTAAGCTAAAGCTTCAAGTTTGTTTATTTATTTTTTTTTAATTTTAGTTAACATTTATTTAATTTCAAGTAATGGAGATTTTTTAATGGTTTTAGTTAACTATTATAACCCTGATACTTTATTGAATAATATGTGTCAAATACTGGTCTTTCTTACTTACTATGAATTAAATGGGATTTAAATCAAATATAGTTTAATATGTAATCAAAAACGAATATATAATGCATGACTTTGAATTATAAACAAGCTCTACATACACCGGAACTCTTATTTTGAAATGCCTTACTATTGCAGATGCAGCTTCTCTGTCAAGTTCAGATGAGGGAGATAAAATATGCAGTGTTACAACCGTCTAAAACATATTATTATATAAACATCGTAAAGTAAATATTGTCCTTATTCATCAGCATTAATTCATAAACAATTACCTGTTATAAATGTGTGCTATTCATGACTATGACTAAAGAGAATAAGACTATAGCTAAAACTAAAGAACTATGACTATGACTAAACTATGAACTAAAGACTATGACTATGACTATGACTAAAAGAAAGCTATGACTGAAGCATATCAGCTCTGAGTCTATTTACACTAACTCCGCCCACTGACATCTAATTGGACCAGACAAAATGAGGTTGTAGGTTGTCAACAGTAGCAGTAGAGTAGTGGTATGGCTCAAGTGTTTTTTCACAGACAAAAATGAGATGATAACTAAAAAAACAGTTTTGAATGACAAAAACTATGACAATAATCTATTGATATTTTCGTCAGCAAATAAAAACTTAAAGGGACAGCAGCCTGATAAACCTTTAAATTGATCACACAACAAAAGAAAAAGAAAATCACTCACTGCTCTTTAATAGCTTTAATAAGGATTCATTATATTTAATTAATACAAATAAACATGTCTGCTTGAAAGAATGAAGAATGTTAACAGGTTAATAGATGTTTTCTCCTGGAGTATATAATGAGTTTGAACATGTTAGATAAATGTTTAATCGATGCATTACAATTGAATTAAACTAGATTTTAGTAGACTAAAACTAAAACAGTACAGATGACTAAAGCATGACTAAAACTAAAGACTAAGACTATGACTATGACTAAAACTAAAACTAAAACTAAAGACTAAGACTATGACTATGACTATGACGATGACTATGACTATGACTATGACTAAAACTAAAGACTAAGACTAAGACTAAGACTAAGACTAAGACTATGACTATGACTATGACTATGACTAAAACTAAAGACTAAGACTAAGACTAAAACTAAAGACTAAGACTATGACTAAAACTAAAGACTAAGACTATGACTATGACGATGACGATGACTATGACTATGACTAAAACTAAAGACTAAGACTATGACTATGACTAAAACTAAAGACTAAGACTAAGACTATGACTAAAGACTAAGACTAAGACTATGACTATGACTATGACTATGACTATGACTAAAACTAAAGACTAAGACTAAAACTAAAGACTAAGACTATGACTAAAACTAAAGACTAAGACTATGACCAAAACTAAAGACTAAGACTATGACTAAAGACTAAGACTAAGACTATGACTAAGACTATGACTATGACTATGACTATGACTATGACTATGACTATGACTAAAACTAAAGACTAAGACTAAAACTAAAGACTAAGACTATGACTATGACTAAAACTAAAGACTAAATCTAAGACTAAGACTATGACTATGACTAAAACTAAAACTAAAGTCTAAGACTAAGACTAAGACTATGACTAAAGAATAAGACTATGACTATGACTAAAACTAAAACTAAAACTAAAGTCTAAGACTAAGACTAAGACTATGACTAAAGAATAAGACTATGACTAAAACTAAAGACTATGACTATGACTAAAGAATAAGACTATGACTAAAACTAAAGACTATGACTATGACTAAAACTAAAGACTAAGACTATGACTATGACTAAAACTAAAGACTAAGACTATGACTATGACTATGACTAAAACTAAAGACTATGACTAAGACTAAGACTATGACTATGACTATGACTATGACTAAAACTAAAGTCTAAGACTAAGACTATGACTATGACTAAAGAATAAGACTATGACTAAAACTAAAGACTATGACTATGACTAAAGAATAAGACTATGACTAAAACTAAAGACTATGACTATGACTAAAACTAAAACTAAAGACTATGACTATGACTATGACTATGACTATGACTAAAACTAAAGACTATGACTATGACTATGACTATGACTATGACTAAAGACTATGACTATGACTATGACTATGACTATGACTAAAACTAAAGACTAAGACTAAAACTAAAGACTTAGGCCCAATCCCAATTCTACCCCTTAGCCCTTCACTTTCCCCTACCCCCTTCGAGGCGCTGCTCACGTGAAGGGGTAGGGGTGTCTCTGCTTCTCTTTAGCTGGAGTGGTAGGGGTAAGGGAAGGGCCAGATAGCCCTTCAAACGGAGATTTTCAGGACCACACTTAACGTAAGGGGTATGAGGATTTTCCCTGCATACACAACTACCGCGCTGCTAGAATGCGTGTAGTGATGTTGACATTCAGAATCGAACACACGTTGTTTGAGTGATGTGAACACAAACTAATAACAGTTTAAAAATATATCTGATAATCAGTCGCTATTTACATAACGGCGTATTGTCTGTAAACTCGCGTTACCATGGCAGCACCTGACTCATTTATATTACTTTGCAAGGAGAGCCGTTATCGCAATCGCAGCACCACAGTAACGTAGAAAACTAAACCATATCCGTTTTCAGCCGGCGGATCAGCATGGAATGGAACGGTTAATAAACAACATGAACAGTTTGGCCCGATGGAAAAGCGGCTCCACCAGTCTTGTATGTTCTGTATCATTCTGTATCGTCTTAGGAAACTCGAAGGCTCATACATGTTTGAATTGAAAACAATTGCCGTTTATTAAGTCCAAATACAGCGCAAAACTATGCTGGGAGTGAGTAATTTGTTAATTACTAATTTGTGCCTGATTTCTGTTAGATATAGCCTATGCACTTTATTGCTTTTCATACTGGTTAAATGTTACAGGACTCTATTTAAAGAACGTGTATGATGACGTGTAATGGTGTAGTAGTGGTGTCCCATTTCTTAGGGGAATATTTTCACCCCTACGCCTTACCACTCTGTTTCAAGGGGCAAGGGGAATGGGTAGGGGTAGGGGAAGGCAAAGGGGAAGGGGTATAAAATAGAATTGGGATTGAGCCTAAGACTATGACTAAAACTAAAGACTAAGACTATGACTATGACTAACACTAAAGACTAAGACTAAGACTATGACTATGACTATGACTATGACTATGACTAAAACTAAAGACTAAGACTAAGACTATGACTATGACTATGACTAAAACTAAAGACTAAGACTATGACTATGACTATGACTAAAACTAAAGACTATGACTATGACTATGACTATGACTAAAACTAAAGACTAAGACTATGACTATGACTATGACTAAAACTAAAGACTAAGACTATGACTATGACTATGACTATGACTAAAACTAAAGACTAAGACTAACACTAAAGACTAAGACTAAGACTATGACTATGACTATGACTATGACTATGACTATGACTAAAACTAAAGACTAAGACTATGACTATGACTATGACTAAAACTAAAGACTATGACTATGACTATGACTAAAACTAAAGACTAAGACTATGACTATGACTATGACTATGACTAAAACTAAAGACTAAGACTATGACTATGACTATGACTATGACTATGACTAAAACTAAAACTAAAGACTAAGATTAAGACTATGACTATGACTATGACTAAAACTAAAGACTATGACTATGACTATAACTAAAACTAAAGACTAAGACTATGACTATGACTAAAACTAAAGACTAAGATTAAGACTAAGACTATGACTATGACTATGACTATGACTAAAACTAAATAAAAATGTACTGTCAAGATTAACACTGGCGTGCGACAGAAAGTTTTGATGCCAATCAAAGTTCGAATCCTTTTGCCAAACTCGCTCTACTCCCTTTTCTTATAACATATCATTTAATTTCAATTAAAAATACAGAAAATATTAGAAAAGTGAAAATAAAGTTTCATAATAAAGTGTTTGTCAGTCAGGGTGAGGGGTAGATGTAGGGAGGGGTTTATTGTCCCAATAAGGCGGCATCCATTTAATAATTGTAATAAATATAATAATTAAAATCAATGTTATTGCACACCGTTTAATGTACAACAACACTGAGTTGCAAATACTATCTGCCACTATTTATAAGTATAAATAGCATCCAACTACTATTTACACTTATTGCAAATAAAACACTGCTATTTTTTTTACATAGAATCTATAGCTATTGTCACTTAGCGTAAATATGATCTATAATAAACTAATAATGAACTGCCTTATAAAGCATTTATTTATCATTGTTGAGTAACAGAACTCAGCATTTACTGATACATTATTAAAATCTTGTTAACATTAGTTAATGCACTGTGAACTAAAATGAACAGCTAATATTTTTATTAACTAACATTATCAAAGATGAACTAATGCTGAACAGAAGTGTTTTTTCATGGTTAGTTCATGTTAACTAATCATTAACTAATGTTAACTAATACAACCTTATTGCATCAAAGCTAATGTCTCTTTAAATAAAAAAAACTTTTGTTTTAGTTTTGTCATGATATTGCTTTTAATAAGTGGAATTGAAATGAATAAATCACAAGCTTTCATGTACGTCTAATAAAAAAAAAAACCCTTGATGTTTGAAATTCACATAAATGTGTCAAATCAGCTGTCAGTGAAAACATGTGCAAACACTTCTGAGTGCTATCAGGACAGAACATGGCAACTTCAGCAATAAGCTACCATAAAATATATTCCTGCAGGCCATATCCAGCAATTTAATACCATGACCTGAAGCGTGGGACCGGGATAGGTTGCCACCTGTGCAATAAGTCCATTCCTGACATTTCCTCACTACTAAATATTCCCTCAACTGTTAGAGGGATTACAACAAAGTGGAAGCGATTGGGAACAACAGCAACTCAGCCATGAAGTGATAGGCTACGTCAAATCACAGAGCGGGGTCAGCGGATGCTGAGGGTCACAGTGCACAGAAGTCACCAACTTTCTGCAGGGTCAATCGCTCCAGACCTCCAAACTTCTGTGGCCTTCAGATGAGCTCAAGAACAGTGCGGAGAGAGCTTCATGGAATGGGTTTCCATGGCCGAGCAGCTCATCCAAACCTTACATCACCAAGTGCAATGCAAAGCGTGGGATGCAGTGGGGTAAAGCACGCCGCCACTGGACTCTAGAGCAGTGAGACGTGTTCTCTGGAGTGACCAATCACGCTTCTCTGTCTGCCAATCCCATGGACGAGTCTGGGTTTGCTGTTGCCAGGAGAACGGGACTTGCCTGACTGCATTGTGCCAAGTGTAAAGTTTGATGGTGGGAGGATTATGGTGTGGGGTTGTTTTTCAGGGGTGGGGATTGGGCCCTAGACATTTTGGACAATTTCATGCTCCCAACTTTGTGCGAACAGTTTGGGGACGGCCCCTTCCTGTCCCAACATGACTGGGATGAATCAGAACGGAGACTGTGAGCCAGGCCTTCTCGTCCAACATCAGTGCCTGACCTCACAAATGTGCTTCTAGAAGAATGGTCAAAGATTCCCATAAACACACTCCTAATCCTTGTGGAAAGCCTTCCCAGAAGAGTTGAAGCTGTTATAGCTGCAAAGGTGGGTCAACTCCATATTAAACCCTATGGAATAAGAATGGGATGTCATTAAAGTTCATGTGCATGTGGAGGCAGGCATCCCAAAACTTTGGCAATATTGTGTAATGCAATTTAAAAGTATTTTGGTAACACTTTACAATAAGGTTCATAGTTAACATGAATTAATAATGAACTGCACTTATAAAGCATTTATTTATCATTGTTAGTGTTAACAAATTTCAACATTTACTGATACATTATTAAAATCTTGTTAACATTAGTTAATGCACTGTGAACTAACATGAACAGCTGTATTTTTATTAACTAACATTATCAAAGATGAACTAATGCTGAACAGAAGTGTTGTTCATGGTTAGTTCATGTTAACTAATGCATTAACTAATGTTAAGTTAGCAGTATTTTTAATGCATTAATAATGCCTTGTAATGTGCCTTATAATGGATTGTATTGTCTCATGAATAATTGTAACACAGTTATAAAACATTTTAGTACTTATGTTATGCCTTTAGAAAGTATAACTCGTTAAAACATGAATCTGCAAATATTATAATACATTTTAACTTTGGTTACAATAATGAAAAAATGATAAAATACATTAATGCATTCACCGAAATTGCTAGCTGTAGTTAACATGGCGGTAATCCACTGAGGACATGGCGGTGAGAACCCAAGTGCAGTTTTATTTACAAAATCAAAATCCAAAACATAAACAAAGAGTTCGGGGACATGGCGGTAACAGTAGTTCAGGTCCAGGGACAGTATGTACAGTAGTTCAGGGACATGGCGAAGGTAACTGTAGTTCAGGGGGACATATGTAACTGTAGTTCAGGGGACATGGCGTAACTGGTAGTTCCAAGACACATGGCAAACATGAGGGCTTAAATACACAGACTAAGGACAAGACACACCTGTGAACAATAATCAACTAATGAACCAATGACAACATGACACAACAGAACACAAGACCAGGGAGCACATGGCAGGATCACATGACAAACCAGGAAGTGCATGACAACACATGACTGTGAACATGATAAACTAAAAACATGAAACATGAACCAACATGGAACTTCAGGGACCCTGACAAATTGTACCTGGTTTGTGGAGGCGCAAGTAAGTAGGACCTAGGGACATGGGGCGCTGTAGTTCAGGGGGGGGCGTAAGGCGTAACTGTAGTTCAGGGGACATGGCGGTAACAGTAGTTCAGGGGACATGGCGGTAACTGTAGTTCAGGGGGACATGGCGGTAACAGTAGTTCAGGGGGACATGGCGGTAACTGTAGTTCAGGGGACATGGCGGTAACAGTAGTTCAGGGGACATGGCGGTAACAGTAGTTCAGGGGACATGGCGGTAACAGTAGTTCAGGGGACATGGCGGTAACCAGTAGTTCAGGGGACATGGCGGTAACAGTAGTTCAGGGGGACATGGCGGTAACTGTAGTTCAGGGGGACATGGCGGTAACAGTAGTTCAGGGGACATGGCGGTAACCTGTAGTTCAGGGGACGGCGGTAACAGTAGTTCAGGGGATATGGCGGTAACGGCAGTTCAGGGGGCCAAGGCGGTAGCGGAAGTTCAGGGGACATGGCGGTAGCGGCAGTTCAGGGGGACATGGCGGTAACAGTTCAGGGGACATGGCGGTAACAGTAGTTCAGGGGACATGGCGATGCGGCAGTTCAGGGGCTGGCGGTAACAGTAGTTCAGGGGCCATGGCGGTAACAGTAGTTCAGGGGCCATGGGCGGTAACAGTAGTTCAGGGGACATGGCGGTAACAGTAGTTCAGGGGACATGGCGGTAACAGTAGTTCAGGGGACATGGCGGTAACAGTAGTTCAGGGGACCATGGCGGTAACAGTAGTTCAGGGGACATGGCGGTAACAGTAGTTCAGGGGACCATGGCGGTAACAGTAGTTCAGGGGACCATGGCGGTAACAGTAGTTCAGGGGACCATGGCGGTAACGGTAGTTCAGGGGACATGGCGGTAACGGCAGTTCAGGGGCCATGGCGGTAACAGTAGTTCAGGAGGCCATGTTCAGGGGCCATGCGCGGTAACGGCAGTTCAGGGGACATGGCGGTAACGGCAGTTCAGGGGCCATGGCGGTAACAGTAGTTCAGGGGCCATGGCGGTAATGGTAGTTCAGGGGGCCATGGCGGTAACGGTAGTTCAGGGGGCCATGGCGGTAACGGAAGTTCAGGGGGCCACGGCGGCATGGCCTTCGTGGCTTCAATGTACCCCTTGTCCCCCCCCAAAAATATTCTTGGACAGGACTAAGGGGTCTTGGGCTGGAGCATGGACGTGGGCTGGAGCCAGGGCGACCTCGTGGGCTGGAGCCGGGGCGGCCTCGTGGGCTGGAGCCGGGGCCTGGACGTGGGCTGGAGCAGGGGCCTGGACGTGGGCTGGAGCCTGGATGGCCTGGACATGATAAACTAAAAACATGAAACATGAACCAACACCTAAACACCCTGTGACACTAGCAAATTTGACAAAAAAATGTCAAAGAAATTACATGTAACACATTGGATTAGACATTACATTTTGAAGTAGAAAAATAGCAATGGTATTTCCTTGTAAAACAGAAATCTTTGCTTTATTTACAACTCTGAAAAAATATATATTTTTACACAGTGTACATGATATATTGTTGCATGACATGGGAAGCCTTAAACATATCAAAATGCAATGAACAAAAAGAAAGAGGTAAGACACTATTTTAAGGTGATGTAGTTACACATCACTACATGTAGTTAATAGTAGTAATAACAGAGGTCCTACTTTATATTAGGTGACCTTAATGTAATGCAAGTACAATCTACTTATTGTGTTCATATTGTATTGCAAAACACTTTTGCTGATCTCGAGGTGGGATACGGCTAAAGTAAGGGACAGGTGTGGTGGTGTGGGTGTAATTACAAATGTAACAGAAATTAATTACAGATGTGCAGATCATGCAGATCATTTTTAAAATGTAAGTACAATTTAAAAACATGTATGTACACAATAAGTGCATTGAATCAAATGATTAATTTAAATGTTAGTACATAGTAGTTAAGGCCACCTAATATAAAGTGGGACCATAACAGACAATTATGCATAACTAAGCTTAAACTAAACCTTAACCCTAACCAATAGTAAGTACATGGCTAATCAAAATTAATCAGTACTATTTGAGTTACAATGTAACTACGTCCCCTTAAAATAAAAGGTAACACTTTTTTTGTTACAGTGTAACAATACATTTAAAAGTTTTGAATGGCATGAATTTGTAACTGGAGGCTCAGGTAATATTTTTAGTATATCATATTAAATATGCATATATTTTATTAGATATTAATTATAGATTATAATTTAAAAGTAAGTCATATTAATACTTTTATTTCACCACAGAAGAACAGAAAGAGCTGATCCTCAACAGGAGCATTGCCAAAACACTGCCAGACATCAAGTTTACTCTGATAAATTACTCATCTAATTGAAATAATGGTATTTGCCAAAGCTTGTAATTAGTTGCAAATAATTAACCATGTGTGTGATTGAAGTGCCTTGATAGCAGTACTAATCAAATAATTCAGGGCGCCACAAATTGGACCAGTGGAAATGTCTTCATTATGAACACAGCAAGTGATTTGCCTTAGATGAAGATGTTTTGAATCCTAAGATGTGTTTTGGCTTGACGTATCTGAACGTCACTGAAATGCAGCGAAGTTGAAGAAACCATAAAACTGTCGATTCACTGACGCTGAAATACATCAGGCACCGGCTGCTGGCCCGTTAGAAACACTGAGCTAGCCTTTAACACGTCAAAAAGCAAACTTTATCTAACCCTGCTTTTACAGTAGCCAGTTTTATGGCGATTATGTGAGTCGGCGGCACAGACGAACTCGGAGTGTATGTAAAGGGTTTATAGAGGACCCCATCGTCACCCTTAGTTAGCTTTTAATGCTAGCCCATAAACTATCCTCTTGGGAGAGGTGTGAGGCCGTAAGCAGAAGTCTTAATTGGATGTGAAGAGAAACATGGGTCCTTACAAGGTTATTCACACAGTTGTCTACAAATGACCCCTCTGAGACTTGGGTTAAGCCTCCCTGCTACTCATAAAGGCCAATCACGTGAGGAATTTCCTGTCTGAGTTCACTTTAACAGCTGGGAATAAAAGCTGGGGGACTTGTGAAAGAAAGCCCAGCGGGGAAGGGTTTATTATTATTTTTTAAGCTGATCTAAACACCTGCAGTCCTTTGCCCACCATCTACCCCAGTGGACACTATTACTTTCAATGCAGCGCAATTTGTCGACAAACTTTTAAACGAGTCGTCGGCCTTGTTTGGAAACCCTGTGACATCATAATGTGGAAGTGTGTGCATTGTGTTCCCGCTCGCATAATATGGCCGTGCCCCTCCCCGTTTGCTGGAAATCTCCTCCTCACGGTAATCCCGGGGAAACTGGCACGAATCCTGCGAGCCATGGGTCCCAGAGAATTGAAGCAGAATCGAGTTCCTTGTTAAAGTTAAGTGTATGTCATCACAAACAACTTTAGACTGAAAGCTTGTTTTCCTGTTTCAGTCCACCCACATCCTTTACTATATGTATAAGAGCATACAGAGATAGGATAGCAAATGGGAACATTTGGGAATGGGATTGTGTAATGTTGGATTCGAACCTGCATTGCCCAACACAGCTTAATGTGGAGCAACATCTAGAGAATTTTTAAAAATGTAAACAATGTTAACTCTTTTCCTGCCATGAGCCAAGTTTCCATCAACTTTTTCCACTGTTTTGTTATCGACAAAGTGAATATGCGTAACAAAAGATGCTTTCTCCAGCGTGTTTCTATCCAATTGGCCCTTTACTGATTAAAAGGTGTGCGTAATGACATCATTACATTCGCCAGTTTACTGCTTACTATTCTCACGAATAATAGGCCTATTACTAAATTTGGAAATATTAATCAGAAGATCACAGGGACAGCTTGTCTGACAGGACTGCATATGCCTTTATGGGATGACGCCCATGGGTTTAGACACTCGTTTGTCCTGTATTCAAAATTTTAAATCCATTAAAAAGATTGGTACGGTAAACTATTTGGTCATATAGCAACAATCTTAACACAAGCCTTGAACATGCAGTCAAGCCAGTCGCGGTTCAACGTGGCCGAGAACGCATGTATTCAAATCATTCAAATAAGACACTCGTTCTGGTTTTCAGGTACATTAAATCGGACAAAAACATCAAATTGCTGATGATTGTTTTTCTCTCAGAGACAGATGAAGCTTTATCCTAAACTCTTTACTTGTGTAGCCTACTTTTGTACTTATTCAGAAACAGATGCAGTTAGCCATTATTTTTCTAGATTCAATTTTATTAGATTGTAAAAAAACAGACAAAATTACAAAAATAAGGATGAATGATGTTTGAGAGGTAACATGTCTTTATCTTACCAATAGTAATAAAATCATTTAATATACAATTAAATTATATGAATATTATTGATTTAATGCACCTAAACCCGTCTCCGGCGTGTTGCCTCAGATCTTTCGAATATTCAGATCGATTATGACCTCTGACCTTTAAAATAATAACTTTAATAATAATAATAAGCTGTTTGTTAATTGGCCAGAGGAGAACTGCCCCCCCGACTGAGCCTGGTTTCTCCCAAGGTTTATTTTTCTCCATTAGGTCTCCTGCTTGCTCAGTTGAGCAAAAAAACTAAAAAAAAACTATTTTTCAAATATATTTCAAAATAAATCTAATTATTAAACTAAATTAACCATATAGACCAAATTACTTATCTAATTACTGATCTAAAGCCCACATTGTTACTGTATGATAATCAAAATATATTCTGTTGCATTATTTTTCTGTTTAACACTGTGAAGCTGCTTTGAAACAATCTGCATTGTTAAAAGTGCTATATAAATAAAGTTGACTTGACTTGACTTGACTTACAGAGAAACGGCTTTAACGGGAGCAAACACGAGCACGGACGCTGTGCTATAGGCTAATTCTGTCATGCGACACCACATTTATTTGCGTTAAAGCCACTTTTGACAAAAAGTGTTACCAAACTAGTTTTCACGACATTTGAAGTATCGACATAGAATTTATACGCTAAAGTCAAATGGAAAAAGATTTTGTTGACATTTGCAAAAAATATCCATAATTGGCATTTCCATCAGCTGTATCGGTAAACACTATCATCAATATTAAACATCATATAAATCAAAACTGCCTAATGTTACTGAATGAAATATCAACCCAGGACGAGCTCTGGGACCGTGAAGCTTTAGGGTGTTGATGGACTCCATCTGTGTAGGATCATCGCTCTGAATCACATCCGGACGTATTCTTGGACAAAAACATAATTTTCTTATTCTTTTGCTCAAAATGTTGTTTTTTTATGAAATCTACCCATATTCAAGTGTTGATTAAAAATAATGCATGAAGCTAGAATAAAAGCAGAGGTTCTGTTCTTTCTTTTGATACATTGCTTGTTCAGTTATTCATACAACAAGATATTCTGAGGGCCATGAAACTTTTGTGAAAATGACCAAAAATGGCTGGCAAACGGTGGCTGGCAAATGGGGGTTGATGTTATACCCAGTACGCCTCCAATCATATTCATCCATGTTGAAGAGTTGAGTCCAACTCACATAGTTACCAAAACAATGTTCCCCCAAGAGTAGCTTGCAATTTTTACGCCTCAACCGACACAAGGCCAAATCGTAAAGGATTCTGCACCTTTACTGCAAAAATTCAAAGTTTGGAAAACTAAGTAGTATCTATATCAAAGAAGCCAATTCTTGCATCTGACATTCTTCACCTGTTTGAATAAACAGAACAAGAGGAAGCAGTCAAAAGCAATGTGTCCCGTTTGCCTGAACCACAACTCCCTCATTGCTATGCGCCGCACGAACATCCCGGCGTATGTTGATCCACAGGACTTGAGAGAAGGAAAGCTCCGGGTGGAGGGGTGGGGGGTTGTCTCCATTCATCCCAGCCTCTCATTTACATTGTAACAGCTCTGGCTATTTCCCTCACTACCCCCAAATATTAATGCACTCTCCTCTCCTGCTAACACCCTCCACCAAATCTCAAACCTCCAGCAGTTTCTAGAGGAAAGCTCTTATTTCTTAAGTCTGCACTCCAGACCTCCTCTCCAACCCCCCTTTTCCAACATCCAGCCTCTTTGATGTCTTATTTTCTCGTCTCTCACTCCCTTTCTCTCACATCTGAGAGTCTTGAAAGACTCGCTATGGAAAAAACACCACTGAAAACCTCCTTGTTTTAGACGCGAGGTGAAAATGGTCTGGTAACAAGCAGGTGCACTGGGCCCTAAGCAGCTGTTTTTGGTACTCAAGACAAGGTGTCCCGACTCTCCTTAAGCACTTCATATAATCCTCTCGTGCAATTCACACTGTAATTGCTGAGATGCACGCTCTCCCCCCGTTCTCCAATGCCCTCGTCCTCTGTAAACATGGGCGACTGCGTTAATGAGACGCATGAAGCTAGACGGACTGCATCAGGAAGCCCATTGTTCCCGTCCGGCGTATGACTGTGCGTGTTGTCTGAAAGCGGCCAGTGCTTGACTGTGTATGTACGTGTCTTTTTCCCATCAAATCCAAGGACGTTTGGGTTTGAATTCTATGAGTTCCACATTGCATGGTCAACAGCTCAAGTCTGGCACGTAGGCCGTCGCCTGCTAGTTCTGTCGGGCACAAAAGCGCTCTTCCCTCCAAGGCCTCGGCTGATAAACTGATGACTAAACGAGGGGGGTGAGACGTGTCTGTCGCTCACCGTCTGTGCGAGCGCTTTATCTCCCCAACGAAGTCTCTCGCCACCTCTAAAAGACGTATTCTTGCAGAGAAATGTCTAAGGTGAGGGCTATTTGTCACATAAAGCCATTTTTGAGCAATTATTTAAAGGTGATGGGTGTAATATTTTGGATGTTGAAACATTTTTCCTATCCCAGCTTCACATGAGACAAATATAATAGGTTGATTTCTCAGAAAATTGCAAACACTGTCTCTGTGGCTTCCTGACTAGACTGACACAGCAACCTTGACTGTCTGTTTGATCTGGTGGGAGAGTTTTACAGGTTATTTTTAGGGGCCAAGCATCGAAGGTGCGATGGCACCTATTGCATCCATTAGCGTTCTTATTATTCTTCCATTTCTTCTTCTTTTGCTCTCGAGTTTATTGCAGCCCATAGAACTGCATGCGGGAAAGTTATGAAATTTGGCACACTGATAGAGGACAGTCCCAACATTAACTAAACCAAATTTGGTGTCTCTTGATCAAACTCTCTAGCGCCACCACTTGTACAAAGTTTCACTCATGTTTACACTAATAACTTTTGAACCATAAGGGTTAGAAACAATATTTTTCATCTGATTCCTTGGCTAAATACACTTCGGTTGCACCCTATGACATCATTTTCCAAACTTTTCCCGCCAAATTCGCAAACAGATTTAAAGAAGAGCTTGCCAAATTGGATGCTTTAACGTATTCTGATCAAATTGTCTCATGACCTGAGGCTACATGCTGCGTTTCAGCACAGTGACACATGGCAAATTTTGCTTATAACTTCTGAACCATTTGTCCAAAAAGTCCATAAAATTGGTCTTGTTAGATTCGGGATGACCTGCCGAGTTGAATGACATCAAATTTTCCCATATCGGCCATTTTGGTGAGTCTGCCATTTTGCATTTTTGTAAAATGCTGTTTGTTATGGATACATTAGCATCTTGGTATGGGTCATCGGCACCATGCCTTAAAGGAGCTTGAGAAGTTTCAAGCCAGTGCCACCTAGTGGTAAACTCAAATATTCACATGCTTATAACTTCAGGATTTGGTTGACTTACTTTCATCCTTGTCGTTTCCAACGATACTAAACATGCTAGGTTTCGCATTACAGTTTGCGGTTTTCTAGGAAAATCGTAGGAAAATCAGAATCATAGCAGGTTGACTTACAAGCAAGACCTGAGGCTACATGCTGTGTTTCGGCTCAGCACCACCTACTGGATTTGATTGACATGGGAGTAATCTCCATAGATTCTTGAATCCTTGCTGATTCCAATGATACCAAACATGCTAGGTTTTGCCTTTATGTTTTGTTTAATGTTGTGATTTAGCGTTTAAACAACTTTTGTGAATATCTTTGAGTTGAAACCACTGTAGGAAAATCAGATTCATAGCGGGTTGACTGAAAGCTTTAGGCTAAATGTCAAAATTTTGATAGAAAGTGGCAAAAAATGTCAATCAAAGTCGTGTGTGGATTATTTTTAAATGTCAATAACTAAATTAGATATTTTCACCAAATTTGACACGCTTATGTATGGGGGAACTCTGAGGACACACACAAAAAAGTGGTGGGACTGTCCCATTTGGTAGTGCTCTAATTGGACAAAACATGAAATTCTCTATTCAACGCAATATAGGTATGGGTTTTCAACCTTTTTGCTGGCTTCCCTTTTGCTTCTGTTGAGCTTGGCCCTGATAATTGCTGCTTGCAATTGCAATTGAATTTGGTGACGCTGTTTATTTTCTAACCATTGTTTAATATTAATCAATTGTTTTGGATGTAGCTTAAAAAGTAAAGCAGTCATTAAATGAAAAGTGCAGTGAAATTCAGGTAGCAATAACTGTTGCACAGTCTCAAATTTGCAGTTAGCGTCGATTGTAGGAGGTGTTGAGTTCCATGACTGTTTAATAAGGAGCACTTCTCTGAGACTGAATACCTCAGTCCAGTTTATTTATCCCACAATTTCTCTGCTGATTCCCAAAAGCTCTGGGTTACTTTCCATCATCTTGAATGCCTTTTGGATTAAGCTCTGTCCCTCCCAAAACTGAAGGAATGCAGATGCGAAGGGCCAACGGATTTAAGGTCCCCAGCGCTAAACTGAATTCTTGCACCCCGCTCAGGGTCCCATTGCCCCTTCCAAAAGCCCCCAGGGATGACACAGCTCATTGATGCATCTCTCATTAGCATTTTACCAGCTCGCTTCACTAATTTCAGAGGCAATCCGTCATGAGAAAAACGGAAGAATGTGCTCTATTTGCATGATGGCGTGCCAGAACGCCACTTCTTTTCTGCCTCTCTCTCTCGCGGTCATTTGGTAAAATGCCCAAGACTGATCCGCTTTCCCAGGGAAAATCTTAGAAATCATATGAACAAGACTTCATTTTTTTTGCAAGTGGAGAGAAATTGTTCGAAACACACAGATACTTATATTCAGCTGAAGCAAGTTTTATTCTTGATTTACACAGGTAAATATTATAATCAGAGCTGTCAATTGATAGAAAATGACTGATTAATCACATATCTTTCTGAAATTAATCTCCATATTAATTTAGAAACAACATAAAGACAGTGTTTAAATATTAGTCTTTTTACTAAGTCTACTGATACTGATGTGTCCATTAAATAGAGCCCCCCCCCCAGATTTCTTGGGGTAAAATGAGTCATCATAACCATTCATTACTACAGGATTTACAACTTTTAATTCATGTGAACTTAAAACAATACTCACACAAAACCATTATAATAAATGTCACATTTAGTTCTTGTTGTTGTACCCATGTAACCTTGTATTTTACATTCCAGATTCCTATTTTTATACTACAACAACAAAAAACTACTAGTCTAACTAAAATAAAGTTAACTTTTTTAAAGTTCTACTTTGAAGACAAGACTGTCAGTAATAAAAATAAGAAGAAATATGCATGCAATATCACAAATAAATACAACAGAACAAAGATACAAATGAAACAAACAGCGCTTGAAGTTTTTCAGGTAGGTCTGATAGTTTTCAGATACAGAAATTGTCATCATTGTATAAATGAAATATAGATGAATACTTATTAAAGCTACAAAAGTTATTCAGTCCAGAGCAGTGAGTGATTTTATTTTTCTTTTGTTATTTGATTAACATTAATGACAGACAGCAGCAGGAATATGAGGCTGCTGTCACTTTAAGACCTGACGCACAATCTTACACACATACTTAACCCCTTACCTGTGTACCGGTTTGTAACACTCTTTTTTTGATCGCCTTTTTTTCGTATCATATATTTTAGTAATCATCATAAATGAGCTATCATTCGAAAGCTTACGAACTCAAAATTCATCCTGTGCAAACCGTTTTGAAATCGGACATTGCATAACCATGGAAACGGTACTGTATAATCTTATAGCAGGCTCGTCCCCTAATGGGCAGTGTCAGGTTTCATATTACAACATTTATTTTAATGACAGTGGCTCAGTGGTTTATGTAGATGTCTACAAACCGGAAGGTTGGTGGTTCGATCCCCGGTCCCACCTGACCAAGTGTCGAGGTGTCCATGAGCAACACACCTAACCCCAGCTGCTCTCGACGAGCTGGATGGCTCCTTGCATGGCTGACACCGCCTTCAATGGGTGAATGTGAGGCAACATGTAAAGCGCTTTGGATGGCCATGGGTCTGTTAAAAGCGCTATATAAATGCAGTCCATTTACCATTTACTTTATAATCAAAACCTTTCTTCTTAACAAAACGCATTATATTGGAAAGGTCTGAGTCTCAAGGTTCCATATTTGTTGATAGTTTTTTGGTCAGAATTTTTTTTTCAGGAGAATGCATAAAAAACTATGAAATGTGTGACAGCCAGAGGCTATTTTTGGTACAGCGCTTCAACAAAATCTCATGGGAAAATGTTGTGATATCAACTTCAAATTTGCAACACAACTTGGTTAGACATATGGCTTTGATTTTATAGTAATTGTTGTTTTGTAAAATAAAAAAGGGGAGGGTGGAGGGTGAATTAACTAATCACCTAATTGAACTAAAACCTAATCCTTTCTTAATCTAAGCCTTGTCTGTGAAACCAGGACTTAGATAATTTAAACCGTGTGCGTCAAATAAGCAAAAGTTACACATAGGTCAATAGAGAAAAAAAAAAAAAAAAATATATATATATATTGATATATACCATGAATAAACAGGCTGTATTCCAAATTTGAGGTTGATATCTCAAAAAATGAGCTTTCATTCAAATTTCTTTTGGGCGCAGTGCTAAATTTTACTCAAGCCAGCAAAGCTCCACTAGTGCGCGCACACACACACACACACACACACACACACACACACACACACACACACACACACACACACACACACACACACACACACACACACACACACACACACACACACACACACACACACACACACACACAGCCCCTAAACCTACCCATCACAGGAGACTGCAGTTTACTTTCTGTGATAAAACCTCATCCTGTGTGATTTATAAGCATTTTGAAAAGTGAGGACATGGGGAACGTCCTCATATTTCACCCTCTTTTGTAATACCTATGTCATACCCATGTCATTATACACATTTGTGTCCTGATATTTCACAAAACATGCCCACACATCACACACACACACACACACACACACACACACACACACACACACACACACACACACACACACACACACACACACACACACACACACACACACACACACACACACACACACACACACACACACACAGCTCCTGCCCCTAAACCTCACACACACACACACACACACACACACACACACACACACACACACACACACACACACACACACACACACACACACACACACACACACACACACACACACACACACACTGCTCCTGCCCCTAAACCTACCCATCACAGGAGACTGCACAGTTTACTTCCTGTGAAAAAAACCTCATCCTGTCCCATCTGGTAAAAAAACACTAACATTTTAATTTTGAAACCTTGCCAACAGAATGAAAGCCTAACAAAGATTGCATCATTTTATAGTTAAATGGCCCTGGGATTAAAAATAAATAAATTGTTTTAATGGGTTTCAATAGGGAACTTTTTGTCCAAAAGGTCCTGAGAACTATTTGTTGTATGTAGTTTCCAATTTCAATTAAAATACATACCTGTGCCAAAGTGTATGCAGTTGGCATTAACACAGGCAAAACAAAACAAAACTGAAAAACACAAAAAATGTCCATAAGGTCGCACAAGGGTTAAGACCTTATGAGGATACTCGCCCCCCAAAAAACATGCATTTTAACATTTGCATGTGTTTTCGTCCATTAAATCGCAACCAGAGACAAAAGAAAACGCAAGTCGCTACTGGTGAGGGGAACCCTGATAGCATGGATCATATTTTGTAACGCTAGTCAATGGATGCTGCGTTGATTGCGTTAAACAGAAAATATTAATCTCAGAAATTAATGTATTTTTATTAATATAATTAATATGTATTAATATATTTTAATATTATTTTGATGGAGGGGGCAATCACCTACAAAATGCCTTTGCTACCATCATTGTGGCGATACGTTTTTAAATGTAGGATAAAAGTTAGAAAATCCTAAATTCTTACATTTAGGGGCATGAGAACATTACTTATGACTGAAAAGGTAATTTTGACACAAGTAAGATGGCATCCTATAAACTGCTTCCAAAAGATACTGGCAAATCTTCTACCACCTGTTTACTGCAGGCAGACGAGACACTATGCCAGTGCATTGGATATTAAAATGCGCAGTGTAAAGTCCAAAAGCATATTTGATTCTTGTAGTTCTATGAAGTAACCCATCTGAAGACGTGGCGCCAAGATTGTGATTTCCTCTTATTACTCTGTTCATTATTATGGGAATTATCATCACCTTTGAGCTGAACAAGAACGGGAGGTTCATGATTTGTTCTTCCAAATGGCGGGTTGTACATGAGAGCTTCTGAAAGTGCTGTCTCATTAATTACTGGTAATTAATTTTACCTTCGCCAGAGGCTGGAAGCCCATCCTTCCCTATCCCTCTAGCACTCACCACGGCCTGTTGTTTAACCTTCCGTCTAATCCGGCTCATCTTGAGCTGATGGGAACCACTTTTATCCCACCTCTTCTGGAGGTAAGAAGGAACAATCTTCTTATTCATGAGCATCACACACACACAACACACACAGACACACACACACAGAGGGACAGTAAAAAAAACCCAGCCCTGATTAATGGCAACTAATTAGCAATGTTAATGACCAGGTGTCCGTAAGCCGGCCAGATTCTCTCAGCATGGAGGGGCTCCTCATTGAGAGCCCCGCAAATCCATTCCCAGTGACCCCTTCCCCTCAGCTGGCAGCTCCCGACGCTCCGATCTCTCTCATTACCCCAGAGAGAGGCTCAGAGGGAGGCCGGTCCTGAGAGGCGGCCCTGTTCCCATTTCCAGCCAGGCTTGTATTAATTAAGGTCAGGATTGGCCAAGACTGTGGGGTCCGCGCCGGGAAGGATGGCATGGATGAGCGGAGAAGAGAAGGAGTTGTTAACCGTTTCAGACGTCAAACACTCCCTTCATTGCTAGACTGTCTTGAACAGAAGTTAGCGATCACACCGAACACGAAAGCCAACTCTGCTTTTGTGAGGCATCGCTTGCACGGTATTGACAAAGACTTCAAAAACAGGAAAGCAATTAAAAGTTGTAATAATGCAGTGGAAATGAATTGTCCACTAACATCTGGATGTTCGCAAAGAGACACAATGTTCTACCCACCACAAGCCCTCGCTAATCGGCTGGCATAATTGCATGCATTGAGGAGTTGAGGAGCTACGGTACTCAAGGCTACCGAGTAATTAAGGAGGCATTTTCTCGCCAAGCTTTAGCATCCTGGTTATGTTCTACTTCATTACCTTTTATGCTAAAACCTTGATTCATAAGAGGCAGGAAACCTTGTTGCAATTAGCGACGGGATATAGCTGGAACACTTGAGGTATGGGAAAGTATTCTGCCGTGGGAGGGTTGACATTGAGAAGAGGCTGTTTTGATTGGAAGTTTTTGTGTGGCGATACGAACAAAACTAGTCGATTACGCCATTTCAAAAGTTTCGCAGTTTGAAATTCATCGGGTAATGGAATTATAAAAATGCAAAATTGGCTTGTGCAACATTAAAATCAATGCAAGATTGGTTGCCTTCGTGAAAGGTGTTGTGTTTAGAGATGTGGTGAAATAAGGCAAGATCCGGCACCGTGAAGGCAGGGGGGGATAAACAGTGAAACTGCCCCATCCCCACACATGCAGGTTGGATTTCGTGATAACTCGTGGCAGGGCTAAGACGGTTAGGTTAATTCTAGTCCATTCTCGGGCAGGGGAGTGGGAAAGCTGCATTTATCACACACTGTGCCACCGAGCTCTGGTTCCCACACACTCTGGTTACATCATTACGGGGTTTGCGAGCTGGCCGTCCAATGGTGCTCTGGGCCGCCGGTCAGCTGACCTGGGTATGAAAACATGGCGGAAACTCTATCCTGGCTATGGGGTTTCAGCCCAAACCCACTGATAGCTGCCTTCTCTCTCGCTGCACTGCAATTTTCAGATTCTGTTTCACCTTTGCTTTCATGCTAAGCTGTCGGCTTCCCAAAGCCTGATGAGTGTGTCTGTGTGCGAGCTGAACTGGACCGGGCTTTGTACCCAGGTGCTGTGGTGGAGCACCACCTAGCTGACATTACAACAGCCTTTCTAGAGTCTCAATGACACCCCTTCACAATCATGTTTCCCTTTGGGTGCAATCACTCACCCCTCTCCCAGTTTAAAGGCTGGCTGTTTTAGTTTAGTCAGAAGAGCTTGAGAACTTAAAAGCATGACAATAACAGTGACAATAACTTGTATCATATCAGCCTGATGTACAGTAAACTTAAGGAGAATGTGCTTTTCTAAAACAATGCAAAAGGATTTTGCTTGTAACTTTGGATTTATTTTGTTATTATATCATAGTTTCATCACTAGGGGGAGCCAAGAAACAAAAGCAGCAATTTCCCTCCAAAAACACTCACAGGACTGACATTTCATGCATCACTGTTTCTGTTGCTCATAATTAATGTAGTTTTCATCCAAAACTCGGACATATAACCTGCACTGTTTGTGCTACGGCTATGGGTGATATCAAATCATGTAGATTAGGTGTGTTATTGCTTTTGGTAACACTTTAGTAGAGGGAACACATATTAACTATGACTTTTGCCTCAATAAACTCCTAATTACTGCTAATTAATAGTTAGTAAGGTAGTTGTCAAGTTTAGGTACTGTGTAGCAATAAGGATGTAAAATATGGTCATGCATTAATATGTGCTTTATAAGTACTAATAAACAACCAATATCCTAGTAATATGCATCCTAATAAGCAACTAGTTAATGGGTCAAAGTGATTAGAAGTACATTTTGCATCTAGCATAGGAAAAACAGGTGAAAAATGGACTATAGGCTGAAATTACAAAGGGGCCCAACATATATTTAGGGATCAGAATATCATAGAGAGTTGGGGTGGGCTCTTTTGAATTGGTCTATAAGCAACCATTATCTAGCTATCACCCAGAACACTCTTACCATGCCTAACAATGCACTACAACCAACCTGTCAACCACTTAAAAGACCCTCACAATTGTCCAAAAAACTATTACAATGCCCTAGCAACAGCAAGAACACCTTAGCAACTCCCAAAACACCTAGAGCACTGTGGTGGACTAACAAACAGACAAATAACTGTAAACCCTAACATTCAAAATAATTAATTGGTTTGAGTAGAGCCAACTCAAATTAAACTTGTTTATTTTAATTAAGACTAACTTAAGTTTAAGCTTAAGTATTTCTATTTCCCAGCAGAGTAAATGCTCAAATTAATTGTTATATGATGATTTTTTTTGTGTAAGATTAATGGTAAGGTGGAGATTTAGTAGCGTTTAATGACCCACTTTATATTAGGTGGCCTTAACTACTATGTACTAACATTTACATACAATGCACTAATTGTGTACATACATGTTTTTACTAACATTTTAAAAAATACCTGCATGTAATCACATCTGTAATTAATTTCTGTAGTTACATTTATAATTACACTGTTGATACTTCCCTTACACCTAACACTACCCTTAAACTTACCCACACCACCACACCTGTCCCTAACCCTACCCTTAAACTTACCCATAACACCACACCTGTCCCTAACTTTACCCTTAAACTTACCCACACCACCACACCTGCCCCTAACCCTACCCTTAAACTTACCCATACCACCACACCTGTCCCTAACCCTTAAACTTACCCATACCACCACACCTGTCTAACCCTACCCTTAAACTTACCCATACCACCACACCTGTCGCTAACCCTACCCTTAAACTTACCCATACCACCACACCTGTCGCTAACCCTACCCTTAAACTTACCCACACCACCACACCTGCCCCTATCCCTACCTTTAAACTTACCCATACCACCACACCTGTCGCTAACCCTACCCTTAAACTTACCCATACCACCACACCTGTCGCTAACCCTACCCTTAAACTTACCCATACCACCACACCTGTCGCTAACCCTACCCTTAAACTTACCCATACCACCACACCTGTCCCTAACCCTACCCTTAAACTTACCAACACCACCACACCTGTCCCTAACCCTACCCTTAAACTTACTCATACCACCACACCTGTCCCTAACTTTACCCTTTAAACTTACCCATACCACCACACCTGTCCTTAACAAACCACCACACCTGTCCCTAACCCTACCCTTAAACTTACCCATACCACCACACCTGTCCCTAACTTTACCCTTAAACTTACCCATACCACCACACCTGTCCCTAACTTTACCCCTTAAACTTACCCATACCACCACACCTGTCCCTAACTTTACCCTTAAACTTACCCATACCACCACACCTGTCCCTAACCCTACCCTTAAACTTACCCCATACCACCACACCTGTCCCTAACTTTACCCTTAAACTTACCCATACCACCACACCTGTCCCTAACCTTACCCTTAAACTTACCCATACCACCACACTTGTCCCTAACTTTACCCTTAAACTTACCCATACCACCACACCTGTCCCTAACTTTACCCTTAAACTTACCCATACCACCACACCTGTCCCTAACTTTACCCTTAAACTTACCCATACCACCACACCTGTCCCTAACTTTACCCTTAAACTTACCCATACCACCACACCTGTCCCTAACTTTACCCTAAAACTTACCCATATCACCACACCTGTCCCTAACCCTACCCTTAAACTTACCCATACCACCACACCTGTCCCTAACCCTACCCTTAAACTTACCCATACCACCACACCTGTCCCTAACCCTACCCTTAAACTTACACATACCACCACACCTGTCCCTCAATAGCAGAAAAGGGGTTTTGCAATATGAATAATATGAACACAATAAGTACATTGTACTTATTTTTTGATTTAAGTACTTAGTAGTTAAGGCCACCTTATATAAAGTGTTTAATGTTTAATTTTCCACTACTGAAAATAAAAAAAGCAAGTTCTGCTTATTTAAACTTTAAATTTCTTAACTTAAAAAATGATGTAACTGATATATGATTGACAACATTTTTTAATGTTTGAATTTTTGCCTTATTTTGCCAACTAAAATCTAAATAGGCCCATTTTAAAACAATTTTTTTTTCTTGAATGTAAAATCAACTGATACATAATCTTGGGTGCTTGTATTTAATGGTGCACTAAAAGGAAAGAAAAAAAGCAATGTGTCAAAACAAGGCACTATTCTCTGAATAAACAGCGATGTGATGAAGTTCAGTCAATGTCCAGATGCTGTTATACAAGGACCCTTCTTGGGCCCTTAAGTTCACAAACCACGCACATCCTGAATGCCTTTGACAATGAAAGTACAATATTAATGGGCTCTAATCTTCCCCACTAATAATTCAGAGCTCTGGAGAGTTGACACATGGCATAATCAAAACAGTCTTTATCAAAGGGTAGCCAGGGATTATGCAGCCCATCTCTGAAGCAGATATTAGACAAAGGTCTGTTGTTGAATTATTATTATTAGCACCCAGACTGCTAGCGAACTGCCCTCTAGATCTACCTGACTCCAGTTTAGGCAAATTGGCCTCCATTTCAAGTGACAATACGCTGGGAAAAGTTAAAATTCATATATGGGCTATTCTGCAGAATTGGTGCAAACTGCAGTTCCACAACCAAAAAGCACATTTAAAAATAATTGTAGTTTTCAAATCTTAGATGTTTACTTACTAAGATCCATCTATTATCTATTGAAACCCACAATAACTAAAATTATATTACATTTTTTTTCTCATTTTTTCCATTGGTTTCCATTAACAAAAAAAAAAAAAAAAAAAAAAAAAAATATATATATATATATATATATATATATATATATATATATATATATATATATATATATATATATATATATATATATATATATTATTTCTTTGAAAATCATGACACTTTATGTAAAAAAATAAATAAAATTATGTGTTGTACAACTGTTCAGATTTGTGTTAGCTAACCATGTGCTGATTAACATATTTAAGCAAGGCTTAAAAGTATCTAAAATGGTCACAACCGAAACATGGCAAAGTTTCATTTGTGACATCTATTTCTAGCATCATTTCTAGCATCTGTAAAACTGCATTCTACTATCTTAAAAATATATCTAAATTACGGCACATGCTCTCAATGCAAAATGCTGAACAGTTAATACATGCGTTCATGAGCTCAAGGCTAGATTATTGTAATGCTCTACTGGGTGGTTGCCCTGCTCGCTTAATAAACAAACTCCAGCTGGTCCAAAACGCAGCAGCGCTATATAAATAAAGTTGACTTGACTTTACATCATTGTTTTTTTGTGTGTTGAACTGTGTTAGCTAACCATGTGCTGATTGGAATATTTGAGCTATGCTCAAAAGCATCTAAAGAAAAAGTATGTTTTAGTATGTGAGTTGTAGTATGTGATGTGGTCACTACCTAAACATGTCGAAAATGTGCAGTCTCGACCGAAACATGCATGGGATGTTTTGTCAAAATTAAAGTATATTAAATTATCAACCAAAATTGTATGATAATATACAATGTATATTCAAACTAATGGATCCTTTAATGAATTAACTTTATGCCTTTTACAAAGAAAGATTGTTTTCGAAATACAACAAATCTCATGAATTACACTTGAAATATTGTTAAAATTGAAATTATTATTGATTTACCTTTGAAAATCTTTTAATAAAACAGCAAAACATATATATTTACAAGATAGATGTAAACAAAATCTTAATAGGTCAATATAAGCCTGGTTAATAAATTATATATTATTGTGTTTGGGTAGTGACAAATTTGAGTTGAGTAAAATACTCTTTTAAGATGTTTCCAACTCTGACTTTGATCCAGTTCTGTAAAATGGCCCATATCACGTTAGTACCTCAAATGGTGAGATGATTTGGGAAGCGCACAGATCATGTCCTTCTGTCTAGTGGGAAGAGTGAGTGACAGGCTTCCTAGTCATTCAAAGTGAAACCTGATCACAGATCTTTACCGTAAACCCTTGGGCAGCAAGTTCCCCTGAACTTGATTGTTAATTCTCATGGCACTTTGACCCAGAGTGAAACCAGATAGGCTTCAGGGTGCAGGGATCGAAGTGCTTCATGTGAAATCATTTGTATAGTGGTTCACACCAATTTTCTTATCTGCACTGGGCTACATAATGCATGCATCGCTGCTTTGATAACATTAACGTCATTTTTGTCTTGTCACCTGGTGATCAGATTAATGTTAATCTTGGAAGTAACATTCTTTGTTAACCTTGAGGGCTGTTGGGGATTGTGGTATTATTCATTGGATGATTGCAGCCTGTCATATCCCTACCTTGACTTCTGTACCTACAGTAAATGTTTGATTCGCTCTGAACAAGAGAAAGCCAAGACACACAGATCAGACCAACATGTAGACCCTTAATTAACCATGTAAAGAGAGGAAAAATCCATCTGAGCAGGCCCGACAAGGCCGTTGGCAACGTACCCTAAATGGAATTACTACTCCGGTTGGCAATTACACCACCTTGAGTAATCTGAACTCTTGTAAGTACAACCCCAAGTTAAACATATCTCTCTGGTGCCCGCGCTTTGACCTCTAGCTCGTAGTGTACATCCGATTACTGTCTTCTCTGGCATAGACCGTCGTACCAGGCGCCCAAGGTTAACAACTTCTTCACTTGCACCTAAACCATCGATTTTAATACCATCCAAACATTTGCTAATGGAAATAGTTTCGCCAAGGTTTGTCGATTGTTCTTCCGCAGTTTTCCACTTCTCTCGACTGCTAGCACGTTCACCTTGAAAATCTCATCTGATCAAGGTCTTCTTTTCTTTCTGAGCTCGTTCAGTCGTTTAATTCAGTACAGCCTTGTTTTTCCATCTTCTCCTGAATAAGTAGCATGCTTATTGTGGAATACTTGACCAGTCACTTTCCATAAGGTCTAAATGAGCTATACTTTTAGCTCTTTCATTACAAATCTGTAGTCTGATAACTTAATTACGACCTTGCATTCATCTCTCCGGTCCTCATTCACTGTAAACCCTAACGCTCAAGATAATGAATTGGTGTGTCGAGCCAACTCAAATTAAACAAATGAGTTCAAACCGAGTAACTATAAGTAAGTAAGTATTTAGAACTTTCCTTTTCTTTTGAGTTCTCAAAACTCAATATTTCTTATTTCTTTTCATTTAGACAAACTTGAATTTAACTGAAACTGAAAATTCCCAGCATGCTTTGCCATGACACTCAAAATGGACTGTAAATATCAAAATTAAGTGTTAAATTATGTTTGTTTTGGTGTGAGATTAACGTTAAGGTGGAGATTTAGTGTTGTTTAATGTTGTGTTAGTTCAGAAGAGTTTCTGTTATGTTGGGTTTTGTGATGAGTGGAGCGTGAGCTCAGTTTGAGAACAGATATTTGAGAAATGTTTTATATTTATTCAGAAAGTGCTATGCTAAAGCATTGTGTAACCAATTAGCAAGGTGGCATTTATTGAAATAGCTAGTTAAAGCTAGTCAAGTTTCCACTACTAAACATTTGAGGATATTTTTAAGTTAAATGTAGCTTACTCAAATATTTCAAGTTCAGAGCAATTCAAATGTATGATTACCAAATAAAACATCTGCAAGTTCTGCTTAATTAAACTTTACATTTCTTAACTTAAAAAAACTTGAGGCAACTGATTGCCATGTTTTTAAGTTTTTCCAACTTATTTGGGTTCACAGGGCAACTTAAACAGAACTTTGAAATGGTGTTTCAGGACTCAGCCTGATCAACCCTCAAATGAGTCAAACCGATGCGATTTTGAACTTTTGCACTGCTCAGATGAATAGGATGTCTTTTCATATAGTCACAGCATTTGGCAGGGTTTGTAGACGAGTTAGCACTCTAGTCTCCTGAGGCTGGGTGGTTCTTCTGTTCGGTCTCAGGTTGCCAATGAGGTGATGATCTCCATCTTCTCCCGCTGGGTCTCCGGAGCTTAGGGAAACCATTTTTTGTCCCTCTCATCTGACTCAAAAATAATATATGAAACTTTCGTTTTTAGCATAAACCAATTGAACAAGTAACACTTTATTTTAGGATTTAATGCTCACTATTAAGTAATTGCTTATTATCATGCATATTACTATAATATTATCTGTTTATTAGTACTAATAAAGCACATATTAATACATGACCTTATTCTACATCCCTTAATCACCCAAAACCCAAACTTGGCTATTTAAGTTATTTCAACGTAAAAATATGAGTTAATACAACAATAAATATAAACTCAAAAATAACTGAATAACATTATCTAAATTGATTTGGCAAAATATAAAAGGTTGTGATAAATCATGAAAATATATATTTTTACAGTGTATGAAAAAGTTGAAATTTTAAAGCAACGTAAAACAAATGTTGTCATAACTTATTGATCATATACATTTTTTTTACAGTGTATTTTTCCCATTCACTTTTCCACAGGGTTTTCAAAATTCCTTAGGGATTTCTTTAATGAATGATTGAACTACACATCCTACGATACACTGGAATGATATAATCAAATAAAATAAACTTCAGTAGTGTATCAATTAATAAGCAAGCATATTATTAGTATTATTCTTATTAGTATTATCACTGTTGTTGTTATCACAATCATTTATTACAAACATTTGTGTAATCAAAGTTATATCAAGTATTAATAATAGCATTGCTAAATATTCAGAAAAACAAATGTCTGAGCTGATTCATAGTGAAGGGCAGGAATGTCAAACACACCTGTCTGCATTTTTTCAAGTAATCTTGCAGAGGTTGATTAGCTTGTTCAGGTGTGTTTGATTAGGGTTGGAGCTAAACTCTGCAGAAAGGTGGCTCTCCAGGAGCAAAGCTTGTCACGCCATGTGTACAGAGATTCCCCCCATCTGAATATGCATATTTCCCTACTATATAGAGTGCAAATTCACAGTATCCATAAAACAGTAGACAAAAAACTCCCTATTCCTGCAGAGATGCTGAAGAATGGCACAGAGGATTTGTGAATATTGCGACTAGACTATTGTCATAGATTACTTGGTGGATGAAGTATGACCTGATTGTGCAACTATAGAACAATAGGAGGTTTCACTTTATTTTGATGGTCCCTTTAACACATTCTTTTGACTATAAGTAGCGTTGCACCTACATGTCCACTAAATATCATTAGAGTGTTAGTAGAGCTTCAGTAGACTGGTAGGGTTAGGATTAGAATAAGTTGACATGTAGTTGCAAAGTTACTAATAGTCAGTTGGATGTCTGGTGAAAGACCATTGGAATAAAGTGTTAGCAGATATTAAGCAGACAGACTACTAATACTCTAATGAGAGTTAGTTGACATGTAGGTGCAACGTTACTTATAGTCAACAGAATGTACAAAAAGGACCATCAAAATAAAGTGTTACCCAATAGGATTGTCAAATGTATTAGCTTACTTTTTATTTTTTCACTTGATCTTGTGACTCGATGTGGAAAAATAAACCCTGTACCTCCATATTCATGAACTGCCAATAGGCTTTCAATTTGGTTATGTCACTTAAAATTAAGCCTCACCGCTTTAAAAGATATTGTGAAATGAATCACCTTCTGGCTTACCAATCAGAACCATTTACCTAGATCTATATTTGCGATAGGGTTTCAATTAACTCTTGTCATGTAAGTGTAACTTCGCCAAATTTCAACCTTTTTTGTATTATTACAATGTCAATAGTCTGTGCAAGTGAACAATGTTTACTCGTTCTCTGTGTTACCTGGACCAAGAAAATCTTTTGACTTCTCCAGGGCTTTTGTGAAAACTACCAAAGCTATCTCACAACCAATTCGTACATATTTTACGATGAGGCTAATTCATACAAATGTGTACGTCCAGTGACGGGTAGGTTTAGGGGCAGGGTTAGGGGAATGTCATTCGTCCGAATTCATACGGATTGCTGTGAGATCGGGTTGAAACTACACATTATACTTCAGAATTTTTGTAAAAAGCAGGTTTAGGCCATCCTTAAAAATATTTTTGTTTGCAATAACAGTACATTTTTTTTTTTAAAGTGTCGGTAGGTAGGCCTATTTCTTTTTTTTTTTAAGTTTCAATTAAAAAAAGTACAATTTTGGTGATGGTGATTTTGTAGGTATGAGTTTAAACAAATTTTTTTTGTGTAGTATTTTGTGACGTCACTGACTGGGTCTTCAACCCTTGCCTTCAGGCACATCATTGCAAATGGATAAATGATGAAATGTTAAAAAAGGTAAACAAAAAATAGATATCATATGAAAATATAAAATACATTTATACGGCAAAATAACACAGACAGGCAGGACGAATGTAAAGATTCAATATATTGGTAAAGACCAATATTTCTGATGGTATTTCTGATGATTTATTGGCGTGAAGTTTCGTGCACAATGACAAACAGGAGTGCAACATTCTCGAAAAACAATAAGCAGAGTGGCCTGCCATAATGCAAAACATTTACTGCAGGCTTCAACATGGCTGTGTTTATGATTAGAAATGTTTTTTTAAAAACTTAAAAAAACTATTAAAAAACGCATACGTTTTCTCATTAAAACAACATATTTTCTCATAATAAGGACATATGTTGTATAGTGATGTGTACAAAATAAGCCTTTATCCACATTAGAGAATTTATATATCTTATAGCCTACTGTGCCTGTCACACTTCCATGTTGCTATAGCTAGATATTGGGATAAAAGTAGGCCTATAATATAAAGTGGCCTATATCAGTCTGGCAACTAAACAAAACAAAAAGAATTACTATATGGTGTTCACGTTTCATAATCAACATATACAATTTTAAAAATAATAATAGTATAGGCTAATAGTTAAACATATCCTAACTACGAAACAATAGCCTATAGGCCATGTTTTCTATAACCCTCTGTCTGACGAAAGCACCGGCGCGACGTGTTCTCATGGATATTTTCCTTTATGACAGCGGAAACCTCTCCCAGTACTCCGTCATTTTTAGCCATACAGATATAAGTGCAAGACATAATTATAAACTACAAACTGTCTGCTTTTATTTGTGCAGGCCTAGACTCACAATAACAAGGCCACGGATTATTTTGTATGCGCTGCACTCCAAGACCAAACGCCATCTTCATTTCAAAAATGTATTTTGTAAACGCAAAGTTTTTCATTTAAAAAGCATTTCTAAATTCAGTTTACATTTTCAACAAACGAAATTTCAAGCCAAAATAACAACAACAACAACAACAACAACAACAACAACAACAACAACAAAACTTGAGTTACCACCATGTAAATTCAAACATTTTGCTCTTTTAATTTTAATTAATGCTTGAATAACAAGCCTATGTCTCCTTCCATTACAAATAATGGCTATTGCGGTGGCTGGGATATACATAAACCTACCAACTTACCTGGCATAATTTTTTTGAATGACTTATCAAGAAAAAGAAGAAGAAGAAAAAAAGCCCAATTAAAGATTTGCCAGCTTTTCAAATATGTTTGCACCCGATTTTCCGATTTCCGTGAACTTTAGCAATAGGCATAACCAATAGGCTTAGTCCATTTTATCCCACTGTACATCACGATTCTTTTCATAAATCTTCACTCGCGTCACACTCATTTTCGCAGGGAATTGTAAACGTTTCTTCCTTTCGTTTGCTAATTAAGTCTATTACCCATTCACATGCTTTACTGTGGTGAAGTAGAACAAAACACTGTAGGACGAATACCTTTTTACTTCAAATGTTATTTAACACAGTTTGTTCTTGTTAGACTTGGCGCGTCAAGTTTATTTGAATAGCGCAATTCACGCACACACACACACACACACCGCCGATTTTAATTTAGTTTTCTCTGGCAGTGCATAATCAAACATAGCCTAAATGTCTTGACCCTGTGGAAGATCAAATTCGCTCTTCAGACGTTTTACAACACGTGTTGCTTTGCAACATCAGGAGAAAACATGAAGACGAAGATATTCGAGAAGGAGTCTCCAGCTCGATCACGATGGTGGCGCTCCATCGGCACAAACCTACACAATACTTACTAAAATTGCCTATAATTAATATTATTTTATTGCTTTAGTATTAGTTGATTGAAGAGTAAAAAAATGTACAACCGGCAAGTCGGTCAGACTAAAAACAAAAAAACAAAACAAAAATTATTGAGTCGGTCCTAAATTGACAGGGTCAGTCAGGTTACGGCAAACAAGAATATTTTTAAGGATGGCCTTATCACTGAAAAAGGTATCATACTTTGTGTACTCTTTAAACAGCATGTTAAACATGAAACACTGTGGCAACAGCTCAGCTTTCTGGTTTCAGATTTCCCGCCGTAGCTTTCTCTCCATATTTACGGTTCTTTGCGGCCTTTATCCGCTGCCTACAAACGCACTGGATCCTTCACTGAAAACCGAGAGTAGCTCACTCCAGCTCAACCGTCACTCTTTGAATTGTTGCACCCGGGAACAATTCAAGTCGACACCATTATGACTAAATGTTTGCCAAGCAGTATGTCCTACAAAAGCAAGGGGGTATTTGACGCTGCAGACTGGTGGGCGTGGCCTTGGATGGCAACATGCGCAATGCATTATGGGTGTTGATGTTTTCCTACCCATTTGGCAAAAGGAAGGACAGCAGCCGTTTTATCTGTTTTTTCTCTAGTCAGGTAGCACAGATTTTTTTTTTTACACCTTTTTTTTTTTTAGGCAGACCATTTTTATTGAAAGGCCATTTTGCCAACAGTTAAATATCTCTTTAAAATAGCGACATGCCAGGGATTCGTAAAAAAAAAAAAAGTGAAATGAATCCCTTTGCAGCTCACCAGCCACAACCCTGCAATTATAACCTTATCCATGAACTTACATTTAGGTTTTGTTACCTAAAATTGTGACTCAACAGCGATATGTTGACATAATGGAGTGAAGCGAAACTCGGCTTATCAACCACAACCCAAACATACATTGGAGTTTTGCATGTCCCCCTGTAGTCAATCATTTTATCCCTTAAAACTCATCTTTGATCATCAAAATGCCATATTTAAAAGTTTTTTTTTCCCTTTGAAAAGAAAATTATTCATGCATTAAAATAGCTTGAATGTAACTCGACACCCTTGCTTCATTTAGTATATGCTGATTCATGAATATGCAAATGAGCCCCGCCTCCACTCACTCACACCAGCTCAGAGATCCACTCACTCAACTTCAAGTTACTGTAGTACACTCTGCTCTTTACCACACCGGAGACACAATGGAAATTAATATGATTATCCTTTAGCTTGACTACATTATCAAACAGCTAACAATATGTTGCTAATGTTACACAAAACATGTTCCCGTTCGCCATCTCAGTCTGACTTCAGTGGAGAAAGGCATATAGTTCATCATGACAAAATGGTGGTGGTTGAGAAGATTCCCCCTCTTCTATATGTAAAGTGCTTTGAGTACCCAGAAAAGTTCTATATAAATGTAACAAATTATTATTATTATTATTGTAAATTATAATTACATGAATTCAGTCTTAAAGGGACAGAAGCCTAATGAAATATTTGTCTGTCATTAATGTTAATCAAACAACAAAAGATGTTAAACACATGTATACATGGTAAATAAACCTACTGTATCTGAAAAGCAAGTTTATTTCAGTTGTATATCTATCATATGTGTCATATTATTTGTAATTTTTTTGTAAATTTCTTTTTTTATTTGGCATATATATCGTGAAATAAAATTGCTGTGGTATTCCACCATGGGAAATCTGGTCACCCTAGTCTTAAAACATTAAAAACTTGATTTCTTTAAAAATTGCAACTCGCCTGTGATTCTGTCCAAAAATAATGTGAATCGAATTTCATTGGCTCACTCTCGGCTTCTCTGACAGGGCGTTCTCTCTTTCGAATTATGGGTAGTGTAGTTTAGAAATGGTCTTTTGACTTTTGGAGCCAAATGTTGTGCCATTCAATGGTCCGCATCTTCTTATTGCGTTTCTCAATGTGCTTCTGATTGTTTGTTTATGGAACATACGCATGTTTTAGCAGATGTCTTGTTAGAACAACGCATATTGGTAGTGTGCAACTAAAAACTAAGAAAGTATACCAACCAATAAAAAAATGCCACATTTAGGCAATCCGTTTTCACTTAAACTCTTGTAAGCAGCTGCTTTCAAGAAGTGCTACAGCTACCAAACACCTGCAATCACACGGCTTGTAATTGCACATCGCTTAAGCCAAACTTGACGGCAGTGCTTTTTGTCATTCGGACAGGGGGAATGGAGTTTGATTAATTTGCTGCGCCACTTCAGTAGCCAGGCTGCGATAATGGCAGCAAACTTTTGCGTATATTCTGCTAAGCACTCACGGATGAATTTATTAATATTAGCTCTTGCCTGGCTGCCGTGACTTTTAAGGAGAGGTTAGACTGTGCAATCAAATTAGTTTTATGTGCGGCACATTAATCCCACCACGACCAAGGAAGCACTGCTTTTCTGACAAGCTCCTTTCTGAAAAGTTGACACCAACAAGGAATTTTGAATCCTGTCCAATTGAGATAAGGCCATGTAGACACGCCGGTTGAAATTTGAATTGCTGTACCTGCCAAAGCGTGGGATATTTAGGAGATTTCAGGGACTGGAGGAAGGGCTGTACTTACAAGCACGAGTCAATGAACGTACATGTGTCACGCTAAATCCAATTCAGCAAAACAAAGCCAAACCGGGAAACAAGCGAACAGGCTGGCAAACTAAAGTGACATAAGCTGAAATCTATGACAGCTTCTTAGTAAACACTTAAAAAAAGAAGGCGGTGAAAAAGCACAACTTCAGAAGAGAGTGTGGGATTATAAAAATGCTCTTAATTCGGACCTTCAGGATCTGTTTCGCGGGAAGAAGAAGCCTCGCTCTCTGTCTGTCTGTCTCCTCGGGGCAACAGGCATGAGAAATTATGACCTGTCTCATTTACCTGATCACATGGCCTGATAATGTGACAACGGGAAAGAAAAACAACTCCCTCTGGATGTACCGCAGCACAGCGGCTGCTTTCTGACGACTCTGGGTGGTTTAGTCCCGGAGCACGATGTGTTTTTCTCTCTGTTATCAGCTCGATCGCCTTGCATTCGGAAAACATTTGTCGTTCCTATGAAAAAAATAAGCTAATCTTGAACATCTATCTGTTCCTGCGATGTGTAGTGCAGGTCAGACAAAAACAAAAACAGTGCAGCTAAATTGGACCCTTTCTAAAATAAGCGAATGGCTTTAGATGTAGGCAAATTGAAAATAATTTAGTTTAGGAAATGACATTATTCTGCCGTTTGGTTTGATATTACTGCGCGTGCCCTGGGGTGCATATCGTTCTGTTGGTCTCTTTTACCTGTATATCCTCCATCAATTATTCACCATGCCATCTGCATGCAAGCAGAAACTCTTTCAAGAAACGCCTGAATAATTCAACATAAACAGTCTGTGACACAAACATTTTTCTGATGTGACATGATACATTTTGGGGCCGTTATTGTTTTAATAAATGGTTTACAATAAGGTTTCATTTGATCACATTAGTTAACATGGGCTGAAAATGAACAATACTTCTACAAACCTTATTGTAAGGTGTTATTAATTCCTTATAATTATTAATATTTTTAATAATTCATTGTTGATTGTTTCTTAATATTTTATACTTTTACTAATACATACATATTAGTACACACACGCACATACGCACACACACACACACACACACACACACACACACACACACACACACACACACACACACACACACACACACACACACACACACACACACACACACACACACACACACACACACATGTTGTGTTTCCATGTTTTATGGGGACATTCCATAGGCGTAATGCATTTTATACCGTACAAACCGTATTTTCTATCCCCCTACACTGCCCCTGCCCCTAAACCTACCCATCACAGAAGACATGCTGCATTTTTACTTTTTCAAAACATCACTTAGTGTGATTTATAAGATGTTTTCCTCATGGGGACCAAAAAAATGTCCCCACAAGGACAAAAATTTGGATATTGCCATCTTTGTGGGGACATTTTGTCCCCATACCGTAGGGATTACCAGTCCACACACACACACACACACAGCACACACACACACACACACACACACACACACACACACACACACACACACACACACACACACACACACACATTTTAGGTTTAAGTGCCCAGGCAAATGTTGGAGCCAATGTACATTGGATATGTTCATTTACATCTACCGTCTGTTTTGAGGATATCAAAATGAGGTCGTCCCTCATCTCTATCCTGATGCTCCATGATTTGGCTGGATTGTGGAGGACAGGGGAGGGAACGGGGCAGGAACTGACAGGATGATTGAATATAATGCCAGTTCTGCTCTTCTCTTGAAAGACCATCTTTTAGGTATCAGATACCTAAAGTTGAGCTTTCTGGTCAACCAGACACCTCCCCTGGGATCCTCGTAGGCTGAGGGCTACCTCTACCTCACTGGCGGAGAGAGTCAACTGAACCAGGATCAAAGAGCTGCGTTTTCCTGCTGGGGGAGACACACACACACACACACACACACACACACACACACACACTTTGCACTGACTCAGTGTGTCTCCATCGCAGTAGGGAGGTGTGGTGAGGCCCATGGGACCGAGAGCTCAGAGCTCAAGGATCGACTCGCTGCCAACAAGGGGCTTATATGAAAGAGAGGTGACGATCAAAACCCATCCCACCCTGAAAAAAGCATGGGTGAATCTCACGAAAACATCTCCAGGTCACATTTCTGCCCCATTAATAATAATAATAATAATAATAAAAATAATAATTTTTGAAAGTGTTTTCATGTTTTGTGGGGACTCTCCATACACTGTAAAATCCAACAGTGGTTCTAACTAACACTTTTTAGCTTACTTAATGTCTTAACTTAAATGTAAAAATCTAGTAATATGTATTATTCACATAATATTTCTTTTTTACTTACTCCATTTTTTTCTCTGCAGTTATTTTTCTGTTAGATTTCCCAAAGGCATCTTAAATGTTCAATTGTCACTACAACTGTCACATCATATAAGCTAACTTCATAAATTGATGTTGATTTTCCTAAAATGTTTTAGTTTGAACTCACCATTATGGAGATCAGTGTTCCCTTTGGTTGAGCACTGGGAACTTAATTTATATTACTATAATTCTCTTTCTATTGATGCAGTGATGCAACAAGAAATCATAGTTGTTGGATTTCAAAGGAAGAGAAGTTATATATACACCGATCACGCATAACATTATGACCACTGACAGGATCATGGGTGGCCGAGGCTCATTGATGGGCATTGGGAGCGAAGGCTGGCCCGTGTGGTCCGATCAAACAGACGAGCTACTGGAGCTCAAACTGCTCAAGAAGTTAATGCTGGTTCTGACAGAAAGGTGTCAGAATACACAGTGCATCGCAGTTTGTTGTGTATGGGGCGGCATAACCGCTGACCAGTCAGGCTGCCCATGCTGACCCCTGACCCCGCCGAACAGTGGCACGTGAGCATCAGAACTGGACCACGGAGCAATGGAAGAAGGCGCCTGCCACAAAGCACAAATGGTTCAGAAATGGTTTGAGGAGAACGAGTTTGAGGTGTTGACTTTGCCTCCAAATTCCTCAGATCTCAATCCAATCGAGCATCTGTGGGATGTGCTGAACAAACAAGTCCAATCCATGGAGGAGCCACCTCGTAACTTACAGGACTTAAAGGATCTGCTGCTAACATATCTGCTAACAGATACCACAGCACACCTTCAGGGGTCCAGTGGAGTCTATGCCTCGACGGGTCAGGGCTGTTTTGGCAGCAAAAGGGTTTCCTCATGAGGACCGAAAAATGTACCCAAAAATTAAAAAATCACAAGCATTTCACTAGCATTACTATCTTTGTGAGGGTATTGGTCCTCATAACGCAAGGGTTTGCCAGAACCACCAAGGCTGCATTTATTTGATCAAAACTTCAATAAAAACAGTAATACTGTGAAATATTACAAAATAAAACAGCTGTTTTCTATGTGAATATATTTTGAAATATAATTTATTCCTGTGATCAAAGCAGAATTTTCACATGATCCTGCAGATATAATTTGCTAATTTGGTGCTCAATTATTAATAATAGTTATTATTATTATTATTATTATTATTATTATTATTATTATTATTATTATCAAAGTTTAAATTGTTTTTGCTGCTTAATATTTTTGTGGAAATACATTTCAGGATTTCTTGATGAATACAAAGTTCGAAAGAACAATTGAATGCATTCTTTTCTGAATAAAAGTATTAATTTATTTTATTATGTATATTATTGTATTATTTTCATGTTGCATGCATGCATGCATGCAAAAAGTACATTACAAAAAATACAAAATCTTAATTTCCCTGAAAATAGAATCAACCGTTGAAAAATGTAACATTTGGTTTTGGGTTGAAATATGACCTTGATGGATTTCGTGAGATTCACCCCGTTCTGAAAGAGGGGGGTGGAGGAAGTGTGGCGTTCCCTTTTGTGCCTTTAGGGACAGAGGGATCACATTCGGAAATGGTGATCTCAGAAAGGTGTTGTCCCATTTGTGTTAACGAGTAGGTAACACAGCTCTACGTTTGTCTATGGACGCATGGGCCATAATGGTCATTCATTTACTTCTGTTTACCCCTTTTGTCCTGTTAAAGACTACACATGTGTGATTTGGTGTAGGCCTTTTGTATCGCTTTGTATGGAGCTTGTCTTGTTTATATACTCATTCCCAATAAAAGCAGCCAAAGAGAAATGTTATAATAACCTATTGAATGGATGTAACAATCTTGTTAGATCAGGACCGTATGGAGAAGAAGCACAAATGTAATGGCAGCTTGTTTAGGCCAATTTTCCTTAATTGTATTGTGAGAAACAACATCTCTGATCTCAATAGAGGAATAGAGATAGATGTGGCGGTGGCTGTTTCCATAGAGTTAATCGATGCAGAAATGCAATTTCATGCTTAGGTTGCACTCCCCCTTTTTAAGATCTGTACAGTTGAATCTATTATCATGTTTTATGCAAATTATTTGCGAGTAATATTGAATACTTAATATTGAACATGAATACTTAATGGTTGTTGCTGTAGAAATTATTGTTGGCCTGTGGTTACATATGCTTTCAAAAGTCATTACAAGCATTATGCCTTTCAAATGTATACCCCGTACATCAATACAAGACAAAATGTAAATAAATAATGTAAGCTGAAATACGATATTATCTCACTAGCGCACACAGACTCTTTACTATGGGGTTAGGATCACCCTTTGCCAAAGTATCTTGTAAGATCTAATATTAGTTCAGTCAATTGATTGATTGATTGATTGATTGATTGATTGATTGATTGATTGAAAGGTTATTGTATATAGTCGTGGTTAATTGCTGGTGTTTGGGGAATTATTGTACATTTTCGGAAGTTCATAATCTTTATATGGTTGCCAATGGGACGCTAGCCTGGTCTTACCAGACTCTTTTACATTTCAGAGTCTGGCTCTGTCCATTGACAAGCGTTCACTTCATTGAAGGCGGGTACTCTGTTGAAGTTTAAAACTATTGGATCTGCCCAGAGCACCTCTGGATCTGCCATAACCAATCGCTATCGTTTGGTCACAAACGTATGTCATCTCAAACTAGCGCACAACATCAACGTCATCGTTCTCAGCCACTCCCTCTGGTCGCTGATTGGACCACTTAAAATTTGGCAGGAGAAAAACTGAGAATATACCGCATTCCCAGATGACGTACTGAAGGAAAATGAAAATTGAACAGAAGTACGTAGGAGGGCGGAGCCAAGCTCATGCGACGCTACATTTTATTCAGAATCCATTGGTTATTGACTATTTATCTTCAATATATTTTGGCTTTATTAAGATTTCCGCAAGAAGTTAATCTGCGGTCCTCTATGATTCCTATTCTTTCTTTCCTATTTGTAATTATGACTTATGAATTATGAATTTCCAATAGGTGGCATTAACACCCTAACCCTAAATATTAAAAGTATGTAACATTTTCTGAATGCGTTGAGAAAAAAATGTGGGCTCTTTTGACCTGGACCAGTAAACAATTACCTAGTAACCACCCAAAGCATCCTTTAAGCCACCTAGCAACACCCTAGTAACCACAAACAACACCCTGGCTACCCCACAGCAATGGTCTCCAGACACACCAGGAACCTTAATATATTTTTTACTTGTAGCAGTCACCTACAATGTAGTTGCATTGTTATAACAGTGTTTTGAAAATTCAGAATTAGAAAATTCCGTCAATTGACAAAAGGAGTTAAGACAATAAATTGTGTATTACAAGATTTCTGAAATTAGATGTTTAAATGTACAAATGGGGCATTGTCTAATATAAAAGGAGCACTAATTTGCTTACATTTCCAGAACAAAAATCTGAAGATTTGATAAAGCCAGGTTCAGAATTTTTGTTTAATTTTGTTGACATAATACAGAGAGGTTTTGAATATCTTTTTCTTCTTCTTCTTCACTCCACAGCCAGAATACAGTGCCAGTCAAAAGTTTGGAAACATAACTTTATTTTTTTATTTTTATAAAGTAAGTCTCTTTTGCTCATCAAGCCTGCATTTATTTGATAAAAATACAATAAAAAAGTAATATATTGAAATATTATTACAATTTAAAATGTATTATAAAATGTAATTTATTCCTGTGATCAAAGCTGCATTTTCAGCATCATTACTCCAGTCTTCAGTGTCACATGATCTTTCAGAAATCATTATAATATGAGGATTTATCATCAATTTTGGAAACAGTTGTGCTGCTTTATATATATATATATTTTATAATCTGTGATACTATTTCAGGATTCATTGATGAATAAAAAGCTAAAAAAGAAAAGCATTTATTCAAAATAGAAATCTGAAGGATCATGCGACACATTCAGCGTTGATCACAGGAATAAATGACATTTTTAAAGTATATTAAAACAGAAAACACTATATAAATCAGCTGAATGATGCACAGTATAAACAAACCTCTCTATAAAACCCTTCAGAATATAGATATGAATAAACCTGTAATTTTTGGTGTATATAAGTGCTGCTAAAGTGGAGATAAAACTAATTTTGTGAAAATGCCATTTAAACATATGCATTGAACTTGAAATCTACATATGCAAATAGATCAAGAGTAATAAAATAAACACTTAAATGCTTTATATCCACTAGTCGGAAAACAAAGATGTTTTATGCAAAAATCTGAAAAAGTGCATGATTTAAACAATTGGTTTTGGCCATTTTTCACATTGAGTTAATCAGATAATGTGATCAGATTTACCCAACCTAAACATCACACCAATAGTGCTGCCCATGGGATCATCATGTCATACCCTGACCAACATACTTCCAACAGTCACTAAATGTGCCAGAGGAAAAAAACACTTCTCCACCTGGATTACTCGTTTTACCTGAATGTAATTCAAGATCCCTCTCGTAGATCTAGGGTCTATCCATTTAATAGGAAGTATTAAATTAGCAGGGATGACAAGGCAGACAGTGATGGGTGCGAACGGGCTCCCAGAGCGGCTGAGGATGGTCGCAAAGTGTGTCAGATACCGGGGGATACGGGCGGACAGTATTCATGAGAGCCGGGTTGCATTACTGGGTGGAGCTGTGCCCTGCCCTTAAAAACATGTGAGAACTGAAATCTGGTCCCATCCGCAGGATAAAACACGATAGAGCGAGCGGGAGAGAGAGGGAGTAGGTGAGATAGGACTTAAAAGTGACAAAAGAAATGAAAGGGAGCGATAGAGGGATAAATGGAAGAAGACAGAAAGGGAGAGGAACTACAAACGGTAACTAGGGCCTCCAGCCAAACTCCTCTAACCACCAGCCAAGCGCAGGGTCCCTGCAAACCAGCTGTTGTGGTCGGTGTAAATACCCAGGAGACTGTGCGTGTGTTTGCCCTGACACAGCCCACGAGCTACACCACCTCCAGATGGGAGACAGAGCTGTGAATCTTAAACAATGCTCAACACATTCTGCCAACAATCACCACATTTGCAATTAAAGGAATGTTCTTGTCTGGATTGAAGTCCAATTCTGCCGATATTTGTGGCATAATGTCGATTGCCCCAGAAAATAACTCTATGCTGGATATCTATAAAACACTGGGTTAAAAAACAACCCAATTTGCAGCATAATGACAAATGTATTGATAAAATAAAATGTACACAAACCTGTATTTTAATGAAGACATGCACCAACTATTTGGAGCTGAAAACTGCTCTTTCCTGAGAAGGGTGCAAAAAGCAAGAGATAAATAACTCAAGCCCCAGGTAACACAAAAACTACCCTAACACTGGGTTGTTAAGTCTGACCCAGGATCTGAGTAACACAAAAACTACCCAAACACTGGGTTGTTACGCCTGACCCAGGATCTGGGTAACACAAAAACTACCCAAACACTGGGTTGTTACGTCTGACCCAGGATCTGAGTAACACAAAAACTACCCAAACACTGGGTTGTTAAGTCTGACCCAGGATCTGAGTAACACAAAAACTACCCAAACACTGGGTTGTTAAGTCTGACCCAGGATCTGGGTAACACAAAAACTACCCAAACACTGGGTTGTTAAGTCTGACCCAGGATCTGAGTAACACAAAACTACCCAAACACTGGGTTGTTAAGTCTGACCCAGGATCTGGGTAACACAAAAACTACCCAAACACTGGGTTGTTAAGTCTGACCCAGGATCTGGGTAACACAAAACTACCCAAACACTGGGTTGTTAAGTCTGACCCAGGATCTGAGTAACACAAAACTACCCAAACACTGGGTTGTTAAGTCTGACCCAGGATCTGGGTAACACAAAAACTACCCAAACACTGGGTTGTTAAGTCTGACCCAGGATCTGAGTAACACAAAAACTACCCAAACACTGGGTTGTTACGCCTGACCCAGGATCTGGGTAACACAAAACTACCCAAACACTGGGTTGTTACGTCTGACCCAGGATCTGAGTAACACAAAAACTACCCAAACACTGGGTTGTTACGTCTGACTACCTTCGTTACTTAAACCCCCTGACTCAACCCCAAATACTAATTTGTCTATCGGATTAAAATCACAAGACCTATTAATTAGAGGCAACAAAAGAAACATAATTTGAGGAAACATTCATCTATAGCATGTGGTTTATTACAGTACAATATGTTGTGTTAATCATTAACATGCAAGTACAAGCATTTGCCAAAGCTTAGAAATATAGAAAGGTCTTTATTAATGTTGCCTTGGTTGAAGACACTTATGTCAGAGTAGAAAACTTTAAACCTGCCGAGATGTTGATATTAGCCAGGAGGGGTAAGCGCGTAATTGGTCCATCTTACTTCCAAGCTGACAGGTCTTGTTTTAAACAGATGAGTGTACAGTTTCATTACATTAACAGCGTCAGTCTCTGCTCTTTGAAGCTGTGCCCTGGCACTTAGTAATTTAGTAACAGGTTGGAAGTGGGCTATGGGGTAAAATGAGACTCTGTTGTCTTGGTAACAACCATCCAAGTCTTATTTTTGAATCAGGCACGGAGCAGAAAGTGACATATTAGCACAGAATAAGCAGTACCCTACTTTAGTTTTACGGTAAACAAACAGCATATAGGCAAAGAGAAATATACACACCTGCTTATGTGTGGGCAATCAGAGGAAATTAGTTTCCTAAACAAACAAAAAGTGCATCATTTGTTTGTAATAATAATGCAATATAGTTTAGTGGTTTTTGGCCCCACTTTATATTAGGTGGCCTTAACTACTATGTACTTACATAAAAAAATAAGTACAATGTACTTACTGTGTTCATATTGTATTGCAAAACACCTTTGCTGATATTGAGGTGGGATACGGGTAGGGTTAGGGACAGGTGTGGTGGTATGGGTAAGTTTAAGGGTAAAGTTAGGGACAGGTGTGGTGGTGTGGGTAAGTTTAAGGGTAGGGTTAGGGACAGGTGTGGTGGTATGGGTAAGTTTAAGGGTAAAGTTAGGGACAGGTGTGGTGGTATGGGTAAGTTTAAGGGTAGGGTTAGGGACAGGTGTGGTGGTATGGGTAAGTTTAAGGGTAGAGTTAGGGACAGGTGTCGTGGTATGGGTGAGTTTAAGGGTAAAGTTAGGGAGAGGTGTGGTGGTGTGGGTAAGTTAAAGGGTAAAGTTAGGGACAGGTGTGGTGGTATGGGTAAGTTTAAGGGTAGGGTTAGGGACAGGTGTGGTGGTATGAGTAAGTTTAAGTGTAGGGATAGGGACAGGTGTGGTGGTATGGGTAAGTTTAAGGGTAAAGTTAGGGACAGGTGTCGTGGTATGGGTGAGTTTAAGGGTAAAGTTAGGGACAGGTGTGGTGTTGTGGGTAAGTTAAAGGGTAAAGTTAGGGACAGGTGTGGTGGTATGGGTAAGTTTAAGGGTAGGGTTAGGGACAGGTGTGGTGGTGTGGGTAAGTTTAAGGGTAGGGTTAGGGACAGGTGTGGTGGTGTGGGTAAGTTTAAGGGTAAAGTTAGGGACAGGTGGTGGTATGGGTAAGTTTAAGGGTAAAGTTAGGGACAGGTGTGGTGGTGTGGGTAAGTTTAAGGGTAAAGTTAGGGACAGGTGTGGTGGTGTGGGTAAGTTTAAGGGTAGGGTTAGGGACAGGTGTGGTGGTGTGGGTAAGTTTAAGGGTAGGGTTAGGGGCAGGTGTGGTGGTATGGGTAAGTTTAAGGGTAAAGGGTTAGGGACAGGTGGTGGTATGGGTAAGTTTAAGGGTAGGGTTAGGGACAGGTGTGGTGGTGTGGGTAAGTTTAAGGGTAAAGTTAGGGACAGGTGTGGTGGTATGGGTAAGTTTAAGGGTAAAGTTAGGGACAGGTGTGGTGGTGTGGGTAAGTTTAAGGGTAGGGTTAGGGACAGGTGTGGTGGTGTGGGTAAGTTTAAGGGTAGGGTTAGGGACAGGTGTGGTGGTGTGGTAAGTTTAAGGTAAAGTTAGGGACAGGTGTGGTGGTGTGGGTAAGTTTAAGGGTAGGGTTAGGGACAGGTGTGGTGGTGGGTAAGTTTAAGGGTAGGGTTAGGGACAGGTGTGGTGGGATGGGTAAGTTTAAGGGTAGGGTTAGGGACAGGTGTGGTGGGATGGGTAAGTTTAAGGGTAGGGTTAGGGACAGGTGTGGTGGGATGGGTAAGTTTAAGGGTAGGGTTAGGGACAGGTGTGGTGGATGGGTAAGTTTAAGGGTAGGGTTAGGGACAGGTGTGGTGGTATGGGTAAGTTTAAGGGTAGGGTTAGGGACAGGTGTGGTGGGATGGGTAAGTTTAAGGGTAGGGTTAGGGACAGGTGTGGTGGTATGGGTAAGTTTAAGGGTAGGGTTAGGGACAGGTGTGGTGGGATGGGTAAGTTTAAGTGTAAAGTTAGGGACAGGTGTGGTGGTATGGGTAAGTTTAAGGGTAGGGTTAGGGACAGGTGTGGTGGGATGGGTAAGTTTAAGGGTAGGGTTAGGGACAGGTGTGGTGGGATGGGTAAGTTTAAGGGTAGGGTTAGGGACAGGTGTGGTGGTTTGGGTAAGTTTAAGGGTAAAGTTAGGGACAGGTGTGGTGGTTTGGGTAAGTTTAAGGGTAGGGTTAGGGACAGGTGTGGTGGTGTTGGTAAGTTTAAGGGTAGGGTTAGGGACAGGTGTGGTGGGATGGGTAAGTTTAAGGGTAGGGTCAGGGACAGGTGTGGTGGTATGGGTAAGTTTAAGGGTAAAGTTAGTGACAGGTGTGGTGGTATGGGTAAGTTTAAGGGTAAAGTTGAAATGTATACGCCAAAATTAGTTTTGGCGTGCATATCGTACGCAGTTTTTCGCGTGCATATGATACGCACTTTATGGCGTGTATATGACACGCTTTTGGGTAGGGTGAGGCTGGGGTGTGGGGTTAAATGCATTAATACGCCATAAAGTGCGTATCATATGCACGCGAAAAACGGCGTACCATATGCACGGCAAATCTCATTTTGGAGTATACATTCTACGAGATTGCACACTCGTACTATTGATATGCATTTTCGTGAGATCAGGCTCGTTTTATTATGTGTGTGCGTGGCAGCCGTCTGTGAGAGGCTGCCTGCGTTTTTCCTTTCAGTTTGTGTATTTGATTTAAGTCTTTTAAAGGTTCCCGCCTCCTTCTTCCCTGAATTAAGAACAGTTTTACAACCAAGAAAGCCCTTTAAACTGATTTTTATATTAAGGACTTAGGTTGTTTTTGCCAGGAAAATCATGTGAGGATACGTGCAATCTCCCGAAAATTCCATTCAATGATACCTGAAATGAATGCTTATACAATGTTCAGGATAATGACGAAGAGCATGTCAGGGTGTCATGCAAAGTAAAGGCATTCATTCAAACTATAGTCTCACATAGTCAGATCCATATAGTCCAGTGGTTCCCAAAGTGGGGGGGTGCAATCCAATGGGGTGGGGGTAAGATAGTTTCTGGAAGAGGTGGGTAGTAACAAATACGTGTATTTAATATTTTTGTGTGTGTGGAAAATGTGCACTTCTAAGAGTAGATTAAAATGTGGGTACTTCTTAGAGATGCAGAGATAAACGGCCAGGGACCGGATTCAGACGTTCCCCGCGTGACCTGGATCTTCAGTAAACATAAAGTTCAACCACACTGCTAATATTTGAATCCAAAGGGAGCTTATGGCATGGATGAAACATGCTTTATTGCTTGGACGTTCGATCCGGTTTAGCTCCACGTAGGCTTCTGTTATTTATGTTACATGTCATGCACGAGTCGATGGGCGTGTTCAACTACAGAATGAGGTGTTCATCTTCTTCAGTGAAGGCTGCGTTTCACTGCACTCTGACGTCACCGGGACGCACATTCGCAGATCGATCATGTGCTGAGTCAGCTGTCAATAAAAGCCCTTTTTTGACTAACAAGGAAGCTTTCAGCTCTGAAACTTACAGGATATTCTTATATTACCATGACCTTTCATATATCAGACGCTCAAGGGAAAGTTGATTTCTCAATTCATCACCCCTTTGAAGCCGAGTTTATTTCATATCTCTCTTTATTCTACTGCATTTATTCATGCTGTCGTTTGCAATTTGTTTATTTGTTCTTGTTTTATTACATTGACTTTTTACTTGTGGTTTTTATGAAAATAAAATTCAGCATTGAAGAAAAGTTTTTGTTTGTATATGCTGTCAATTGAAAAATGCTGAAAATCAGAAATGGCAAAACTCGATATTGGCAGGTCATACTTGCCAATCGGAAAAAATCCAAAAAAATCGGAAATCAGAATTCATCAAGAAAATTGCAACACGATCTCATGACAATGCGTATAAATAGTACGAGTGTGCAATCTCGTAGAATGTATACGCCAAAATGAGTTTTGGCGTGCATATGATACGCAGTTTTTCATGTGCATATGACACGCATTTTATGGCGTGTATATGACACGCTTTTGGGTAGGGTGAGGGTGGGGGTGTGGGGGGTTCGTACATATAATAATACGCCATAAAGTGCGTATCATATGCACGCCAAAAACGGCGTACCATATGCATTGTACGAGATTGTACACTCGTACTATATTTATACGCATTTCGTGAGATCGGGCTCGAAAATTGCAATCAGTGCATCTCTAGTACTTTTACTTTGAGTAAATATTTCTATAAGTACTTGTACTTTTACTTGAGTACAGTTTTTGGATACTCTACCCACCTCTGGTTGCTGGCTGGTGTAACCAAAAAGTAAAAGGTAATAATATGAGTCCTTTACACCTTGATTCATTCATTTGAGATTTATTTGTAAGATTTCAAACATATTTGAAAACATACAAGTTAAAACAATTTTTGTCAGTATAGTTTTTTGGGGTTTTACCATTTGACGTTTGACAATCTGAAGGAACCATGCTGTTATAAATTGTCAAACTTTGATTTTGCAGATAAAAGTTTTTCAAATTATTAACAATATTTTCAAGCAAAAAAGCAAAAAAAAAAAAAAAAGAAAGTAATACAAGTATTATGTCAAACTACATTACTTATACACTAGAATTTCAACCTTTTAATGAGACCTTTTCTTTTTCTCAGTGGCTATCTTGGCATTTTATACTTTACTGTATGCCACACACATAAAAGTCAAAAACATATTAAGCATTGAATTATTCAGGCCATATACCATCGTAAATGAAGTTTTGAATATGTTAATAGATCAATAAGAGTGCATAACTTAAATTATCCAATTTATTATCATATATTACATGTAGAGTAATATAGCATGCATTGTACAATATAGTGATCGTTATATTAAATTGAATTTGAATTTGTACAAAAATATAAAGCAGCACAACTGTTTTCAACATTGATAATAATCATAAATGTTTCTTGAGCATCAAATCATCATATTAGAATGATTTGTGAAGGATCACGTGACCCTGAAGACTGGAGTAATGATGATACATTCAGCTTTGATCACAGGAGTTAATTATATTTGAAAACATATCCAAACAGAAATTTTTGGTGAACAGAAAAGACTTCCTTCAAAATCATTAAAAAGTCTTAATTATTCCAAACTTTTGACCAGTAGTGTAGCTGCAGGTATTCACTGTAAGTCATTTTCATATCTTCAAAGCAAACTGTCAGCTCTGCTGGAAGACCGTCTTTAACACAAAAGTGTGATTTCCTGTGCGGTCATGATGACAGAGAGAGATGCTGAAATGTAATCTCACACATGCAATAATATCAGCCTTAAAATCACCACATCACAGCAATGACACTCGGCCACATCAGACGAAACAAGCGCTCTTTCTCACATACTATCATCTTCAGCATGACGGGAAGAAATGTAATTAAATGAGTTTAATTTGAACAATTAATATATATTAGATGGTATAACTAATATCTGGCATAAAAATATTATAAGATAATGTTTTCTTGTACCATGTTCCCCTCTCAGCTCCCCCTAATCAGATCGATTAGGCAAACATCAGAGGCAGTGGCCTGAGAGGAGAGGGGCATTGTGGGTAATTAGAGATTACTTACCTCAGAGTGGTTTGTATCATGACTGGAGGTCAGGAGCGGGTCAGTGCACATGGCAAACTTAAGGAGGCTGGAGACGAGCGGGTGACGCCGGCCCTGGCCAGTGGAGGAGAGCGCAGAGGACTGGAGCCAAAGAGAGCGAGCGAGACGTGAGGTCGGGGCAACGGCGTCGGCGGCTTGACACAGCGCGGCAGGCAGGGCGGCACTCAGGAAAATTAACAAGCAGCTGTGCGTTACTGCCACAACACGTTCCAGACACCTTCAGTCACTGACCTGTTTCTGAACCCACGTCATCTGACCTGATCTTATTCACTGTCCACATCAGAACTATGCTTTCTGCTAGAACCTTGTCTTTAATTAAATAATATACGTAGCAGATAATATTTGCATTGACTCTAGAAAGTGAAAATTTGCAAGTGTTAAGAAGTCATTGTTACCTGGTATGACCTTTAAAAATGTATCCATATATTAATTCAAAACTATTCATATTTCATTCAGTCATATTAAATAAAAATGTGTTTACATAAAGCTCATTTTCAGGTTGCATAACAAAATAAATTGTTACAATTATCAGATAAATGTACCTCTTAACGACAGTTTTTTTAAGCTTTTCAATCATTATTAATTATAAAACAAATACTTTGTGTATATATATATATTAAGCATAACATTATGACCACTGACATGTGAAGTGAATAACACTGATTATCATCACTGCTCCTGTTAGTGGGTGGGATATATTAGGCAGCAAGTGAACCTCAAAGTTGATGTGTTAGAAGCAGGAAAAATGGGCAAGCGTAAGGATTTGAGTGAGTTTGACAAGGTCCAAATTGTGATGGCTAGACGACTGGGTCAGAGCATCTCCAAAACTGCAGCTCTTGTGGGGTGTTCCCGGTCTGCAGTGGTCAGGATCTATCAAAAGTGCTCCAAGGAAGGAACAGTGGAGAACCGGCCACAGGGTCATGGGCGGCCCAGGCTCATTGATGCACGTGGGGAGCGAAGGCTGGCCCGTGTGGTCCGATCAAACAGACGAGCTACTGGAGCTCAAACTGCTCAAGAAGTTAATGCTGGTTCTGATAGAAAGGTGTCAGAATACACAGTGATCACAGTTTATTGTGTATGGGGCGGCATAGCCGCTGACCAGTCAGGGTGCCCATGCTGACCCCTGACCCCGCCGAAAGCACCAACAGTGGCACGTGAGCATCAGAACTGGACCACGGAGCAATGGAAGAAGGTGGCCTGGTCTGAGGAATCACGTTTTCTTTTGCATCACGTGGATGGCCAGCTGTGTGGCTTACCTGGGGAACACATGGCACCAGGATGCACTATGGATGCATGCACATGTGGATCTTTGACACGTACCTCCTACCTAAGCATTGTTGCAGACCATGTACACCCTTTCATAGAAACTGTATTCCCTCGTGGCTGTGGCTCATTCAGCAGGATAATGCGCCCTGCCACAAAACAAAAATGGTTCAGGAATGGTTTGAGGAGCACAACAACAACAAGTCCAATCGAGCATCTGTGGGATGTGCTGAACAAACAAGTTTGATCCATGGAGGCCCCACCTCACAATTTACAGGACTTAAAGGATCTGCTGCTAACATCTTGGTGCCAGATACCATAGCACACCTTCAGGGCTCTAGTGGATTCCATGCCTCAACGGGTCAGGGCTGTTTTTGGAGTAAAAGGGGGACCAACACAATATTAGGAATATTGTTGTCATAATGTTATGCCTGATCCGTGTATACACATATTTATATGTAGTGCGTTCACCTTTCACCATCTGCCCCGCTGAGGAAGACCTCGCCAATCCCTCTCCGGACCCAGAGTCCAGCCAGCTGTCAGCCATGCCTACCACGAATGTCAAGACAGAGTGATTGCCAGAGGCTGTTTTCATCCCAGAACCCGAGCCCAATGCAGAGTCGGTACAGGGGTGCAAGCCGACAACAGCATGTATCACGGAGGGCATTTTAGTGGAATTCAAGGGAGTTCATTAGAGCCCCGCCCACACTCCCGAGGTGCATAAGCCAAGCTGGAGCAGGATTAGATGATCACTGTTTTTCAGTTACTACTGGTTCAAGTCGTCTAAGTCATTGGTTCCCCAACTGTGGTCCTCAAGTACCCCCCCTGCACATTTTACGTGTCTCCCTAATCAAACACGCCTGATTGAACTCATCAGCTCATTAGTAAAGACTTCAAGACGTGTGTGCTAGATAAAAGAGTAATCAAAAATGTGCAGTGTTGAGGGTACTCCAGGACCACGTTTTGGATCTACTGGTCTAAACCATTGCTGGATAAGCCCAGATCCAAGTCGTCTTCATCGTCCAACACCAAGTTTTAATTGTGGATTGTCCCACACAGCCACCCTTTCCCTCTTCCACTATCAAAGCCACCCAGTTCCTCTGTCTTGTCTCCACTGTCTCCTTTCAGCCCCTAGGCTCCTCCAGTCAGCTTTGCCTTGGCTCTTGGATCCCTCAGCTATACCTCAAGCCTCCAAGCCCTGGACTCCCCTTTGGCCCTCTGACCCATCGGCTCCAAATTGACTCAATGCTCCCTCGGCTCCAACATGGACTGTCATCCCTCAGTCTTCGCCGGCTCTCTCATCTTTCTGGCTCCACTTTGGTCCACCACAGACTTCCAAGTCTGCAGCTGCGCCTTCACTCTCCACCCCTCTGACTTTGCCGGACTCCACCTTCCCTCCGGTTGCTCCATTGTCCTAACTCCCACCATCTCTGCCCTGGTCTGCCAAGCCCACGCCTCCACCTCAGTCAAACCGGCCTGCAGCTCCTCCAGGATCCTCCGGGCCTTCTGTGTCGTCCTGCCTGTCCTCTCTACCAAGGTTCCACCATGGCACCTCCATCCACCTTGATGGACCTTCATCCTGTCATGGCTCTGTTTTATCCTCCTACTCCTCCTGTTTCCACTCTTCCCACGTTAATCTCCTCCATGGTTGTCATCTCTTTGGTTTCTTCCTTTGCCTGCTCCTTGTCTTCCTCCAGAGCCTAAGTTTCTTCAAGCATCTTGGAGACGTTGCAGCAATTCTTGTGCATACAAAAATCTCACTGGATTATTACAATTAATTGCAAAAGGAATGTTTGGAAGTGTAAATGAATATTTCCTAAAGACACACTACAGCAAAGGATATAAATAACTATCTTAAAACCATTTGTTTTGTGAAAATACTAACGTGCCTAAGACTTTTGGACAGTACAATAAGTATACTTATTATACTTTATAATAAGTATAGAGAAACAAAGCACTTATAAATCATTAAAAACATTTCAATGGACTTCTAATTCTAATGAAATTAATGTCCAATGAAGATTGGTTTAAATCGTTTAATTAATGACTTGTCTAATATTCTGTGACCTAATGTAAAGTTAGAACTATTTACGGTTAAGTTGTTAAAGCATAAAAAACATGATCTAACTCTTTACATATGAGCTAATTAAACAATAACACTTTGTTAATTGCAGTGACAATGTATGAAGAAAGCGCTGTTTGTATATAGTCTAATAATGTACATTATAACATTAATAAATTAACTATTACCTAGTTTATAAATTATTAAATAACTTTAAACTAATGGTTTAATAAACTAAATTATTTGTAAATACATTATTACTGTATACTTATTATATATACACACATATATATGTGTGTGTGTGTGTGTGTGTGTGTGTGTGGGGACAAAATGTCCCCACAAAGATGGCAATATCAAATTTTTGTCCTTGTGGGGACATTTTTTTGGTCCCCATGAGGAAAACATCTTATAAATCACACTAAGTGATGTTTTTGAAAAAGTAAAAATGCAGCATGTCTCCTGTGATGGGTATACATTATTACATATATATATATATATATATATATATATAATGTGTGTGTGTGTGTGTGTGTGTGTGTGTGTGTGTGTGTGTGTGTGTGTGTGTGTGTGTGTGTGTGTGTGTGTAAATTATATAATTAATTTATTATAATTTATAATAGATTAATAAAAAACATATTGTCAGTATGAGGAATGCTATGAATATTAATTGTGATATAAACATATATGCATAACTGCATATGTATAGTTATAATAGTACTTTTTGCTAATATATTTGTATATATCTATCCCTGGAACCCTAGAATAATTTCTATCAGGTGGGTTTATCAGAGATAATCTCATTTTGAGAGAGCAGGCATGAAGAGTTTGATAGGTGTCATTTGATCAATCCCATGAACCATGTCGAGGGAAATACGAGAGGAAGGACTCAGGTTTCAGCAGAGTAATTAGGTTTCCCAGTCACTAATTACCTCCACGTATTACAAGGATGATTGACTGTCATTTACGCATTTTAATCTGGATAATATTTTCAGGAATAGCAACTGTTTGTCAGATATATTAACATAAGTTTACATGCTCAGATGTGAGAAGAGATGAACTATCTTGATTTTGTGATTTGCTCATAATTTCAAGCAGTTTTGGAGTTTTTTGACTTCCAGTCAGATTTTCTGACATCAGTGCAGTCTTATGGACACAGTGTTGTTTAGCAAGTCTGTGTAAGAAGAAAGTGTGTGTAACGGCAGCACTCTGCTACTTTTACTACTTCAAAAGGCTTTAAAACAGAACTTCAAGTGCTTAGCCCTTATTACTTATTCATCCCTTCAAACACATCATCTAGTAACTGAAGAGGGGTTAATAGCAGGCTGACTCAGGTTTGTTGTCAAAAGTGGCTTTAACTGTCCATGAACTTGTTAGAAAGCGTGTGGTTCGCTCGCCTCCTCCCCTACAGTTCTTAATGTCACTAACATGGCCGAACTGCTCTCTGTCTATGGTAATCAAACACCGCTGAAGTTATTTGTTCTGTCAACAGAAGGACCTCATCCAAACCCGAGCGGGCTTGGTCCATCTCTGTGCTTGACGTTTTTATCTGTGGACAAATATTGCATTGTTAAAAAGTTGTCCTGAAAAGACAATGGTTCAACATTGAAGCTGCGCTTGTGAGATTTATAGTTATATATATTTATATGTTACTATGATGCCATATACTCTTGAAAATAAAATTCAAAAGGATTATTCAGAAAAACATAATCTGTGTTTCCACTGCGGGAATTTTCCCCAGGAGCTAGGGGCTTTGGGGTGGTACTCTGTATGTTTCGATCACAGGGACCAGGGTCTAAATAAAGTTCTGGGTAAATATTTTCCCCTCAAAACGGCCCTGCTTGTGAGGTAGTACTTTTTCAAAAGGTAGGGTAGGGTAGGTAGTACTTTCGGGGGAGGGACAAGGGCGCTGAACATGTTGATTTTGCTCACGCAGCATTTTAACTCAAACCTAAAATTCTGTGGCAGTGCGTGCAGTAAGAGTTGTTTGCTTTCCAAATCAACAATGCATTTTAAAAAATACGAACGATAGACAGCCGACGAGGTTCAGGCTTTATTAAGTTTATTTGCAGAGGATGAAATCTAGTGGGCTCTGGAAAGTTGCGTGCAGTCCTACCGGACTAATCTTCATGGTACTTTAGACCGTGATGGAAACGCATACAGCAGCAGGTCTGGGGGAAAAAGAGATCCTGGGACAAATTGTTTTGGGTAATTTTGGTGGAAACAGGGCTTTTGTTTTCATCATCTTTCTTAAAATAACAAATCTTTCTTAGTTTGAAGAACAATTTAAAAATATAAAGAACCTCAGAGAATTCCATAATCTAAAAAAAACAAACAAAACAATGGAAAGGTTCCAGTTTATCATGGAAAAAGGTTCTTCAGATTATTAAAATGTTCTTTTAAGAAATTTTCAGTGGATGTAGAACCAAAGTGCTACTACAATAATGGAACATCAGGAACATCAACCAACTCAAGAACTTAATAGGTCTTTAACCGTCAAAGTTCAGAGTAACCGCAAGTACAGAGGACGCATGAAAGTATCCAGATGTGTTCTTGATATCGAGGATGCATCGAATGCAAACTTGAGAGAATCGAACCATTAGAAATCCCAGAAGACACTGTTGGTGGACCACGTTTGGAAGCCTGTAAGCTTTAAACTTCTCGTTTTCACTTAAGAAATTCACGCTGCACCGCCGCAAATAGGTGACAGCCTGGGTCTCCAGGAGAAGGGGGGTTGACCTAGGCCAGGGTTCCTCAAACCCTGTAGCTCAAATCCTGATTTTCAAGTGACCCTGAAGAACTTGACTAGCTTGCTCAGGTGAGTTGCCCTGCAAGGCAAGATTTGAGGAACCCTGACCTAGAAAATGTAGCCAAGAAATTGTTCCCCATAAGATTCTTTAAGATTGGGACACCATAGAGTATTTTCAAATATTAACCAGTTTTAAAACTTTGGGAGATCACAGACATAAGGGCAGTTTCAATCGATTTCAGCAATCGTCTGAATGCACACACTAGAAGATTTGTCCGGACCGCTCGACCACACTCCTGTCGATTGTAGTAACATTTTCCCAGTGAGACGAAATCTCAGGGAGACTCGTGAGACCAAACGTCACTTGAGAAGAAAAAAAAATGGAGGAAGATCAACATCGAGTTTTGTTTTGCAGGGAAAAAAAACTGACAACGTCAGCTGGTTCTCTTTATGTGAGGTTTGTTTTGTGGGAAGAAAAACAAAGGAGAAAAAAAAATATGGGTGATCTTTCTCAATACTCCACTTTCGTGGCATGTTTGTGGGTGCCAATTTTCAGCTATAGAAGCACGCAAAATTCAGTTGGCTAAGCTCGCTCGCTCTCATTGGATATCGTGGGCATCACGTCAGAGGCAGCCTGATCAAGAGTCGAAAATGTCAAACATGTTTGATATTTACGACATCACCTGTGAAGAGATGACTCCAACTCCTGCGAGGGCTTCAGATGACGCAGCTGCATCAACGCGCACTTGCTTTTCCTTAAACCTAATCATTGCTACGTGTATTCCTTTTTTCACTTCATTGTGCCCTAATTTAATTCATTATTATACTGATAAATACATTGTTAGCTGATCTGTTTCCTTTGAACATTTCTGAAATGCATAAAGTGAACAAATAACTGTAAATTAGCATATTGTGATAAAAGTTTATTATTTTCCATAATGTAATGATAAAAATTAAACTTTCATATATTTTAGATTCATTGCACACTAACTGAAATATTTCAGGTCTTTTATTGTTTTTATACTGAAGATTTTGGCATTCAGCTCATGAAAACCCAAAATTCTCTAAAAAAAAACTCAAACAATTTGCATATTTCATCCGACCAATAAAAGAAAAGTGTTTTTAATACAAAAAAAGTCAACCTTCAAATAATTATGCACTCAATACTTGGTTGGGAATCCTTTTGCAGAAATGACTGCTTCAATGCGGCGTGGCATGGAGGCAATCAGCCTGTGGCACTGCTGAGGTGTTATGGAGGCCCAGGATGCTTCGATAGCGGCCTTAAGCTCATCCAGAGTGTTGGGTCTTGCGTCTCTCAACTTTCTCTTCACAATATCCCACAGATTCTCTTTGGGGTTCAGGTCAGGAGAGTTGGCAGGCCAATTGAGCACAGTAATACCATGGTCAGTAAACCATTTACCAGTGGTTTTGGCACTGTGAGCAGGTGCCAGGTCGTGCTGAAAAACAAAATCTTCATCTCCATAAAGCTTTTCAGCAGATGGAAGCATGAAGTGCTCCAAAATCTCCTGATAGCTAGCTGCATTGACCCTGCCCTTGATAAAACACAGTGGACCAACACCAGCAGCTGACATGGCACCCCAGACCATCACTGACTGTGGGTACTTGACACTGGACTTCAGGCATTTTGGCATTTCCTTCTCCCCAGTCTTCCTCCAGACTCTGGCACCTTGATTTCCCAATGACATGCAAAATTTGAGCGACAGTCCAGTGCTGCTTCTCTGTAGCCCGGGTCAGGCGCTTCTGCCGCTGTTCCTGGTTCAAAAGTGGCTTGACCTGGGGAATGCGGCACCTGTAGCCCATTTCCTGCACACACCTGTGCACGGTGGCTCTGGATGTTTCTGCTCCAGACTCAGTCCACTGCTTCCGCAGGTCCCCCAAGGTCTGGAATCGGTCCTTCTCCACAATCTTCCTCAGGGTCCGGTCACCTCTTCGTTGTGCAGCGTTTTTGCCACACTTTTTCCTTCCCACAGACTTCCCACTGAGGTGCCTTGATACAGCACTCTGGGAACAGCCTATTGGTTCAGAAATGTCTTTCTGTGTCTTACCCTCTCGCTTGAGGGTGTCAATGATGGCCTTCTGGACAGCAGTCAGGTCGGCAGTCTTACCCATGATTGCGGTTTTGAGTAATGCACCAGGCTGGGAGTTTTTAAAAGCCTCAGGAATCTTTTGCAGGTGTTTAGAGTTAATTAGTTGATTCAGATGATTAGGTTAATAGCTCGTTTTGAGAACCTTTTCATGATATGCTAATTTTTTGAGATTGGTTTTCATGAGCTGTATGCCAAAATCATCAGTATTAAAACAATAAAAGACCTGAAATATTTCAGTTGGTGTGCAATGAATCTAAAATATATGAAAGTTTAATTTTTATCATTACATTTTGGAAAATAATGAACTTTTATCACAATATGCTAATTTTTTTAGAAGGACCTGTATTGTGAAAAGCGCTATACAAACAAATGTGAATTGAATTGAATTGAATATGGGATCATGCTGGCTCCAATGCGATCGGGAGCAATAAACGAGTCATAATGACGCCACACAAGTGAGGAATTTTTGGACAAAAAGTTGTTTGTCACAAGCCTCGAATCAGGCCACGCTTGGAGGTGCAAATCGGGTCTTAAAATTGGGCTCAAAATTGGGCTTATATATTAGTGGGAAATATTAAAGTGTGTGGCCAGCCTTACTGACCCTAAAAATCTTCTAAGAACCATTGAAAAAGCTCAAGTTTTATTTAGTTGTACACATGTGAAAGCACAAATTCTCATTAGTCTGTTTTTACACATGTAGAGCTACTGGTTCCTCTTCATCCAGTCATGACTGTCTCATCATCTCATTAGCAGCATGTCTCCTTCTAAAATTAGAGGTCATCCTGTCATTTTGCTGCTGTTTGATCATATTTCATCTGTCTATTGATAAGAGCGAGTCTGAGAGAGCAGACACAGGACTCTACGGTGGCAGCGTGTGTCACGCGCACGATTACGGCGACACGCTCTGCATTCTCGGCACACAGATTTTATTAATCTGTCCTTTGGGAGCTTTCCATGCTGCTCAATAACTGCCTTCAGATCCCACTAGACACTTGAGCGTGATAGAGAGCGCTTCTCTCTCACGTATCCCCTCAGCTTCTTACCAGATTAACCGCACAATCCATTAATAACAATCTTCACCCTACCCATCCCCCAGCTCATTTTGAGCACTTTATTTCAAGTGACATTAATTTTAACTGCGAATACATTGGGGGGTGTAATGACAGCACAGATATTAATTAATTGCATGTGTAATTGCAAAATTAAGTTTTGGAAAGTTGGTAATGATCTGTGGAATTACAAGATGTGCTCACATTATGAGGGGAAAGTGGGACTTTTGACTAGCCGCTGCCTCGTTTTCTCTGGCATAGATTCTCGTGTAATCCAGAACCGGTTACTCGGTGGCCGTTGGAGGTTTTGTATCCCTCTGTAATCTTCCTGTCATGCCTATCACTCATGTCTGACCATCAGTTTGTGGGAGAAATCCTCCATTGATTTCAACTTTGCCACTTTAATTAACTTTGGCCTCAGATAATGGGGATCTAACGACAACTCTGGGAAAGTTGAAACAGTTGGATGAACGTTGCTAATTTCTGGTTTTGTCTGACAGTGGGTTGAATTGGATGTAAAAACCCAGTTTGAATTGTTTATTGTCTTGAGTATTTGGGAGCAGATGTGTGGTGGTCCTGCTACGGGTTGATACGAGGACCGCCTTTGTTCGGTTGACGAAGAATTTCTGTGGGTAAGAAGGACAGACGTGTCATTGAGTACGTAACGGGTTATCGCAGCAGATTCGTGTAATTGGAATGGTTTTGGACTGATTTCTGCACCACGGTAATGTAGTTTCAAACGACTCAAAAATTGAGAGTTAAATATGGTGAATCAATCCGATTTGAGTGAAATACATCTTGCATGTCACAATGCAGAAAGCCTTTTTGAAGTGTAATTACGACCAAAGTATATTCTCTGTAGAAAACTTTCTTTTGAATTTGCTCTAACAATAATCACACTTCTAATAATTTAAACACTTCTCAATTGACAAAGTTCAACAATGTTCCTGTCTTGTTGTTAAACAAACTGCATGTCAAATATGATTTAAAGTGTTAAATCTATAGTTGTGTGTATGGTGTGCTTGATGGTCTTTAATAGCAAATGTCTTTAATAGCAATTTTGGGTTCAACTTTATATTAGGTGGCCTTAACTACTATGCACTTACAATAAGGGCATCACTTTAGAATAATGGTCATTAGTTAACATTATAGTCAACTACATTAGTTAACATGAAATAATAATGAACTGCACTTATAAAGCATTTATTTATCTGAGTTAATTTCAAAATGTATTAATACATTATTAAACTCTTGTTAACATTAGTTAATGCACTGTGAAATAACATGAATAAACATGAACTGTGAACTAACATGAACTGGATTTGTATTAACTAACATTGACAAAGATGAACAAATACAGTATCACATGTACTGCTCATGGTTCATATTAGTTAAAGGTGCCCTAGAATGAAACATTGAATTAACCTTGGCACAGTTGAATAACACGAGTTCAGTACATGGAAATCACATACTGTGAGTCTCAAACAATATTGCTTCCTCTTTCATATGTAAATCTCGTGCATGACAAACACCACGGAAAAATAGGCGAATCTCAACATAACACCGACTCTGACGCAACTGTCTGGATGTATGACATTTGCATATGCCAGCCCATGACTTGCTAAGTTCATCTCAGGAGAACGAACTCCAGAGGAAGTCTGGTCATTCTGCAAATGGAGCATCAGCGTTCTTACAGTCAATCAGCTCGCTCTGGCTACTTCTGTTATCTCTGTATGTATATTTGAGGCTACAATAAAACCAAATATGTTATAAAACATCACTAGCCTCTTTTCAATTTCATTTAAAAAAATATTACGCCTATTAATAGCCACACACATGTAGTTCAGGCAACGCGTACATTGATTAACTTCACTGCATATATTTATAACAAAACTAAATATAAAACAACCCTTCCTCTTTGTTTTCATTTAAAAAAAAAACATTAAGTATATTAATATGTAGTTCACGCAATAAGTGTGCATATATGATTATCTCCACTGTAATTAAATTAAATATTACATAAAACACAACTCATTTTCTTAAGTTTTAATGATCAAAGAAATAAATGAAACTTCACTTTACCCTCAGCCAAAACAAATAGCCAGGGAACAAATGATAGATCCATGAGGCAAAAATTACTTTTCTTTTCCACGTTTAAGGATGACACAGCTTTCAGACGCTGTCAACGTAATAGCTGCGCACGCTCGTGGCTCTTTAGCTTCACCCACAGGATACGCCTCCAGCCACTCATTTTTTCCCAGAAAGACTCTTTTATAAATATAATAAAACTAAAGACTTTCCAGAGATAAGAAGGATGCAGTACTACTCTATAGGTACTCAAGATTGACATGAGATTGACTGAAACTGAGTGTTTCTGCCCCCTTTAACTAATGACCATTATTCTAAAGTGTTACCAAAATAAGTTCAATGTACTTACTGTGTTCATATTGTATTGCAAAACACTTTTGCTGATATTGAGGTGAAATATGGGTAAAGTTAGGGACAGGTGTGGTGGTGTGGGTAAGTTTAAGGGTAAAGTTAGGGACAGGTGTGGTGGTGTGGGTAAGTTTAAGGGTAGGGTTAGGGACAGGTGTGGTGGTATGGGTAAGTTTAAGGGTAGGGTTAGGGACAGGTGTGGTGGGATGGGTAAGATTAAGGGTAGGGTTAGGGACAGCTGGGGTGGTATGGGTAAGATTAAGGGTAAAGTTAGGGACAGGTGTGGTGGTGTGGGTAAGTTTAAGGGTAGGGTTAGGGACAGGTGTGGTGGTGTGGGTAAGTTTAAGGGTAGGGTTAGGGACAGGTGTGGTGGTATGGGTAAGTTTAAGGGTAGGGTTAGGGACAGGTGTGGTGGTATGGGTAAGATTAAGGGTAGGGTTAGGGACAGGTGGGGTGGTATGGGTAAGTTTAAGGGTAGGGTTAGGGACAGGTGTGGTGGGATGGGTAAGATTAAGGGTAGGGTTAGGGACAGGTGGGGTGGTATGGGTAAGATTAAGGGTAGGGTTAGGGACAGGTGGGTGGTATGGGTAAGTTTAAGGGTAGGGTTAGGGACAGGTGTGGTGGGATGGGTAAGATTAAGGGTAGGGTTAGGGACAGGTGGGGTGGTATGGGTAAGATTAAGGGTAAAGTTAGGGACAGGTGTGGTGGTGTGGGTAAGTGTAAGGGTAGGGTTAGGGACAGGTGTGGTGGTATGGGTAAGATTAAGGGTAGGGTTAGGGACAGGTGTGGTGGTATGGGTAAGTTTAAGGGTAGGGTTAGGGACAGGTGTGGTGGTGTGGGTAAGTTTAAGGGTAGGGTTAGGGACAGGTGTGGTGGTATGGGTTAGTTTAAGGGTAGGGTTAGGAACAGGTGTGGTGGTGTGGGTAAGTTTAAGGGTAAGGTAGGGACAGGTGTGGTGGTATGGGTAAGTTTAAGGGTAGGGTTAGGGACAGGTGTGTTGGTGTGGGTAAGTTTAAGGGTAAAGTTAGGGACAGGTGTGGTGGTATGGGTAAGTTTAAGGGTAGGGTTAGGGACAGGTGGGGTGGTATGGGTAAGTTTAAGGGTAGGGTTAGGGACAGGTGTGGTGGATGGGTAAGTTTAAGGGTAGGGTTAGGACAGGTGTGGTGGTGTGGGTAAGTTTAAGGGTAAAGTTAGGGACAGGTGTGGTGGTGTGGGTAAGTTTAAGGGTAGGGTTAGGGACAGGTGTGGTGGTATGGGTAAGTTTAAGGGTAGGGTTAGGGACAGGTGTGGTGGTATGGGTAAGTTTAAGGGTAGGGTTAGGGACAGGTGGGGTGGTATGGGTAAGTTTAAGGGTAGGGTTAGGGACAGGTGTGGTGGGATGGGTAAGTTTAAGGGTAAAGTTAGGGACAGGTGTGGTGGTGTGGGTAAGTTTAAGGGTAAAGTTAGGGACAGGTGTGGTGGTGTGGGTAAGTTTAAGGACAGGTGTGGTGGTGGGGGTAAGTTTAAGGGTAGGGTTAGGGACAGGAGTGGTGGTATGGGTCAGTTTAAGGGCAAGTTTAGGGACAGGTGTGGTGGTGTGGGTAAGTTTAAGGGTAAAGTTAGGGACAGGTGTGGTGGTGGGGGTAAGTTTAAGGGTAGGGTTAGGGTCAGGTGTGGTGGTGGGTGTAAGTTTAAGGGTAGGGTTAGGGACAGGTGTGGTGGTATGGGTAAGTTTAAGGGTAGGGTTAGGGACAGGTGTGGTGGAATGGGTAAGATTAAGGGTAGGGTTAGGGACAGGTGGGGTGGTATGGGTAAGATTAAGGGTAAAGTTAGGGACAGGTGTGGTGGTGTGGGTAAGTGTAAGGGTAGGGTTAGGGACAGGTGTGGTGGTATGGGTAAGATTAAGGGTAGGGTTAGGGACAGGTGTGGTGGTATGGGTAAGTTTAAGGGTAGGGTTAGGGACAGGTGTGGTGGTGTGGGTAAGTTTAAGGGTAGGGTTAGGGACAGGTGTGGTGGTATGGGTTAGTTTAAGGGTAGGGTTAGGAACAGGTGTGGTGGTGTGGGTAAGTTTAAGGGTAAGGTAGGGACAGGTGTGGTGGTATGGGTAAGTTTAAGGGTAGGGTTAGGGACAGGTGTGTTGGTGTGGGTAAGTTTAAGGGTAAAGTTAGGGACAGGTGTGGTGGTATGGGTAAGTTTAAGGGTAGGGTTAGGGACAGGTGGGGTGGTATGGGTAAGTTTAAGGGTAGGGTTAGGGACAGGTGTGGTGGGATGGGTAAGTTTAAGGGTAAAGTTAGGGACAGGTGTGGTGGTGTGGGTAAGTTTAAGGGTAAAGTTAGGGACAGGTGTGGTGGTGTGGGTAAGTTTAAGGGTAGGGTTAGGGACAGGTGTGGTGGTGTGGGTAAGTTTAAGGGTAAAGTTAGGGACAGGTGTGGTGGTGTGGGTAAGTTTAAGGGTAGGGTTAGGGACAGGTGTGGTGGTATGGGTAAGTTTAAGGGTAAAGTTAGGGACAGGTGTGGTGGTATGGGTAAGTTTAAGGGTAGGGTTAGGGACAGGTGGGGTGGTATGGGTAAGTTTAAGGGTAGGGTTAGGGACAGGTGTGGTGGGATGGGTAAGTTTAAGGGTAAAGTTAGGGACAGGTGTGGTGGTGTGGGTAAGTTTAAGGGTAAAGTTAGGGACAGGTGTGGTGGTGTGGGTAAGTTTAAGGGTAAAGTTAGGGACAGGTGTGGTGGTGGGGGTAAGTTTAAGGGTAGGGTTAGGGACAGGAGTCGTGGTATGGGTCAGTTTAAGGGCAAGTTTAGGGACAGGTGTGGTGGTGTGGGTAAGTTTAAGGGTAAAGTTAGGGACAGGTGTGGTGGTGGGGGTAAGTTTAAGGGTAGGGTTAGGGTCAGGTGTGGTGGTGGGTGTAAGTTTAAGGGTAGGGTTAGGGACAGGTGTGGTGGGATGGGTAAGTTTAAGGGTAAAGTTAGGGACAGGTGTGGTGGTATGGGTAAGTTTAAGGGTAAAGTTAGGGACAGGTGTGGTGGTGGGGGTAAGTTTAAGGGTAGGGTTAGGGTCAGGTGTGGTGGTGGGGGTAAGTTTAAGGGTAGGGTTAGGGACAGGTGTGGTGGGATGGGTAAGTTTAAGGGTAAAGTTAGGGACAGGTGTGGTGGTATGGGTAAGTTTAAGGGTAAAGTTAGGGACAGGTGTGGTGGTGTGGGTAAGTTTAAGGGTAGGGTTAGGGACAGGTGTGGTGGTAAGGGTAAGTTTAAGGGTAGGGTTAGGTTTAAGGAAGTATCAACAGTATAATTATAAATGTAACTATATAAATGTATTACAGATGTAATTCAACAGGTAATTTTTAAGTACAATGTAATAACAATAAGTGCATTGTATTAAATAATTAATTTAAATGTTAGTACATACAATCTACCCACTTCTAAACAATATAAAACACATAACAGGCAAATACAAAGTACAGTCACAGGTATTTATTGCAGAAACTGACCAAAAACAGTATAAAAGTATTAACTCATGAATGCATGCCAAGTCTTCAGAAGCCATACAATATCTTTATGTGAAGAACAGAGTGGATCTTAATGTTTTAATCTCTGAAATGATCCCATCGCTCTGTGAACGTCACGAGACACACAAGAGCCAATGACATTTCACTACCAAAGTTGATGTAACGTTTCTTATATATTATATGTAACGCCTGATCTACGGCTGATGGTGATGCTGATCGCTTTTGAGTCTTTTCTTTACACAAATCAATGGTTTGGTCTCAGAAAACATGGAATATTTGTGACCCGTGCTGGCAAAATAAGTGGGAATGCGCACAGGATAATTTCGAGCTACAGGCGAAAAAGTTTACACACACTCTTACACACACACACACACACACACACACACACAGAATTACAGTATTTCAAAATATCTGTCTTGGCGAGTATTCACACACACACACACACACACACATGTTGTGTTTCCATGTTTTATGGGGACATTCCATAGGCGTAATGCATTTTATACTGTACAAACCGTATTTTCTATCCCCCTACACTGCCCCTGCCCCTAAACCTACCCATCACAGGAGACATGCTGCATTTTTACTTTTTCAAAAAACATCACTTAGTGTGATTTATAAGATGTTTTCCTCATGGGGACCAAAAAAATGTCCCCACAAGGACAAAAATTTGGATATTGCCATCTTTGTGGGGACATTTTGTCCCCATACCGTAGGGATTACAAGTCCACACACACACACACACACACACACACACACACACACACACACACACCGCTCTCTTACACACACACACACACACACACACACACACACACACACACATGCACACACACAGAATTACAGTATTTCAAAATATCTGTCTTGGCGAGTATTCACGCATCATCTGTTATGTCTTAAGTGAACGTTTGGTGAACTGTTGGGGAAAAATTGTGTAACATTATATTAGATCCGTGCAGTTCAGTAGATCTTAATATATAAACTGTCTGTCTCATTGATGTTAATCAAACAATTGTGATATCATGGAGAAAAGTGATTTTAAGGTCATTATGTTTTGGTACCTCCAGAAAACTTTAACTCGATTTTTCTCAAAATTAACTTTGCTGACTCAATCGACTTCAAACAGGTGTAGCTCAGTCATTGTTTTGTCTGATTCCAACAAATTATACATCAATGTGATAATTTCATTTTGAAAATGTGCTCATTGCAACTCATTTTGCCAGCACGGGTCACATGTGTACAGGTCCTTCTAAAAAAATTAGCATATTGTGATAAAAGTTCATTATTTTCCATATTGTATGATAAAATTAAACGTTCATATATTTTAGATTCATTGCACACCAACTGAAATATTTCAGTTATTTTATTGTTTTAATACTGATGATTTTGGCATACAGCTCATGAAAACCCAAAATTCCTATCTCAAAAAATTAGCATATTCCTATCTGAAGACCTGAAATTTTTCAGTTGGTGTGCAATGAATCTAAAATATATGAAAGTTAAATTTTATCATCACATTATGGAAAATAATGAACTTTTATCACAATATGCTAATTTTTTTGAGAAGGACCTGTACTTTTTGAATACATTTTATGCCTGTAGTCATATCTGTCTGGTTTTGTATCATATAGTTCACAAATGGGTAGGTTTAGGGATGGGGTTGGGTTACGTGTTCAAACGTGTCTAAATAGCGTAAATAAAAAATAAATGTAAATAAAACTTTGCTGGGTAAGTAAATTGAGAATCACATTCCAACATGTCATAATGGCAAACTTATAACCCAATATATAATTTCATCTTGGCGATAACATTCCCACATGTGAGTGTATAACAGAGTGTATAACATTTGTGTATAACACATGTTGTAACACGTTAGTTTAGGGTTTCATTCTCACTATTAACTAGTTGCTTATTAGCATGCATATTACTAGGATAATGACTGTTTATTAGTACTTATGAAGCACATATTAATGCCTTATTCTGCAGGACCATATTCTACATCCCTTAATCCTACTCAATACCTAAACTCAACAACTACATTACTAATAAGCAGTAATTGTATGTTTCTCATGCAGTTCTGTTTACCCTGAGAGAAAGGCTTTTATTCAGGGGGGAGGCTCATCTGTTTGTTTCCCAGGAGTGTCCTCCTCTACAGGTACAAATGACTTGTTGTTCCCGCATCCCGTCTGCTTCCTTGGCGACGGATAGACGAGAAGTGCCGTGTGAGCGAGTGAGACTCGAATGTGATCTGGGTCAGGCCTGTGGCAGGCCGTGGGGACACGGACACACCTACACACACACACAGAGTCGCTCTCAGGGACATACTCACACACTGGCCATGCCAACCTCGTTCCCAGCCTCCCGTTCTGACAGCAGGACAGGTGAACAACAGGACCCACCACAGCTGCTCTTCACGTGTTGCAGTTTATGCAAAGTCTGCCCAACGAGAACGACCCTTTACACTGGATGACAGAGGATATACTGTACTTACAGCTATGTGAAAATCGAGAGCATGCGTCAGCTACTCTGCTATTGTGTGGCTCGTCAACACTGCAACAAATCTAGAACACTCCCTTTAGTATAACCGCACTGTGAGTGATGCAAAACTACCAAAAAGATTTTTAACCATGTATACTTTAAATGCAGTTCAGTTATAAAACTCTTCCGAAAAGCTGACCGAGCTGAGCCAGTCGATCTCTCTTTACTCTCTACTCAACCGTTTTTCTTTGTGACCTAACTTGGGGTGTCCCATACAATGACGTAACTTGCTGCTTAACCACTGTAGTACAGTGCATCATTGGAGAAATGAACTAAGTCACAACTGTTTCCCAAACCTGAAGTAACAAGGTCTCACCTCCATCGTCTGAGCAAGTTAGTTCAACAATATCGACCTATTTTATGCTAGCGATGACGTGTTTTGTGGGCAGAGCCTACCTGGTGGCAGAAAATGACAGTTCTGCAGTGGCACTTTAAGGAAGCCACATAAATAAAACTGTAAAAAGGTCATTTGGAGAAATTTGCTCTCGCATTTCCGAGTTTATAGTTCTCAATTCTAGGATGAAATTGCAAGATATAAACTTGTTATTCTGTCTTTTTCTCGTTAGAATTGTGGGTCATTATATCCCCAATTCTGACTGCCCCACTCGATATCAACTCGCAATTGTAAGTCAGAATTGTGAGTTAGGCCTAAAAATATTGTTTAAATGTTACCTATATAAAACGTTATAAGTTTTAAATGTTATTTCATGCTGTTATGCCCCTATGAAAAGCATGTGTGAATATTATGTAGATCTATTGTTTACATCAAATCCATGTTTTAATAGTAGACTAATTTTAGGATTCATCAGTCCAGTCTGTGGCTTGCGTTTAGCTTCACGGAGCGTCTTCGAAGATACTCTATAAATAAAAACTCCAATTCTGACATCCGTTTTTCTGCCAACACAATGCGCGCACAGCTGCAAATGATGTAATCGCAACATCGACTCCAAATTGGTCTATAGGAGTGATGTTAATGATACTCTGAGATTCCCTTACACATTTATGCATGTGCGCACTCTTCAAAAACTGGGCTGACTGTTGACACACTAAATATAGATTGACATGCATATTAAATGGTGTAAAAGATTTGGGGCCAGATTTACTAACAAGGCAAATTACTGTGAGAGCGCAATTGGGAATGGAAAGTTCTGCGAGTGATCTACTGATGACACAAATTAACACATTAGCACACAGTTAGCACACAGACGCAACAGCAGCGTAAATTAGCGTCTGGTTTAAGACGTGTTTTTTATGCGGTAAACAATGGCGAAATCACCAGTAAACTGACTAGTGCAAACCTTAGTAAATCACCTTAAATACTCTCCTCCCATACATTTTCCATCTGAAAGAGAAACTCCTACAATCTATAAATCTATAAATCTATCTATCTATCTATCTATCTATCTATCTATCTATCTATCTATCTATCTATCTATCTATCTATCTATCTATCTATCTATCTATCTATCTATCTATCTATCTATCTATCTATCTATCTATCTATCTATCTATCTATCTATCTATCATCTGCAATGGGTTGAAAAGGAACTCATTCCTTATGAACTCACCCCATTCTTTATGTCTATACCAGAGGTCGCGTACACTTCCTCATTGTTCATTATTTTGACAGACAGGGTCCTAAAAATTCCATCATAATCGATTTCTTAACCGTCATTTTAATTGTCATATTTTAATGATAATAAGCCATTTTATAGGCTCTGTTTTTGTTCACATTTTCATTTTTATTCCCAAACTTACAGGACAAGCATATAGGCTAGCTTATGCATTTATTTACTCATTTAGAGAAAGTTGAACAGAGACTGTGGGTCACTTTTCAGGGTTCATCATGAATGTTTGTCCAATAAATCGCAATAAGCTTTGTGCTTTGCTACTTTTGATATCATATATTTCGCACTCTGTCCATTTTATCACAAAATTCATACACTAAAAACCGCGTTGGCGCTCTTTAATTATGTCGCAAGAGATCACTGTAGTGCCTCAGTTCATCCCTTACTCTTTACTACATTACAGGAAGAAATAAACATGAATGAACATCAGAAGGTATGTTGAAAGATACGGTCCAACTTACCGAAATCGGTATCATGTTTCTCATGTTATTGCTCAATCAGTGTTTCAACCACAATAATAACAGCTCGTAAACAATGTCAGGTAACTCAGAAAAGCCATTTGTTGACCATTAGCTTGATACTCAGCAACAGCACACTCGCCACCAAGTGGACAGGGTGAGAATTACAGGTTACAGTAGATCACCCTTCGTGTAATCTGTCAAAATTACGGAAGGCTTTCACATTTTTCCGTCACTGCTAAAAAATACTGTCAAAGATGGAACATTTTCGGTTAACACAACCTCTGAACTATAGGTATGCTTGGGCAGGTGGAAAAAAATCATTACACTTTATTTTAAGGTGTCATTGTTACAGTGTAATTATATATTTAAGCACTGAGTAATATTAATTAACTACATGTACTTACTATAGGGTTATGGTAGGATTAGGGTTTGGTTGAGGGTTAGTTGCATGTAATTATGCATAATTTACTGTTATTACAATAGTAAGTACATGTAACATATGTAACAATGACACTGTAAAATAAACTGTTACTGAGAAAATTTATAAAATTACACAAATGAAAAATATGAATATAATAAGCCATGACAGTACCAAACAGAATTTATAAAGAACACACTCTCCGTGGGCAGCTCGTGAATGACTGACAGCTCTCTCTTTTCAAACTGATTACATAAACAGAGATTATTAGTTTTCGATTTGATTTACATTATTCAAAACCTGACATTTTAACATTTCTTTAGACATATGTCTCTGTGACAAGTATTCACAAAGTTACAGGACTTCATTGAGACAGAGGAGGCAGATCGCGCATCATGTTTGCTTTGTTTATTTTGCAAAAAGCACAGCATTTTGTTTTTATTGTGAGTGTACACAATTAAATGTAGACACTTTAACCCATTCGAATGATGTCTGATGTTGAATCTTGTCTGCATGACCAAAATCAACAGAGTATTTTGAGTCTCTTTCGCACTGATAAGAAAAAAAGCAAGTTGTTCGCACCGGCGCGACCTCCAACCTCTAGGGGTTAAGGTAGCAACATGCGGACAAATATTAAAATAACTTGTATATCATAAACTTAAGTTGTGTAGGGTGGGGTAACATAAGGGTGATCTTCTGTGTCATCAAAATCGTGTTGCATTGTGGGAAATGGAGCTTCTTGAAGTATACATATGAGTTGACACTTTTCCTCAGGAACTTTTTCAACAGGAGCTTCCTTCACCCACTTGATGCAGTGAACACAAATCAAAATGGCGGCGAGGATTCAACCGAGGAGAAGAGCGTGAGCGTAGGTCCAAAAACAAAGTTGAACGCACCTATTGTTTATGATGAGTATAATTTGAGGGGATGTCGAGCAAACTTTTTCAACTAAATCTTTTTCCAAGTAACAATTAATTTACTGATGAGTTGAATTGGACACGCATATTACATATGTTACATGTACTTACCATAGTAATAACAGTAAATTATGCAACTAACCCTAACCCTGTAGTAAGTACACATAGTTAATTAATATTACTTAGCACTTAAATATATATTTACACTGTAAAAAACACCTTAAAATAAAGCATAACTAAATAAATTATGTCAGAAATTTAGTTTTTGATTGAACTATGCCTTTAAAATACCCAATACTCAAAAACGAGCCATTAAAACGCAGTTTTATACAATATTCTGATATTTTAAATGTAATATTACAGTGTTTTGGTTAGTCATCATTTCACTGACCACAAAGTTAAAGTATCCAGAGAAACCTCTGCCAGATCTAAAGAATCTGATAGAGGGATGGACTGTTGCATTTTATACACAGTTTACACCTTTTTTCTTGATCTTTGAGCTATGTAGAGATCGAGTTTCCAGCGAAAGAAAGGCCAGGGGACAGAGGAGAGGAAAAAAAGCAGGGCTCTCTCAAAGCTGGTCGGGATTGAAAAGCGAGACTGGTGCTGACAGCTAAATGCGCTAATTTTCTTCTGGGAGCAGGGTTTGTCTTTCCAGTGCGGCGGGCAATCGGCAGATACCGTAGAGGCCTTGTACCCTGTCCAGTGTGGCGATGTCAAAGGACCAGACGAGTGCGACTGGAATAGAGTATAACTTTAGCTTTACCTCTTCTATTGTTGACAAGTGAACCTGACCCTTTGCTAAGTGAAAGCTGGAGCTATAAGGCAACTGGACGAGTTTACCTAAGCTTTATTGCATGGCGTACACACTATTTTTAGAGTTAACCACTGCATCTAGGGCGGGGAAAGTTTTTCGCCACTATGACACCAGTAATTTAATGTAATTATTGCCTATTTCCAATATGAAGGCTAATATGTGTGTTTTCTACTTATAGGCTGAGAGAACACAATGCCCGTGCAATAATCAGCCAGCAGTTTTTTTCCCTTCCCTCTTGTGTTAAAGCTGCATTAGAGTAGTGATTACCTATAATATAGGCTCTTATCTGCTCTGGGTACTGCTTCATTACACCCACTGTATTCCTTACAGTGCTATGAAACCTGAATCAAAGGCCCGTTTTAAATGTTAAGAGCTAGTTTGGATTCATCTGAACTTACGGACACTGGCACACAAAGCAGCATTCACTACAGTACGCCTCGGTAGGAGCCAATCCTACACTTGGCAACATGAAAAGTTATTGAAATATTCACAAATAGTATATACGTAGACAACAATAGAAGTATGCACTATAAAATCGCATTTGCTTTTGCAGGAAATCAGGCCAGACTCAAAATCAAGCAATAAAATGAATAAAAAATTATATTTATATCAAAAATATAAATAAAAAGATACAGAAAAACAGCAATATTGTGAAATATTACTTCAATTTAAAATACTGGTTTTCTGTTTTAATATACTTTAAAATAAAATGTATTTCTGTGTATTTTCAGCATCATTCCTCCAGTCTTCAGTGTCACATGATCCTCCAGAAATCATTATAATATGAGGATTAATTATCAATGTTGGGAACAGTTGTGCTACTTAATATTTTATTATGAACTGTGATACTCTTTTCAGGATTCTTTGATGAATAAAAAGTTAAATAGAACAGCATTTATTCTAAATATAGAAACAGGAACAAAGCACGCACATCACCGGCAAAAATATGCTCAAAGTTGGGTGCACACCAGAAGAAATAATGAAAAAAGTCGTCCAAAAAATGCAAAAAGTTTTAATTACATGCATAACACCATGTGCGTGGCCTCTATCAAAGCATTTAGCATATTTGGAGCTTTGGTGGACTTTTTTTCTATTTTCAAAATATAAATATAAATCTTTACTTTCAATTTTCATACATTTAACACATCCTTACTGAATAAATTCAATTTCTTTCTTTCAAAAAAAAAAGAAAGAAAATGTACTGACCCCAAACTTTTGAACGGGAGTGTATATTGTTAGAAATATTCTATTTTAAATAAATGCTGTTCATTTTTTAAAACTTTTATTCATCAAAGAATCCTGTAAAAAATATCACAGGTTTATAAACATTATTTATTCATTATTAGTTTTACATACATACATTGATGATAAATCATTAAATCATCAAAATCAGAATAATTTCTGAAGGATCATGGGACACTGAAGACTGTAGTAATGATGCTGGAAATTCAAAGAAATACTTTTTATTTTAAAGTATGTTAAAATAGGAAACCATTATTTTAAATTGTAATAATATTTCACAATATTACTGTTTGTTTCAGTATTTTTTAATCAAATAAATGTATACTTGATGAGCAGAAGAGACTTATTTCAAAAACATTAGAAATAGTAATGTTTCCAAACTCTCTCTCTCTCTCTCTCTCTCTCTCTCTCTCTCTCTCTCTCTCTCTCTATATATATATATATATATATATATATATATATATATATATATATATATATATATATATATGCACGATAAAATTGCATTACTTTCAACTAACCTCACCACAGCTTCAACCAACAAAGTACATCTATTATTTTAACGTGCTGTGATTTCATTTATTAAATGCTACAACTCCAGAGTTTCCCATTAGCATGTGCGTGCTTGAAACTCACATAAACTCATAATTAAGAGTTATTGAATAATAATTCACTCACATTATACATCTACAAAGTGTGTGTGGGGGTAGTTATGGTCCCTCAGTAGTGAATAAAGTGTCACTAGGGGGCAGTGCCACTGCATAGCCCCTAGTGAGGGGACAAACTAAGTGATCAAACTAATTTTGTGCTGATTATTTGTTTATCAATCAACCACTCAGGCAATAATAAAAAATACTTTAAAAGATTGTTAAATTTCAATTTGTGATACTCATTTATCAATAAAAGCTTTAAAATGTGACATGGTTTCAGCACATTTGGCATTGTGTTTGTTTCACAATTGCTCATATTAGTTATAGATTTAGTGACTATCAATATCAAAATCATCTATACGTTTAAGTTATTTGCAGGCCTAAAGTGAAAAAGCAAACCGAATGACTGACGTTTGAAACAAAAGAAGTGTATTTAAAGTCCACCGTCGTTTAAGGGTTTCCAAACTTGCTGCGCACTCTCCCCGGTGACATCACTCTAGTCACAGATGTTTTCTTCACTTCAAGGAGAGGACAAAACAGAGCAGTAAACCCGGGCCAGCTTGTGGTGAGGCCGTTACCCACAATTCACAGAGGCGCTGGATGGTTCCCACTAGGTTCTGGTCGGCTTGGAAACGGCAACTTATTAATCTTGTGATGGAAGGCCAGCTGCAGCCGTGGCAGTTACCGTATTTGACCATCAACCTGCTTCTGGGAGTGGCTTGTTGATGTCTTTCGTTTGTTGGCTTTGTATGTAAAAATATTCTGGAAACACGTCACTTTCACCTCTGCTAAAACCACAACAAGCCCCAACAAACTAGTCTAACCGTGATTCGAGTGTGGTGTGTCATCCTTTCTTTGGCGTTTCCCCCTCCCGTTCCCCTTTTTTTAACCGTACTGATTAGGTTTACTAATTCAGAGAGACTGCTTAGTTTCCAACTTTAATGATATTCCCCCGGCATATCACCCGCCGTTGCCTGGAGACCGGATTTGAGCTAGGCCCCTCATTCGATTCCCACACATCGGAGCCCTGAAAAGCAATTTTTTCTCCTTGAGCTTTTGATGCAGTCTCCTCTGAAACCCTTCCCCCTGCTGTGTCAGTATGGGTGGGCAGAACGCTGGCAGAATGGGCCGGGAGGTGAAGGGGAGGCCTGTGGGTTGCTGGTCACACATCAAGGCCTGAAAACAAAGGCCCCAGGAACCTTCCTTACAAACACAAATTCGGCTCTCTGAAAGTAAATGTGCTAGCCTCCGTTCCTTAAAGTTGCAGATATGGACGCAGGAAAAGTCTCGAAGTGCTGCTTCGACGGCAACAGGTTGTTTAGCAAGACCGACTATTGGGAAGTTGTTGGGGCCGTGATACTCCTTCATGGTTTTATAGATGGAAAGTGTTTGCTTCCAATAAAATTCTTCACTTCGAAGGGTTAACAACGACAAAAGGTGAAATGTGTTTACGCTTAGTTTTTAGAATTGAAAGCTGTGCTTCTACAAGAAATGTCTCTTCTACACAATTTAGGGAAGTCTGTGAGATGTGCTTCCCAGGCAGATTCCTTTTATTCTTCCATAATGCTGCTAACCAAGTTTTGGGAACTTTCTAAGATGTGATCTTGTTTGAGATTTAGTTACTTTTTTGTTTGCTTCCAGTAAAATTTCAAAGTGTTAACAACACTGTAAACATTTTTTTGCTGCAATTAGTTGTAATAAATTAGAAATTAGCTGAGATTACTTAAATATCTAAAGCTAAAGTTAACTAAACTAAATATTTTAAGTCAAACACATACATTTTTAAGTTTAAACAACACATTATTTTTTATTCTCTTTTAAGTTGTGATAAATAATCACAGCTATCTTTTTTTTTACAGTGAACAAACCAATTTTTTTTTAAGTTGTGCTTCTACAAGAATTTTTTTCTTCCACACAATTTAGGGAAATTTGTGAGATCTGAACTTAATGTATGGTTTATTTTTATATTTAATCAAATATTTACTATGATGTTTATTGATGGAAATGCTTGATAAAAACATTTTAATACTTAAAAAGTAATACTCAAAGTTTTGGGAACATTCTAAGACGTGGTTGAGATTATGTTTATGTTTAAATTGTTATGTTTCAATTGTTAGCTTCCAGTAAAATTTTGAAATGTTAAAAACAAAGGCAAATTTAAATTTAAAAATTGTTTCAAGTAATGGTCTCTTCTTCGCAGTTTAGGGTACTTTGTGAGATGTGACCTTAATATTGTGATTTCATCAAATTTAATCACTATGACTTAGAAAGTCAAAATGCCAAACTCTTTTATACTTTTTGGATGTTTTTGGATGTTAATGCTTAATTTAAAATTGTTAATACTTAAAAATATATATATTAATAAAAAATAATCACTTATATCCCAGACAGATTCCTTTTACTCCTCCATAATGTTGTTAAACCAAGTTTTGGTAACTTTCTAAAATTTGACCCTGGTAGAGTCTCAGTTATGATTTTATTGAAGCAAAGTTTTTTTTTGGTTCCAGTAAAATGTATTCCCTTCAAAGAAGCCAACAAAGCCAAAAAATATCCAATTTAAAAGTTGTACTTTACAGAAAATGGTCTCTTTCACACATTTTAAGGAACTGTGTGAGATGTGTCCTTATGTGGTTAAAGTTTGTGATTGAATTGAACATCAAAATGCTAAACGGTTTGGATATTTGGATATTAATGCTTGATTCAAAATGTTTATATATAAATTTAGTATTAAATGGATATATTACTTTTACTCCTCCATAATGCTGTTAATCAAGTCTTGGAAACTTTCTAAGATGTGACTCTGGTGAGTCTTAGTTATGATTTTATTAAAGCAAAGTTTTTGCTTCCAATAAAATGTCTTCACTTAGAAGTGTTAACAACAACACAAAATTGAAATTGAAATGTGATTTGAAAGTTGTGCTTTTTTCAAGAATACACACAATTTAGGAACTTTGCGAGATGTGGCTTTAATATACGGTTAAAAAATTAGCTTTAATCATGTATTCATTGTGATGTTTTTATGGAAATGCTTGATCTGACATATTTAATAATTTTTATTTATTTATTTTTTCACTCATAGATTGAAATTGCTTTTATTCTCCCATAATGCTGTGAACCACATTTTGGGAACTTTCAAATATGTGGTCTTGGTTGAGATTCAGTTGCATTTTTTAAAGCAAACTGTTTGCTTCCAGTAAAAGTGTTAACAACAAAGCCCCAAAAATGTCCAATTTGAAAGTTATGCTTTCAAGAAATATCTCTTCCACACGATTTAGGGAACTTTGGGAAAGGTGACCTTAATATATGGTTAAAGTTTGTGCTTTATTCAAATCTAATTAACAGCACCAAAATGTTCATCTTTTTTTTTTTTATGCTTGATTCAAAAATTTTAATACTGAAAAAAAAAAAAAGTAAATAGACAGGCTCATTTTACTCTCCATAATGCTGTTAACATCAAAGTTTTAAGAAGTTTCTAAGATGTGGCCTTGGTAGAGACTCAGAGTTACAGTTCATCTTCTCTTCATCATTTTCAAGGCAACACAAATGAAAAAAACTGAAAATGTTCAGAAATTATCTCTTGAGCCGACATTTCTGCAACTGCAAAAACAGCTCAATCCGTGGACAGATTCCTTTTACTTCATCCCATTTTGTTCTTGTCCATGAATGGAGCGTAAATTGTTGAGGATGTCCCTGCCACTCATACGAGAGCGTGGAAGTTTCATGTTGCGCACAGAAAGAAAGGCAGCGTTTGTGCGCCCCTTATCGAGTCCCTCTCGTCATGTAGGCCACAAAAGTGATAAGAGCAGCCCCACCACAACAAGGAGGAGACTGTTTCCGCACATTTCCAACACAAAATAAAGTCCTCCTTCCTGGAGCATTCGTGTTTGCCATTTTACTGCTTTTGTGTGTCATGATCGCTTACATGAACACACAGAGATAACTGGCGACACTTGCAGGAGGCGCCCTCCACGATAACCAAGAGTAAAGTACAGGAAATTTAGCTGCATGCTTGTAAAATTAGACAATTGTTAATAGTTTTACTCTTTTGCTTTAAGAATTGCCCCATTTTCAAAATAAAATGGTTTTGGGATATTGCATGTGTAATAAAAAAGTGTTGGTAAAAGTCTGAATGAAAGTGTTGAACGTGATTTAGAGAGTGAGGAATCGTCATGAACACTTCAGATGCTCAGTATTGTAATGTTGATTCTACATACACTTCAGCGATCCAGTGAAATTGGGTTGAATTTCCAAACTGGAGTACCCCAACCCCTCCCCGGCCCTGGATAAGAACCACCTCTAGATGCCTATAGGCTGATGTAAGACTCTCAAATGAGGTCATAGATTAGCCCGGTTGCCAAGCACTGGCCACTCCAACTGCTTTCCACTCCAGTGCTCTGAAACTCCCTGAAAGTGCCATTTGAAATTAATTAAACCGTGTTTTTGCTGCTTAGAATTGTTTCTTTGCACTACATTTTCTACTTTATAATTATGAGAACTTTCTCATTGCATTTATTGTTTTTAATTAGTTTAATTCTTTTTTTTAATCACATTTTAAAAGCACAATTTGATTTTAATAAATGTTTAATTTAATTTGTTCATCAGTGAATTCAACAAGTGTATTGTGCAGCTGCGCTTTCAGCCATGTAAGATTCATGGATATGAATAATGCATTTTGAATTTATATAAAAGATGATAGATTACTGTGGCCAATTTAGACTAACCAAGTAGATTGGAAATGCCACCTAAATTAAGATTAAACTAAATATAACATTTAGTGGATGTGTTTGTTTCACTGTAAACCCAAATAAGTTGGGAAAACTCAAAATAGTTGAGGCAATCAGTTACATCCATTTTTTAAGTTAAGAAATGTAAAGTTTAAAAAAGCAGAACTTGCTGATTTTTATTTTGTACTCATACATTTTGATTGCTCTTAACTTCAAACATTCATATAAATTCACATATTTAAATTTAAATAATCAACTAAGCTCATGTGCCACTCATCACCATGATAATAAATCAACAAAAATACAACATAACAGAAACTCTTCTAAACTAACATAACAAAACATTAAACACTACTAAATCTCCCACTTAACGTTAATCTTGCACCCCTTTGAGTGTCATGACAAAGCATGCTGGGAAATAGAAATCCCAGCACAGTTTCAGTTCAATTTAAGTTAGTCTAAAATAAAAGAAACAAGTTCATAAAACTCAAAACAATGAAACAATTCTTAAAATTACTTAATTACTTCAAATGTGTCAGTTTTGTGAAAAATAAAGTTGTAAATACTCATATAAGTTAATTTGAACTAATTTGTTTAATTTGAATTCCTTGAAAACTGATTAGCATTAGGGTTTACAGCGTGTGAAATATTCTGATATGTTTTTTCCCCACTGAAAAGTTGAATAACTGATTGTAAAAATGTAAAACAATTGGGTTACATTTAATTTTGATGGTCCACTTTAGATATATTATTAACTATGAGTAACTTTGCAACTAACTCTCATTAGGGTATGACTGTTAGGTTAGGGTTTGGGTTAGTAGAATAAGGTGGCATGTAGGTGTAAAGTTACTTATAGTCAGTATGTCTAAAGTATTACCTGAAATTTTACTAAAATGTTCTACCAAATATGATTTATTTTTATTATTTTTATTTTATTTTACTGAGACCACAAGCAAAACTATTTTGTTATAAAATATGTATCCTCCTGAGAACCAGAAGAAAAAAAAAAAGTTTTGCGAATTTAGTATTTTTTGTGTCATTACATTGTTTAGAGCATAAGAAAAAATGGAAAAATAATTATTTTATTCTTATATTATGCTATGTCTGCAGAGGACAGCAGGACTCATCAAAAGACATGAATAGCCAAAAACAGTGGGATTTCTTTTAAAATCACCAATAAATGTTTAGGTTTCAGGATTTTTATACCAAACATTGTATAAAGGTGATTCTCAACTATGTTGAGCAAGATATAACAGAATAATTTGATATATATATATATATATATATATATATATATATATATATATATATATATATATATATATATAATTTTCCTTTATGCAGCATGTGTGTAAAATGTACATAAGCAGGTTTTCCCATTATATAAATTTTATATTTACATTGTATCTACTTTGCATATTAACGTGTTCCTGGAGAAACATGTAATGAAAAAAGGAGTAATTGCAAGATTTTCATAATAATATCTAATATTTCATAGGAATATTGAAATATAAATTATTTCCTTATTAACATGATTCAAGTCCCGGTCTCCGCTACAGTGGACGTGAGAAATCAGTGTCCTGTTTCATAACAGAACGTCTTGAAATGTTGATTTATGGCAAACAATTCAAAAAGCTAAAAATGATAATGATGATTAAAATTATAATTATAAAAGGGTTACATTTGATCACTAAATAAATGGCAGTAATTAATGACCTAATTACTTGGTTAATCTAATCTACTTGGTTAGTCTAAATGGCCACAGTAATTTTAATAAATGAATGGCAGTTTGTGTTTAAAGTCCAAAGAGAGGCAGTTGTCATTGTGAAACGTCCAAAAATTTGGTATGTCTGAAAAGCCCTGAATGTGCTCTTTACAGGACGTCCAGACTTAAAACTGTGACATGTATGATTGACAGAGAAATTCACTATAATATAATGTCCACTACAGAGAACAAAAGTCTATACCTGGGTCCAGGAGGATATAATTCAAACTAGTCATTGGGAAAACATTAAAAACTTCTATTTCTACCAAAGTGTAAAACCAAACACACGCAGACCACCCCCCTTCCCAGCTGAGAAGTTTACCGATGGTATCTGGTCAGCGGTACACAGCCACATTCAATGTGCAGCATGGGCACTCTGCCATTGTCTCCTTGCACTGAACATATTGCCGAGCCCAATTGTTCTCTTTATCTCTGTGTTGGGCTGAAAATAGACAGACACACTTGTGGGTTTTGTGGCACATGCACTGTGATTTTCAATAGCTGTGTTTTCTTTTACCCTTTCTCTTGGTGCGAGGAGTGGAGTGAAAGCCTGAGTCTTGTGCTGTTACATGAAGACGTGGATTAGAAGAGATTGATTGATTGGTCGGATGGACTGTTTCCTCTCCATCACTCTTTTATCACTGTATAATGGATTGTGCAGATGTAATGCGATGCCCTTTGGCTTCATGAACCATCCGACATTTTCTTCTAGAGTCTATAAACCCATTAGGGCTTTTTGAGTTACATTGTTAAGACATTTGTGTAATCTAGAGCTATCAAAGTAAGCGTGTTAAGCATGCTAGGCTAATTATGTTTAACAACATCATTTTTTAAACGCTGTTAAGGCTTTTATTCATTTTGACATCACTGCATTCTGTTCTGTGTGAGTTCCAAAAACTGATTGGAATGTTCAGAACTCTTTGAAAACCAATCAGAGCCAGTTTCTATTATTTGTATTGTTTTTTTTTTATTTATTTATATTGCTATTAGCATTGGGTTGTTTGCATTTCCTAAATATTGTGATGCAGATAATTATAGAATTTGTTGGTAGGTGTAAACAGCACTCCTGCTTGAATTAACGCTGCAAGTGTCAACTTGAAATTGAACATATATATTGAAAAAATGCTGAGATAATATTTGGTCACACATTAGATTAGGGTCCAATTCTCACTATTAACTAATTATTAACTATACATGTTGCCTCAATAAACTCCTAATTACTGCTAGTAGCTTTTAAGTTTAGGTATTGGGTCGGATTAAGGGATGTAGAATATGCATTAATATTTGCTTTATAAGTACTAATAAACAGCCAATATCATAGTAATATGCATTATAATAAGCAACTAGTTAATAGTGAGAATTGAACCCTAAAGTGTTTCCAAATATTTTAATCCACTGACAGCCTTACTCATATCATGTTCAAGATTTGAGATCATTTCTGATTAGACAAAATTATTGTTCGCAGTTTGCAGTGATGCATAATAGAAAACCAAACTTTTAAAACATTCTGCGTATTTTTCAACTATGAGATTTTTGAGATCCATCAGCATCTCTTGCCTCTCTTGTTCGTGCTTTGGACTTTTCACAAGTTTGATTAATCAAGATAATTAATTTCTGCGGCAAATTACAGCATTCGCTCCCAGCTTTTACTCTGAGTGAGCGCTGTTTTGACAGTTATTCACATTGGTTGTCTTCAAGCATGATTCGCTGCTGTTTAATGACAAAGATATCATGTGGCGCATCTTCAAACATGACACTGACATGTGGTATTTAGTCAGTCATTTTGTAACAAGTAAAATTGCACTTTTATGTCATTCGAGTGTTTCCTATGATGTAAACGTAGGCCACCACTCATTAATAATGCATTTACCCCCCAAAAAAGAGAAGAAAAAGACAATTTTAGAGAGCTTTAGAAAGTCAAAAGCAACAAAAGAGACAAAGAGCCATTGTGTATTTACAAAATTAAACAGCCCTGTCATTGTGGTGGAGTGAGTCATTTTTGAAGGCAGAAAAGTCGTATAAAGCGGCAATTTCATTCTAATTTCATTCCAATCTGTTTCTGAAACAATTGAAGCAGGCATTTGATGTGTTTATCTCAATATGTAATTGGGTATTGTTCATCTCTGAAAAGTTTCCATCAGCAGCGAAGGAGAGAGGGCTGCTCGCAGTTTTAACGTAGGAGGAAACATGCGCTTTAACCCTTCTTATTGCACATGGAAATCAAACTAAACTCTTATAATTGGCATTCAAAAGCTGGTTTCCAATTAATTTAAAAATGGGTAGGCTTAGAGATATTGATGAATATTGAAAGAAAGTGGTACAATAATATAAACACACAAGTGTAAAGAATGGACCCAAAATGTTTTTGGATAATTTCACATGACATTGCAAAAGATGCAAAATGTTAAATCAATTGACAACTGATGTGGTAGATGTATGAAGTCACATTGAATAGAACATTGCATAAATATAATATGTTCATACACTCTAAAAAAATCCTGGGTTGAGCCTTTTGGGGGTTATTTTTGTCAGTGTTACCCAGATCCTGGGTCAGATGTAACAACCCAGTGTTTGGGTAGTTTTTGTGTTACCCAGATCCTGGCTCAGACGTAACAACCCAGTGTTTGGGTAGTTTTGTGTTACCCAGATCCTGGCTCAGGTAACAACCCAGTGTTTGGGTAGTTTTTGTGTTACTCTGATCCTGGGTCAGACGTAACAACCCAGTGTTTGGGTAGTTTTTGTGTTACCCAGATCCTGGCTCAGACGTAACAACCCAGTGTTTGGGTAGTTTTTGTGTTACTCAGATCCTGGGTCAGACGTAACAACCCAGTGTTAGGGTAGTTTTTGTGTTACTAAGATCCTGGGTCAGACGTAACAACCCAGTGTTAGGGTAGTTTTTGTGTTACCCAGATCCTGGGTTAGACGTAACAACCTAGTGTTAGGGTAGTTTTTGTGTCACTCAGATCCTGGGTCAGACGTAACAACCCAGTGTTTGGGTAGTTTTTGTGTTACTCTGATCCTGGGTCAGACGTAACAACCCAGTGTTTGGGTAGTTTTTGTGTTACTCTGATCCTGGGTCAGGCGTAACAACTCTTTGTTTAGGGTAGTTTTGTGTTACTCTGATCCTGGGTCAGACGTAACAACCCAGTGTTTGGGTAGTTTTTGTGTTACTCTGATCCTGGGTCAGGCGTAACAACCCAGTGTTTGGGTAGTTTTGTGTTACTAAGATCCTGGGTCAGGCGTAACAACCCAGTGTTTGGGTAGTTTTTGTGTTACTCTGATCCTGGGTCAGACGTAACAACCCAGTGTTTGGGTAGTTTTTGTGTTACCCAGATCCTGGGTCAGGCGTAACAACCCAGTGTTAGGGTAGTTTTGTGTTACTCTGATTCCTGGGTCAGACGTAACAACCCAGTGTTTGGGTAGTTTTTGTGTTACCCAGATCCTGGGTCAGGCGTACCAACCCAGTGTTTGGGTAGTTTTTGTGTTACTAAGATCCTGGGTCAGACGTACCAACCCAGTGTTTGGGTAGTTTTTGTGTTACTAAGATCCTGGGTCAGACGTAACAACCCAGTGTTTGGGTAGTTTTGTGTTACTCTGATCCTGGGTCAGACGTAACAACCCAGTGTTTGGGTAGTTTTTGTGTTACTCTGATCCTGGGTCAGATCGTAACAACCCAGTGTTTGGGTAGTTTTTGTGTTACTCTGATCCTGGCTCAGTAACAACCCAGTGTCTGGGTAGTTTTGTGTTACCCAGATCCTGGGTCAGGCGTACCAACCCAGTGTTTGGGTAATTTTTGTGTTACTAAGATCCTGGGTCAGGCGTAACAACCCAGTGTTTGGGTAGTTTTTGTGTTACTCAGATCCTGGGTCAGATGTAACAACCCAGTGTTTGGGTAGTTTTTGTGTTACTCTGATCCTGGGTCAGGCGTAACAACCCAGTGTTTGGGTAGTTTTTGTGTTACCCAGATCCTGGGTCAGGCGTAACAACCCAGTGTTAGGGTAGTTTTGTGTTACTCTGATCCTGGGTCAGATGTAACAACCAAGTGTTTGGGTAGTTTTGTGTTACTCAGATCCTGGGTCAGACGTAACAACCCAGTGTTTGGGTAGTTTTGTGTTACTCTGATCCTGGGTCAGACGTAAAAACCCAGTGTTTGGGTAGTTTTGTGTTACTCTGATCCTGGGTCAGGCGTAACAACTCTTTGTTTGGGTAGTTTTGTGTTACTCTGATCCTGGGTCAGGCGTAACAACCCAGTGTTTGGGTAGTTTTTGTGTTACTGATCCTGGGTCAGGCGTAACAACCCAGTGTTTGGGTAGTTTTGTGTTACTCTGATCCTGGCTCAGACGTAACAATGCCACAGTGAATTAAGGGTAGTTTTTGTGAAGATCCTGGGTCAGGGTAACACAGTGTTAATATCTGAATCTCAGGCGGGTCAGGTGTACCAACCCAGTGTTTGGGTAGTTTTTGTGTTACTAAGATCCTGGGTCAGGACGTAACAACCCAGTGTTTGGGTAGTTTTTGTGTTACTAAGATCCTGGGTCAGGCGTAACAACCCAGTGTTTGGGTAGTTTTGTGTTACTCTGATCCTGGGTCAGGACGTAACAACCCAGTGTTTGGGTAGTTTTTGTGTTACTAAGATCCTGGGTCAGGCGTAACAACCCAGTGTTTGGGTAGTTTTGTGTTACTCTGATCCTGGTTCAGATGTAACAACCCAGTGTCTGGGTAGTTTTTGTGTTACCCAGATCCTGGCTCAGGCGTAACAACCCAGTGTCTGGGTAGTTTTTGTGTTACCCAGATCCTGGGTCAGGCGTAACAACCCAGTGTTTGGGTAGTTTTTGTGTTACTAAGATCCTGGGTCAGGCGTAACAACCCAGTGTTTGGGTAGTTTTTGTGTTACTCTGATCCAGGGTCAGGCGTAACAACCCAGTGTTTGGGTAGTTTTGTGTTACTCTGATCCTGGGTCAGGCGTAACAACCCAGTGTTTGGGTAGTTTTGTGTTACTCTGATCCTGTCTCAGGCGTAACAACCCAGTGTTTGGGTAGTTTTGTGTTACCCAGATCCTGGGTCAGGCGTAACAACCCAGTGTTTGGGTAGTTTTGTGTTACTCTGATCCTGGCTCAGGCGTAACAACCCACTGTTTTGGGTAGTTTTGTGTTACTCTGATCCTGGGTCAGACGTAACAACCCAGTATTTGGGTAGTTTTTGTGTTACCCTGATCCTGGGTCAGACGTAACAACCCAGTGTTTGGGTAGTTTTGTGTTACCCTGATCCTGGGTCAGGCGTAACAACCCAGTGTTTGGGTAGTTTTGTGTTACTCAGATCCTGGGTCAGATGTAACAACCCAGTGTTTGGGAAGTTTTGTGTTACTCTGATCCTGGGTCAGGCGTAAGAACCCAGTATTTGGGTAGTTTTGTGTTACCCTGATCCTGGGTCAGACGCGTAACAACCCAGTGTTTGGGTAGTTTTTGTGTTACCCTGATCCTGGGTCAGACGTAACAACCCAGTGTTTGGGTAGTTTTTGTGTTACTCAGATCCTGGGTCAGATGTAACAACCCAGTGTTTGGGTAGTTTTGTGTTACCCTGATCCTGGGTCAGGCGTAACAACCCAGTGTTTGGGTAGTTTTGTGTTACTCAGATCCTGGGTCAGATATAACAACCCAGTGTTAGGGTAGTTTTTGTGTTACTCAGATCCTGGGTCAGGACGTAACAACCCAGTGTTTGGGTAGTTTTTGTGTTACCCAGATCCTGGGTCAGATGTAACAACCCAGTGTTTGGGTAGTTTTGTGTTACACAGATCCTGGGTCAGGCATACCAACCCAGTGTTTGGGTAGTTTTTCTGTTACTCTGATCCTGGGTCAGGCGTAACAACCCAGTGTTTGGGTAGTTTTTGTGTTACTCTGATCCTGGGTCAGGACGTAACAACCCAGTGTTTGGGTAGTTTTTGTGTTACTCTGATCCTGGGTCAGACGTAACAACCCAGTGTTTGGGTAGTTTTTGTGTTACTCTGATCCTGGCTCAGGCGTAACAACCCAGTGTTTGGGTAGTTTTTGTGTTACCCAGATCCTGGGTCAGGCGTAACAACCCAGTGTTTGGGTAGTTTTTGTGTTACTCTGATCCTGGCTCAGGCGTAACAACCCAGTATTTGGGTAGTTTTGTGTTACCCTGATCCTGGGTCAGACGTAACAACCCAGTGTTAGGGTAGTTTTTGTGTTACTCTGATCCTGGGTCAGACGTAACAACCCAGTGTTTGGGTAGTTTTTGTGTTACCCTGATCCTGGGTCAGACGTAACAACCCAGTGTTTGGGTAGTTTTTGTGCTCCTTGTTGAATCAATGCCACATAGAATTAAGGCAGTTCTGAAGGCGAAAGGGGGTCAAACACAGTATTAGTATCAGAATCTCACCGGAATTACAAGGTCATCCGGGTACTTTTCACCTACTGTTTTTTTTTTTTTTTACTGTTCCTAATAATCCTTTAGGTGAGTGTAGTAAAAATTAATCAACTATGCTAGTTTACATAAACAACCCAATTTGCTGGGTTAACCCAACATGTGTTCTGCCCTATATTTACTCAGCCCTTGTGTTAAAAACATCCCAAATTGGGTTGTTTTTAACCCAGCATTTTTTAGAGTGTAGTTAAAGCAAATTATGTCTACGTGATTCCACGTGTATGTGTACGGCGAAATGAACCATCATCTCCACATGTATGTCTACGCCATGTGATTTTGCGTGTATGTCTACGCCGAAACTATTATGTTTGTGTGTGTTCACAATGTAAAGATGCTAAATGTTTCTTGTGATGGGTAGGTTTAGGGGCAGTGTGTGTGTGTGTGTGTGTGCGTGCGTGCGTGCGTGCGTGCGTGTGTGTGTGTGTGTGTGTGTGTGTGTGTGTGTGTGTGTGTGATGGGTAGGTTTCGGGGTAGGGGCAGTGTAGGGGAACGAATGAAACGGCCTTGATAAACACGCTAAAAACGAGATAATGCGTCTTGATAGCACGCCAAAATGGCATACGAATTGGCGTGTCATACATACGCCATTTCATGAGATCATTCTGCATTTATTGAGATATCAAGCTCAAATTTGGACCACAACTTGTTTATATTTATGGCTTTGGTTTTCTTGCAGGTTAAGAGTAAAATCTGTTTTTGAAAATATATATGTTTGTGCATTTTTTATAACAATAAACTTAAAATTCTTAAGTCTAATAAAAGCCAAATCTCAAGCCTTAACTTTACAACAGTTTAATTTGGATTCAGGTCTTCAGGTCTACACGCAAAAAGTGAATAAATGGATTATTACTACAGCATAAATATAATTTAGTACCATAACATTTCCTAAAAATATGAAAAATTAAATACAAAACATTGATCTAAAATATATAGTACATGTTGTAAAAAGTGATCAATTGACACAATTGAAAAAAATATGTTAACTCGACAATTCCAAGTCATCCTGACAAGTAAAAGTTCTTGAAATAAAATATGTTCAGATCACTTTCTATAGTTGGACTAATTTGTTCTTTTTAAATTGCAATTACTACATAAAAAATACATCTACGTAACTTAAAACTTAAGGGAAACCAGTTGCCTTGAAAAAAATGTAGTAACCACAACTTATTATATATGTGTTTATAATTCACTTGTCACTCATTTGATGTACTCTCATTTTATTAATTTCTTTAAAAGTCTACCCAAAAATTGTCGGCTACTAATACAATTCCTTAAAAAATACAAAATTGTTCAAAATACTTTCTCTAGTGTCCAGACACTTTTTGGGACCAATGCAAGCAGAAAGTAATCTGACATGATCATCATACACACACTGTGGTTTATAAAGAAAGCCTTGAGACTTCAATCAGCACATGAACTGTGAGGTGTGATGAGATTGGGAGATGATATAAACCACGTCACTATGGAAACAAAAGTGTCGGAGCCTTGAGAACTGCTAAAGCATTAATACACTCAGAGCAGTGCACTCTGGACTGATGCAGTTGATTATCATTTCACATGCGCTCTTCTCAGACGGCATCAAACGTTTGTTTGTGTGTTTATGTTTATGTGTGTGTGTGTGTTTTAGTGAGGGATCAAAGCGGCGCTGACCCGACCGCACAGATGTGTGGAGAGCACACACTGCTTCGCTCTCACTCATGACAGCATCTTAAGCAAATGCAGCTTTGTGTACATTTCTCAGAGCAAGTCTGGCTGGCTTGTGGGACGTCCGTGGGGCTGGGGTCTCGCTGAGCTGGATTAGGGGGTTACATCCCTGGCGGCACATAGGCAAATGGATAATTATCTCCTCCAAATCAGCTTGTGTTGTGAAGCCACCATTCAAAATACCTTGAGTGACTCTGCTCTCATCATTTCTGGCAGTCAGAACCTCCTGGAATCATCCTGCTTTTGGTCTTATTATTTGCCTTTGTTAAAAAGTATTTGATCATTTATCATCAGTTTATTTTCTTCCAAAAATCTCAGTGGCATAGTGAAAAAAACAAAAACAAACATTATTTCTACTTATTGGCAGTTTGTTCAAACTGCCTTTAATATAGGTGGCCACACACACACACACACACACACACACACACACACACACACACACCACACACACACACACACACACACACACACACACACACACACACACACACACACACACACACACACACACACACACACACACACACATACACACACACACACACACACACACACACACAAACCTACCCATCACAGGAAACATTCTGCATTCTTACTTTCTCCAAAAAACTCATCCTGTGTGATTTATAAGCCTTTTGAAAAGTGGGGACCGCTGGCTGGACCCCACAATGTAGGTGATCTCAGGTTTTACTATCCTTATGGGGACATTTAATATAAACAAGGACACACACACACAATGTCTTTTCTTTATGCTTATGTGTTATGTTTTATCTTCTGAGGCTGACGTGTGACCTGGACATGTTTTCATGAGATGTCCTCAACTGTTGGCTTAGAGAAATGTAGAGCTTTAATCTTCACCCTAGACTTGGCAGATGAGATATTAGTAAAGGATTAATTACAGATAATAAATAAATGCGACATGCCTGCTGCTTAAATGATTTCAGATGAATGATCCACGAGGACGTTAAGAGTTTAATCCACAGGTGTGCTCTTCATTACGCAACATTAAAGAAAAGAATTAACATCGAATTTAACAATATATCACGAGTTGCCACTGCTTATTTTTGATTAGCACTTATCAATAGCATATTAAAAAGGCCAATCATACGAGAAGAGCCGCAGTATTAGCGTCCATACAGGACTCTGGTCTCCATGGCAAACTCGCAGTATCCCTTCTCTCCGAATGCTGGATTTCAAAAGAAGGGCAATTATTTGCTCAGTATGTGCCGCTAATCCTTCTTTATCTGCATGGACACCACCTGAAACACTTTGATCAGAGATAGCAGCGTTCAGGCGCTGTTTATCCACAGATGGAGAGTGGAAAAAAAGAGAAATGCTTGCGTTTAACTCCACCCATGCCATGAAAGTGAGAAGATCCTTTTAATGTTGTTGATTATATGCTCTTCCCCCGGTCCTCTTGTAAAACATCTCTCCTCACTTGCTCTCACTTTTCCTATGATGTTTTTTTTTTTTCTTCACACCAGACTTGTTCATGTGGACTTTCATTTGATTTCATTACGGGGGTTGATGTCATTACTCAGCGTTAGTGGGAGAGAGAGAGAGAGAGAGAGAGAGAGAGAGAGAGAGAGAGAGAGAGAGAGAGAGAGAGGTGATTCATTCAGCCCTGCAGGTGTGACACACAACTGTAAATAGGCCACACAGTATCGCAAAAATGCCAAAGACACTAATAAAGTGTTGATATACATACACTATTAAGTGGTGTTTTGCTCATAGTCAGGGTTAAACAAACACATATCCGTAAGTGTCAAAGTTTGGCATGTAACTCATCCCGTCCCGTTTGTGCCACAGGCATGAACGATGCTTCAAATCATGCGGCTTGTTCAAGAGTGATCGGATTTATGAGTTTCACCTGGCGGACAACAAAATCTGTAAAAAAAGATTCCGCTTCCTGTTAGTAATCACTTAAACACTAGTAATATAAATCATCCAGGACAGTTAATTGGCCGATATGTGCTTATTTTGACGATAAACAAAAGTGATCATTAAGCCTGGTGTCAGTTCCGGTATCGCCTATTTAACAGTCAAAGAACAATCCACATTTCCTGTTTTTAAATACTATATAAATTACAGCAATTACAGAATCGCCTCAGAGAAGAATGGGAATTACAAATTTGCAAGGCAATGAACACAAAATAAAATAACTCATGGGCTTCTCTTTATGCAAATCCCAAAAAAGGTCAATATAACATCAAAACATTTCAGGGTGACATGTGACCTGGACACGCTTTTGTGTGATTCACCGATACATATCCATTTCCTTATATTTATATGTGTTTGTTTTTTTGTCCCCAAAATTCACTATCCCTAAAAAATAAGCTTTTCTTTGTGCAAATTATTTCTAATATATGCAATATATATTTTTAATCCACATATTGTGTTTTTAAATTATTTTTTGCCATTTTTATCTTTGCTGGTTGTATATATTGGTCATCGTCTAGCCTGATATCAAGATACTGATAGCAGTGAAAAATTACCAGTAACAACTCAAAATACTCTAGCAACCACACATAACATCCTGCAAAGCAAGGTGCTATAAAACACTCAGAATACCGTAGCAACCATTAACAACAACAACATAACACATTGTGGGAGTGAGATTTATTTAGTTGATAGTTGCTTAAATTGTTTCGTCATTTAAATAACTTCTATGCACTCAACTCCAATTCTAAAACACACATATTAGGAGTTCAAAAGTGCAGTATTTGTCATTTCAAAAGTACACTTTTAAAGAAGACATCTGAGAAACTGACTTGTCCTGGTTAATAAATCACAAACCAGCAGATAAAGAAATTTACTTAGTTATAAAATGTGAAACACTATTTTACCTGTAAAGAACTACACTTCTGGCATTCAGAAACTGTTTGGCCTTACTCAGTCAGTGTTTGGATTTGACAACCATTTACTAACTATATTGTGGCTGTATGATAGGGGCGCTGTTACGGCTGTATGATAGGGGGCGCTGTTACGGCTGTATGATGGGGCGCTGTTACGGCTGTATGATAGGCGCTGTTACGGCTGTATAATGAGCGCTATTGCGGCTGTATGATAGGCGCTGTTACGGATGTATGATGGGCGCTGTTACGGCTGTATGATAGGCGCTATTACGGCTGTATGATGGGGCGCTGTTACGGCTGTATGATAGGCGCTGTTACGGCTGTATGATAGGCGCTGTTACGGCTGTATGATAGGCGCTGTTACGGCTGTATGATAGGCGCTGTTACGGCTGTATGATAGGGCGCTGTTACAGCTGTATGATGGCGCTGTTACGGCTGTATGATAGGCGCTGTTACGGCTGTATGATGGGCGCTGTTACGGCTGTATGATAGGGCGCTGTTACGGCTGTATGATGGGGCGCTATTACGGCTGTATGATAGGGCACTGCTATGGCTGTATGATAGGGGCACTGCTATGGCTGTATGATGGGGCACTGTTACGGCTGTATGATGAGGGCACTGTTACGGCTGTATGATGGGGGCACTCTTACGGCTGTTTGATGGGGAAACTGTTACGGCTGTATGATGGGGACTGTTACGGCTGTATGATGGGGCACTATTACGGCTGTATGATGGGGACTGTTACGGCTGTATGATGGTGCACTGTTACGGCTGTATAATAGGCGGCACTGTTACGGCTGTATGATGGGGCACTGTTACGGCTGTATGATAGGCGGCACTGTTACGGCTGTATGATAGGCGGCACTGTTACGACTGTATGATGGGGCAATGTTACAGCTGTTTGATGGGGCACTGTTACAGCTCTATGATAGGCGGCACTGTTACGGCTGTATGATGGGGCACTGTTACGGCTGTATGATGGGGCACTGTTACGGCTGTATGAAAGGGGACGCTGTTAAGGCTGTATGATAGGGGGCACTGCTATGGCTGTATGATAGGGGGCGCTGCTACGGCTGTATGATGGGGGGCACTGTTACGGCTGTATGATAGGCGGTACTGTTACAGCTGTATGATGGGGCACTGTTACGGCTGTATGATGGGGCACTGTTACAGCTGTATGAAAGGGGACGCTGTTAAGGCTGTATGATAGGGGACGCTGTATGATAGGGGACGCTGTTACGGCTGTATGATGGGGCGCTGTTACGGCTGTATGATGAGGGCACTGTTACGGCTGTATGATAGTGGGCACTGTTACGGCTGTATGATAGGGGGCGCTGTCACGGCTGTATGATAGGGGACGCTGTTACGGCTGTATGATAGGGGACGCTGTTATGGCTGTATGTTAGGGGGCACTGTTATGGCTGTATGATATGGGAGGCTGTTACGTCTGTATAATGGGGCGCTGTTATGGCTGTATGATAGGGGCGCTGTTATGGCTGTATGGTGAGGGACGCTGTTACGGCTGTATGATAGGGGATGCTGTTATGGCTTTATGATAGGGGCACTGTTACGGCTGTTTGATAGGGGATGCTGTTACGGCTGTATGATAGGGGATGCTGTTACGGCTGTATGATGGGACGCTGTTACGGCTGTATGTTAGGGGACACTGTTACGGCTGTTTGATAGGGGATGCTGTTACGGCTATATGATGGGGCGCTGTTATGGCTGTATGTTAGGGGACACTGTTACGGCTGTACGATGGGGCGCTGTTATGGCTGTATGTTAGGGGCACTGTTACAGCTGTATGATGGGGCGCTGTTACGGCTGTTTGATAAGGGAAGCTGTTACAGCTGTATGATGGGGCGCTGCTATGGCTGTATGATAGGGGACGCTGTTATGGCTGTATGATGGGGCTCTGTTATGTTTTTATGGTAGGGGGCACTGTTACGGCTGTATGATAGGGGGCGCTGTTAAAGCTGTACGATAGGGGCACTGTTACGGCTGTATGATGGGGCGCTGTTACGGCTGTATGAAATGGGATGCTGTTACGGCTGTACGATATCGGACGCTGTTACGGCTGTATGATGGGGCGCTGTTACGGATGTATGATGGAGAGCTGTTATGGCTGTATGAAATGGGATGTTGTTACGGCTGTACGATATCGGACGCTGTTACGGCTGTATGATGGAGAGCTGTTATGGCTGTATGAAATGGGATGCTGTTACGGCTGTACGATATCAGACGCTGTTACGGCTGTATGATGGGGTGCTGTTACGGCTGTATGATGGGGTGCTGTTACGGCTGTTTGATGGGGTGCTGTTACGGCTGTATGATGGGGTGCTGTTACGGCTGTATGATGGGGCACTGTTACGGCTGTATGATAGGGGTGCTGTTACGGCTGTTTGATGGGGTGCTGTTACGGCTGTATGATAGGGTGCTGTTACGGCTGTATGATGGGGTGCTGTTACGGCTGTATGATGGCACACTGTTACGGCTGTTTGATGGAGCACTGTTATGGCTGTACAACAACATAACACATTGTGGGAGTGAGATTTATTTAGTTGATAGTTGCTTAAATTGTTTCGTCATTTAAACAACTTAAAAAATAATCTATGCACTCAACTCCAATTCTAAAACACACATATTAGGAGTTCAAAAGTGCAGTATTTGTCATTTCAAAAGTACATTTTTAAAGAAGACATCTGAGAAACTGACTTGTCCTGGTTAATAAATCACAAACCAGCAGATAAAGAAATTTACTTAGTTATAAAATGTGAAACACTATTTTACCTGTTAAGAACTACACTTCTGGCATTCAGGAACTGTTTGGCCTTACTCAGTCAGTGTTTGGATTTGACAACCATTTACTAACTATATTGTGGCTGTATGATAGGGGCGCTGTTACGGCTGTATGATAGGGGCGCTGTTACGGCTGTATGATAGGGGCGCTGTTACGGCTGTATGATGGGGGCGCTGTTACGGCTGTATGATAGGGGCGCTGTTACGGCTGTATGATGGGGCGCTGTTACGGCTGTATGATAGGTGCAGTGCTATGGCTGTATGATGGGGCACTGTTACGGCTGTATGATGGGGGGCACTGTTACGGCTGTATGATGGGGGGCACTGTTACGGCTGTATGATGGGGGCACTGTTACGCCTGTATGATGGGGGACTGTACGGCTGTATGATGGGACGCTGTTACGGCTGTATGATGGGGGGGACTGTTACGGCTGTATGATGGGGCACTGTTACGGCTGTATAATAGGCGGCACTGTTACGGCTGTATGATGGGGCACTGTTACGGCTGTATGATGGGGGGCACTGTTACGGCTGTATGATAGGCGGCACTGTTACGGCTGTATGATAGGCGGCACTGTTACGGCTGTATGATAGGCGGCACTGTTACAGCTGTATGATGGGGCACTGTTACAGCTGTATGATTGGCGGCACTGTTACGGCTGTATGATGGGGCACTTTTATGGCTGTATGATGGGGCACTGTTACGGCTGTATGAAAGGGGACGCTGTTAAGGCTGTATGATAGGGGGCACTGCTACGGCTGTATGATAGGGGGCGCTGCTACGGCTGTATGATGGGGCACTGTTACGGCTGTATGATAGGCGGCAATGTTACGGCTGTATGATGGGGCACTGTTACAGCTGTATGAAAGGGGACGCTGTTAAGGCTGTATGATAGGGGACGCTGTATGATAGGGGACGCTGTTACGGCTGTATGATGGGGCGCTGTTACGGCTGTATGATGAGGGCACTGTTACGGCTGTATGATAGTGGGCACTGTTACGGCTGTATGATAGGGGGCGCTGTCACAGCTGTATGATAGGGGACGCTGTTAAGGCTGTATGTTAGGGGGCACTGTTATGGCTGTATGATAGGGGAGGCTGTTACTTCTGTATAATGGGGCGCTGTTATGGCTGTATGATAGGGGCGCTGTTATGGCTGTATGGTGAGGGACGCTGTTACGGCTGTATGACGGGGCGCTGTTACGGCTGTATGATAGGGGATGCTGTTATGGCTGTATGATAGGGGCACTGTTACGGCTGTTTGATAGGGGATGCTGTTACGGCTGTATGATAGGGGATGCTGTTACGGCTGTATGATGGGGCGCTGTTACGGCTGTATGTTAGGGGACACTGTTACGGCTGTTTGATAGGGGATGCTGTTACGGCTGTTTGATGGGGCGCTGTTATGGCTGTATGTTAGGGGACACTGTTACGGCTGTACGATGGGGCGCTGTTATGGCTGTATGTTAGGGGCACTGTTACAGCTGTATGATGGGGCGCTGTTACGGCTGCTTGATAAGGGACGCTGTTACAGCTGTATGATGGGGCGCTGCTATGGCTGTATGTTAGGGGACGCTGTTATGGCTGTATGATGGGGCTCTGTTATGGCTTTATGTTAGGGGGCACTGTTACGGCTGTATGATAGGGGGCGCTGTTACAGCTGTAAGATAGGGGCACTTTTACGGCTGTATGAAATGGGATGCTGTTACGGCTGTACGATATCGGACGCTGTTACGGCTGTATGATGGGGCGCTGTTACGGATGTATGATGGAGAGCTGTTATGGCTGTATGAAATGGGATGCTGTTACGGCTGTATGATATCAGACGCTATTACGGCTGTATGATGGAGAGCTGTTATGGCTGTATGAAATGGGATGCTGTTACGGCTGTACGATATCGGACGCTGTTACGGTTGTATGATAGGGGGCGCTGTTACGGCTGTATGATAGGGGGCGCTGTTACGGCTGTATGATGGCACGCTGTTACGGCTGTATGATAGGGCCGCTGTTACGGCTGTATGATGGGGGCGCTGTTACGGCTGTATGATAGGGGCGCTGTTACAGCTGTATGATCGGGCGCTATTACGGCTGTATGATAGGGCGCTGTTACGGCTGTATGATAGGCGCTGTTACAGGTGTATGATAGGCGCTGTTACGGCTGTATGATGGGGGCGCTGTTACGGCTGTATGATAGGGGCGCTGTTACGGCTGTATGATAGGCGCTGTTACGGCTGTATGATGGGGCGCTGTTACGGCTGTATGATAGGGGGCACTGCTATGGCTGTATGATGGGGCACTGTTACGGCTGTATGATGGGGGGCACTGTTACGGCTGTATGATGGGGGCGCTGTTACGGCTGTATGATGGGGGCACTGTTACGGCTGTATGATGGGGGGACTGTTACGGCTGTATGATGGGGCGCTGTTACGGCTGTATGATGGGGGGGACTGTTACGGCTGTATGATGGGGCACTGTTATGGCTGTATAATAGGCGGCACTGTTACGGCTGTATGATAGGCGGCACTGTTACGGCTGTATGATGGGGGCGCTGTTACGGCTGTATGATGGGGCACTGTTACGGCTGTATGATAGGGGTGCTGTTACGGCTGTTTGATGGGGTGCTGTTACGGCTGTATGATGGGGTGCTGTTACGGCTGTATGATGGGGTGCTGTTACGGCTGTATGATGGCACACTGTTACGGCTGTTTGATGGAGCACTGTTATGGCTGTACAACAACATAACACATTGTGGGAGTGAGATTTATTTAGTTGATAGTTGCTTAAATTGTTTCGTCATTTAAACAACTTAAAAAATAATCTATGCACTCAACTCCAATTCTAAAACACACATAATAGGAGTTCAAAAGTGCAGTATTTGTCATTTCAAAAGTACACTTTTAAAGAAGACATTTGAGAAACTGACTTGTCCTGGTTAATAAATCACAAACCAGCAGATAAAGAAATTTACTTAGTTATAAAATGTGAAACACTATTTTACCTGTAAAGAACTACACTTCTGGCATTCAGGAACTGTTTGGCCTTACTCAGTCAGTGTTTGGATTGACAACCATTTACTAACTGTATTGTGGCTGTATGATAGGGGCGCTGTTACGGCTGTATGATAGGGGGCGCTGTTATGGCTGTATGATTGGGGGCGCTGTTACGGCTGTATGATAGGGGGCGCTGTTACGGCTGTATGATAGGGGCGCTGTTACGGCTGTATGATGGCACGCTGTTACGGCTGTATGAAAGGCGCTGTTACGGCTGTATGATGGGGCGCTATTACGGCTGTATGATAGGGCGCTGTTACGGCTGTATGATGAAGCGATGTTACGGCTGTATGATAGGGGCGCTGTTACGGCTGAATGATAGGGGCGCTGTTACGGCTGTATGATAGGGGCGCTGTTACGGCTGTATGATAGGGGCACTGTTACAGCTGTATGATAGGCGCTGTTACGGCTGTATGATAGGCGCTATTACGGCTGTATGATGATGGCGCTGTTACGGCTGTATGATGGGGGGCACTGTTACGGCTGTATGATGGGGGGGCAATGTTACGGCTGTATGATGGGGGGACTGTTACGGCTGTATGATGGGGCGCTGTTACGGCTGTATGATGGGGGGGACTGTTACGGCTGTATGATGGGGCACTGTTATGGCTGTATAATAGGCGGCACTGTTACGGCTGTATGATAGGCGGCAATGTTACGGCTGTATGATAGGGCGCTATTACGGCTGTATGATGGGGCACTATTACGGCTGTATGATGAGCACTGTTACGGCTGTATGATAGGCGGCACTGTTACGGCTGTATGATAGGCGGCACTGTTACGGCTGTATGATAGGCGGCACTGTTACGGCTGTATGATGGGGCACTGTTACGGCTGTATGATGGGGGGCACTGTTACGGCTGTATGATAGGCGGCACTGTTACGGCTGTATGATGGGGGGACTGTTACGGCTGTATGATGGGACGCTGTTACGGCTGTATGATGGGGGGGACTGTTACGGCTGTATGATGGGGCACTCTTATGGCTGTATGATGGGGCACTGTTACGGCTGTATGATGGGGGGCACTGTTACGGCTGTATGATAGGCGGCACTGTTACGGCTGTATGATAGGCGGCACTGTTACGGCTGTATGATGGGGCACTGTTACGGCTGTATGATGGGGCACTGTTACGGCTGTATGATGGGGGGCACTGTTACGGCTGTATGATAGGCGGCACTGTTACGGCTGTATGATGAGGCACTGTTACAGCTGTATGATAGGCGGCACTGTTACGGCTGTATGATGGGGCACTGTTACGGCTGTATGATGGGGCACTGTTACGGCTGTATGAAAGGGGACGCTGTTAAGGCTGTATAATAGGGGGCACTGCTACGGCTGTATGATAGGGGGCGCTGCTACGGCTGTATGATGGGGCACTGCTACGACTGTATGATGGGGGCACTGTTACAGCTGTATGATAGGCGGCACTGTTACAGCTGTATGATGGGGCACTGTTCTGGCTGTATGATGGGGCGCTGTTACGGCTGTATGATAGGGGCGCTGTTACGGCTGTATGATAGGGGCGCTGTTACGGCTGTATGATGGGGGCGCTGTTACGGCTGTATGATAGGGGCGCTGTTACGGCTGTATGATGGGGGCGCTGTTACGGCTGTATGATAGGGGGCACTGCTATGGCTGTATGATGGGGCACTGTTACGGCTGTATGATGGGGGCACTGTACGGCTGTATGATGGGAGGCACTGTTACGGCTGTATGATGGGGGGGCAATGTTACGGCTGTATGATGGGTGGACTGTTACGGCTGTATGATGGGGCCTGTTACGGCTGTATGATGGGGGACTGTTTCGGCTGTATGATGAGGCACTGTTATGGCTTTATAATAGGCGGCACTGTTACGGCTGTATGATAGGCGGTACTGTTACGGCTGTATGATGAGGCGCTGTTACGGCTGTATGATGGGGCACTGTTACGGCTGTATGATTGGGGCACTGTGCGTAACAGTGCCCCATCATACAACCATAAAGAGTGCCCCATCATACAGCCGTAACAGTCGAATAGCGCCCTATCATACAGCGTAACGCCTATCATTCAGCCGTAACAGCGCCTATCACAGCCGTAACACTGACTGAGTAAGGCCAAACAGTTCCTGAATGCCAGAAGTGTAGTTCTTTACAGGTAAAATAGTCGTATGATAGGGGACGCTGTTACGGCTGTATGATGGGCCGCTGTTACGGCTGTATGATGAGGGCACTGTTACGGCTGTATGATAGGGGGCACTGTTACGGCTGTATGATAGGGGGCGCTGTCACGGCTGTATGATAGGGGACGCTGTTACGGCTGTATGATAGGGGACGCTGTTATGGCTGTATGTTAGGGGTCACTGTTACGGCTGCATGATAGGGGAGGCTGTTACGTCTGTATAATGGGGCGCTGTTATGGCTGTATGATAGGGGCGCTGTTATGGCTGTATGGTGAGGGCGCTGTTACGGCTGTATGACGGGGCGCTGTTACGGCTGTATGATAGGGGATGCTGTTATGGCTGTATGATAAGGGCACTGTTATGGCTGTTTGATAGGGGATGCTGTTACGGCTGTATGATAGGGGATGCTGTTACGGCTGTATGATGAGGCGCTGTTACGGCTGTATGTTAGGGGACACTGTTACGGCTGTTTGATAGGGGATGCTGTTACGGCTGTATGATGGGGCGCTGTTATGGCTGTATGTTAGGGACACTGTCACGGCTATGCGATGGGCGCTATTATGGCTGTATGTTAGGGGCACTGTTACAGCTGTATGATGGGGGCGCTGTTACGGCTGTATGATGGGGCACTGTTACGGCTGTATGATTGGGGGCACTGTGCCGTAACAGTGCCCCATCATACAGCCATAAGAGTATCATACAGCCGTAACACCCATCCGTAACATCCAGCAACGTAACATCAATCATACAGCAGTAACAGTCCCCATCATACAGCAGTAACAGTGCCGCCTATCAGCAACGTGCCTATCATACAGCCGTAACGCCCATCATACAGCCGTAACAGTGCCGCCTATCATACAGCCGTAACAATGCCGCCTATCATACAGCCGTAATAGTGCCGCCTATCGCCATAACAGTGCCCCATCATACAGCCGCAGTGCCCATCATACAGCGTAACAACATATTCAGCCGTAACAATGCCGCCTATCATACAGCCGTAACAGTGCCGCTTTATACAGCCGTAACAGTGCCCCATCATACAGCCGTAACAGTCCCCATGCAGCGTAACAACGTATCAGCCGTAACAGTCCCCATCATACAGCAGCATTGCCCCCATCATACAGCCGTAACAGTGCCCATCATACAGCCGTGGCTGCGCCCCATCATACAGCCGTAACGGCGCCCTATCATGCAACGTAACAGCGCCCCATCATACAGCTGTAACAGTGCTATCATACAGCCGTAACAACGCCCTCATACAGCCGTAACAGCGCTATCATTCAGCGTAACAGCGCTATATCAATACAGCCGTAACGCCGCCCCCATCATACAGCCGTAACAGTGCCTTATCATACACAGCAGCAGCGCCCCCATCATACAACAGCGCTCAGCCCTATAGCGCGGCGCGTGCTTGCCGCCCATCGCCGTAAGCTCGCCTATCATATCATTCACAGCCATGTGCCGCCCCTATACCTAGCGCTAATAGCTGCGCCCCAACCACAATACAGTTAGTAAATGGTTGTCAATCCAAACACTGACTGAGTAAGGCCAAACAGTTCCTGAATGCCAGAAGTGTAGTTCTTTACAGGTAAAATAGTCGTATGATAGGGGACGCTGTTACGGCTGTATGATGGGCCGCTGTTACGGCTGTATGATGAGGGCACTGTTACGGCTGTATGATAGGGGGCACTGTTACGGCTGTATGATAGGGGGCGCTGTCACGGCTGTATGATAGGGGACGCTGTTACGGCTGTATGATAGGGGACGCTGTTATGGCTGTATGTTAGGGGTCACTGTTACGGCTGCATGATAGGGGAGGCTGTTACGTCTGTATAATGGGGCGCTGTTATGGCTGTATGATAGGGGCCCTGTTATGGCTGTATGGTGAGGGACGCTGTTACGGCTGTATGACGGGGCGCTGTTACGGCTGTATGATAGGGGATGCTGTTATGGCTGTATGATAAGGGCACTGTTATGGCTGTTTGATAGGGGATGCTGTTACGGCTGTATGATAGGGGATGCTGTTACGGCTGTATGATGAGGCGCTGTTACGGCTGTATGTTAGGGGACACTGTTACGGCTGTTTGATAGGGGATGCTGTTACGGCTGTATGATGGGGCGCTGTTATGGCTGTATGTTAGGGGACACTGTCACGGCTGTACGATGGGGCGCTATTATGGCTGTATGTTAGGGGCACTGTTACAGCTGTATGATGGGGCGCTGTTACAGCTGTTTGATAAGGGACGCTGTTACAGCTGTATGATGGGGCGCTGCTATGGCTGTATGTTAGGGGACGCTGTTATGGCTGTATGATGGGGCTCTGTTATGGCTGTATGTTAGGGGGTGCTGTTACAGCTGTACGATAGGGGCGCTGTTACGGCTGTATGATGGGGCGCTGTTACGGCTGTATGAAATGGGATGCTGTTACGGCTGTACGATATCGGACGCTGTTACGGCTGTATGATGGGGCGCTGTTACGGATGTATGATGGAGAGCTGTTATGGCTGTATGAAATGGGATGCTGTTACGGCTGTACGATATCGGACGCTGTTACGGCTGTATGATGGGGCGCTGTTACGGCTGTATGATGGATAGCTGTTACGGCTGTATGAAATGGGATGCTGTTACAGCTGTACGATATCGGACGCTGTTACGGCTGTATAATGGGGTGCTGTTACGGCTGTATGATGGGGTGCTTTTACGGCTGTTTGATGGGGTGCTGTTACGGCTGTATGATGGGGTGCTGTTACGGCTGTATGATGGGGTGCTGTTACGGCTGTATGATAGGGGACGCTGTTACGGCTGTTTGATGGAGCGCTGTTATGGCTGTACGATATGGGACACTGTTACGGTTGTATGATAGGGGATGCTGTTATAGCTGTATGATGGGGTGCTGTTATGGCTGTACAACAGGGGCGCTGTTATGGCTGTACGATAGGGGGCACTGTTTTGACTGTACAATGGGGGAGCTGTTTTGGCTGTACAAATAGGGGGTTAAAATACTTTAAGGGTTAAGAGTTAAAATACTTTTTTCTATGAATGTTAATATGTCAATTCTAAGTAATCTACAAGTAATTTGAAAGTTGAAGGCTTGAGCATCATGGCCAGGCTGACCAAGCAACATCTCAACCATTGACGTGATTTTGGGGTATAGATAGTCATCTGTTTATGGGTTAGATGGGGTAGGATTCAAGAAAATTTCAATTTTTTCTTTACAGGTTTATTAATTTAATATTACATTTTTATTTAAATTAGTTTTAATATGCTTTGAAAATGCCAAGGCTTTTGTTTTCAAAAGTAATCTAACTATGATTAAGTTGGAAAAAAATAAAAGAATCAAGACACGTTTATTCATAAATCCAGCAAGCCCACGGAAGCTGCGGTCTGTGCCAGCCCTGAGGTAACGGCCTCAAACAAGGCTTCCTCTGTCAGCTTAAACGCTGTCCTGGAGCAAAACTGGCATTTCATCTGACGATTGGAAAGGATAGTCTAGCACTGAATGACATGTCTTTCTTCCTCCAAACCAAATGACATTTCCCCCCTCTCCTACAGACCTTAACCTCCCCAAACGCTCCTCCACGCCGCTCGCTCTAACTGCTGTTTTGACATAGATTATAACTTTGCATCTTGGTTTGTGCATCCCCACGGTCTGACAGCCAGATCACATTAGGCTTCCCAAATTATTGAGAAAGGTGTCATATTTCCTCTTGTTGAGCTGTCTGTATTCCTCGTTCGCACCTCGTTTCTTTTGTCCAGTTCTCAATCTCACCAGCACATGCCTGGAATTGCAAAAAGCAACATTTTAACTAAAAATTTGAACAGATTTTTGAATGGATGAAAATACAATAGTTCACATATGTCTTATTTTGCACTCAAAAATAAATAAAAAATAATCACAGGCGAACAGTTTTATTCCAAAACAACATTCATGTTTCAAAATTCTAAGTTCAGGGGTAAACAAAGAAATTGCATAATTTTTCATCAACGCTAGACTAAAATGGCACACATGTTTATAGAAATATAAACAGGGCAGTTCCAGTTCAAATTTTAAGATGGTATTCTGAAGATATCTTGGTAGATGTTGGTAACCAAAATGTACCATTGACTTCCACTATGAAAAAAAAAAGTAATACATTTAAATACAGAACTGAATCAGAGCAATAAAACAGCTGTACAGCAAACAAAAGTTCAAGGTACTCTAAATTTAGAAATGTAAACCGATAATCTATTATGACTAATGTGCTTTTGAAAGTTAATCCTCACATAATTCACATTAACCTGGTTTTGTAGCTTTGTAGTTGCTGTTAAAGCAACTTAATTTAATTGTATTTTGTGACTAACTGGATAGTAATTGGTTGGCTGTTTTTTCCTTCTTGTTTGATGATATGAAATGTGATAACAGGAAATGTGCAAGCAGTGACTGAAGAGCTGTTTGGACACTCATTCATCGCTGAAATATTGTATGCCCCCACTCGATTTCAAAAGTGTTTAGCATTAGCATGGTGCTAGGCTAATGGTACATAAATAAGCATAAACACCACACAAATAATGAGATTTTTATTTTCAATTTTTAATAATGAATGAAGTATAATTACATTTATAGTGAATAGTCAATGTATTTCTCTGAAGTTGTTGCAATGCATTATAAGATTTTCTTCTCTGTGAGAGATACACATTTTTAGGGTTTAGGTTGCGGACGGAACAATAACAAGTTATCAAAGTTTAATTGCAGTTACTATTACTAGTGACTATAGTATCTCTATCCGCTCATAGAACCACATTCTGTTCTAGAAATATGTTCAGTTCTGATGTGTGGCAGTTTGAAATATATATATATATATATATATATATATATATATATATATATATATATATATATATATATATATATATATATATATATATATATATATATATATATATATATATATATATATATATTTTTTTTTTCACCTGACTATATGTGGTGCTGGAGTGCTGATTTTTGGTGAATTGCAGTGGTTTCCATTGCAGTTATGCCAAAATATTCCTAGTTTGAATTGCTTGAAAAACCACCTCATGCAAACTTAATTTTTGTTATTGCAAAATCAGGCATATTTTCAATTCGCAATTTGAAGGGTAATGGAAACATTGCTTATGTGTTGAAAATTGACATGCACGTTCATGACTTTAAATGAGAAAATGTCACAAAGTTTCAAGAAGAAATAGTTTAACCAGTACTGGAAGCAGTTTAAAAAAGGCTGAGTGTGTGTCAAACTGACCCGCAACACAATAAAATACTAGTTACTATCGTATTTTGACGGGAAACTACTGTATAGCCACTCACAGAACGGTTTATTTTTAAATATACTGTATTCAGATCTGGTGTGAATACGTGCAGATGTTTGAGATATATCATGTAAGTTTATTTTCACCCGATTCTTTGCTCTTTTCAAATTGTTGGTTTTTGGTAAATTGAATGGAAACTAATGGGGGTGGGTCAAATTTTTACAGCATTTCCAAAACACATCTATGTGTTGACACTTTGCAGGCATATTTAAGACAATAAATGAGAAAAAAAACAGAAAATTCAGAGAATACATAGATTTGATGCAGTTTAAAAATTGATAGTTACAATTACTAGTGGCTAGAGCATTTTGGCGGGAAACTATTGCCACTCATTGAACAGTGTTTATTTAGAAACATATTCAGTTTTGGTGTGAAGTAGTTCGGATGTTCGAAATATATAATATGTAAGCATGCTGTTTCATCACCTATGTTTTTTCCTGCCTGTTTAATTAAGGCATATCTCTTAAATATTGACTAATACGAGGGGAAATGTCACATGGTGCAGATAAGCGGTTCTCACTGTGAACTTCAATGGGTTAAGGTTATGTTTTCAAGAACCTCTTTGGGACTATATTTCTAAGACGCAATTAAACCATTCTCAAGGATTTGCAACGCTAGGAGAGTATTAGGCGATTAAAAATCCTAATATGCCAAAGAAATACTCCTCTTTGAACTAGGAATGTGTTTTGCCTGGGAATATATGATTATATTGTTAGTGCAGAGATGGCACAAATCTTTAAAAAATTGCAGTGCTCTTAGCCGCACGTAAACAAAAAATCCATACTTTTAAGCAAAGCCCATCTCTCATCTATTTGGATTAGATGAAAAGAAAAGAATGTCAGCTAGCTTTTATGTCAGCCAAAGATTTTTTTTTTTTTTTCCATTTAGCCTTGTGTAACAAAATTACTACTTAATAATGCAGCAAGTGAGTTTGCTATAGACATAATTGAAGCTTTTCCTGAATCGTCTGTGTGTTTAAAGTGCAGGGAATTAATGAAGGTGATACGAGTGGGGTTTGGGGGGCGGGCTGGCGCCTGGAATGGGGGTTGCTCTCTACCTACCTGCATGACATTGGGGCTTTTTTTCTTATGGAAATTGAGCCCCGTGTTTCAATCGAACATTACGGGATGTGGAACGGGGGTCTGGGTGTGTGTTTAATGAAGCAGCAGTTATCTCCCAACCCTCCCAACCTGCACTGCTCTCCCTAATCCCGCTATTCACGCCTAATACACTGAGGAAAGCTTTCTGTAGCGAGCCATAATGGAAAATGTATATGTTTATAAATATCACACACTTGTTTGTTCACATAGAAATCCATCTCAATCCTCCCTGTCCTCACCCACTCGATGAGCACCCACCCCACTGTATTCACAACGCAAACTCGCAATTAATTTCCACTCTGTCCCCGTGTCGTTGCGCGTTTGAAGGCTGCGCCGTTCGTTTGAACTCCCATCAGGTGCTTTGATAAGGGCCCATGCTGTTCATTTACCTCCTCTGCAAATGCAAAGAGAGCTACACCCATTTTCCTTCAGCCCTTATCAACGGGCAATGCAAACAGACCATTTGAAAAAATTAGACACTTCTAAGACAAATGAGCTGATAGCACTTGAGGGTATCATGATAAAAAGTCTAAGGAGTTATTATTTTCAGATTGGACAGATAGAAGCCATCTCGGAAAGACTGACAGGTTTTTTAATGCTTGATATGTAACATTAAGGTACCAACTCAGCTGATTGCTATATTGTTTAATTTGCCTCAATGTGACCTTGTAGAGTTTGCTGTCGTGGTCCATTCTGCTATTTGCTGTCATTTGTGTGTGTGTGTGTGTGTGTGTGTGTGTGTGTGTGTGTGTGTGTGTGTGTGTGTGTGTGTGTGTGTGTGTGTGTGTGTGTGTGTCAGGCATTTGCAGAAAAAATAAAAAAAAAACACACAAAATACGCTTGAAAAAAGTGTTAACATATTTCTAAACAACGTTCGGTTACACTTTATTTTAAGGTGTCCTTGTTACAGTATAATTATACATTTATGTACTGAGTAATATTAATGAACTACATGTACTTACTGTAGGGTTAGGATTTGGTTTAGGTTTTGTTCATGTAATTATGCATAATTTACTGTTATTACACGTTGGACACGTTAAAATAAAGGACACGTTAAAATAAAATGTTACCCAACGTTCAAACTAAATATCATATTAGCTGTTTTGTTTCAAAGTTCCCATATTTTACATTTTGTGAGGTTTGTTGTTTTTTTTTACCCTATTTCCAAAAAAATAATATTTTCTTAAAACAAAAAGGTCCCACTTTAAACAATGTCTTTAACTACTAGGCTATGTGTCAACATTTAAACTAATCATTTGATATATGCATTTATGCACATACATGTTTTAGGTTGTACTCATATTTCAAAATGACCTGCATGTAATTGCAGCTGTAATTACTTTACTATGATTATTTGTTACATTTACAGTGTCCCTGTGACATATGTAAAATGTACATACCATAGTAATAACAGTAAATTATGCATAATTACACACAACTAACCCTCAATCAAACCCCAATCCTACCCTAAATTTAGGAGTACGTTAGTTTTACTAAGTAAATACTTTTATACTTAAATATATAATTACACTGTAACAATGACACCTTAAAATAGTCTGTACACTGTGTAAACTTCACTGACTTCACTGTAAGGGGACCCGCGGTGTATGAAGCTAGAAATGGCTCTTTCTAAGGTAATAAAAACATAACGGTTCATTATGTAAGGCTGAGGGTTGAGGGTTAGTTGCATGTAATTATGCATAATTTACTGTTAGTACTGTAGTAAGTACATGTAATATATGTAACGGGCAATGTAAAATAAAGTGTTACCAGTTAGGGCTAGAGTTTGGTTTGGTTTAGGGTTAGTTGCATGTAAATATGCATAATTTATTAATTACTAGAGTAACCACATGTAACACGTGTAACAAGGAAACTGTAAAATAAAGTGCTACCAGATTATTTTTTTTACATTATTACAAAGTAGATAAAGGCACCTAGACAACTTTGAGCCTGAGTCTGCGCAGAAGAAACTTGGAGCCAGAGTCTGCGCAGTAGCAACTTGGAGCCAGAGTCTGCGCAGTAGCAACTTGGAGCCAGAGTCTGCGCAGTAGCAACTTGGAGCCTGAGTCTGCGCAGTAGCAACTTGGAGCCTGAGTCTGTGTAATAGCAACTTGGAGCCAGAGTCTGCGCAGTAGCAACTTGGAGCCAGAGTCTGCGCAGAAGAAATTTGGAGCCAGAGTCTGCGCAGAAGAAACTTGGAGCCAGAGTCTGCGCAGAAGACACTTGGAGCCAGAGTCTGCCAGAAGAAACTCGGAGCCAGAGTCTATGCAGTAGCAACTTGGAGCCAGAGTCTTCGCAGAAGAAACTTGGAGCCAGAGTCTGCAAAGAAGAAACTTGGAGCCTGAGTCTGAGCAGTAGCAACTTGGAGTTATGTAAATTAAAGTTAAAGCACCAATCTCCTCCCAAAGTTCCCGAAAAATGTCCGTTAGTGCCTCAGTGACTTCACTCGGAGAAACTGTCAATCTCAGCTGTCAATCATGATGTCACACCCCCCGTTTTTATAGCATCAAATAACTAAAACCAAACTTGTTTAAAGAACGACCACTTGAACTAACATCAGCATAATAAAAACTACATAAAATTAGAGAAACCATCTTTGGAAAAAATGTATTTGAAGTGTAATTTGATTGTTTCGTTTGTCTATGTCCCATTACGTTTCATGGAGAGGGTGGGGTTTATTACTGTTAATACAGTCAGATCAATAATATTGTTGAATGTTAAGTCACTGTTGATAATAAGAAAATATGTTTAAACATTTAGTTCTCACTTCAAGGTGAGACTTGTGCTTTAAAAACAGTAAAAGGACACCAGTTTTTACCCTATTTGTGCAAATTGCCACCCATATTCCCTCAGTGTGTCCTTTTAGGCCTTGTAAAGCCAATTTAAAGTTTGTTTATCAACAATTTCCTTCGTTCCTCATGAAAAACGTTCACAAACACTCCATATTGCCATATTGTTCGAGTTGGCTAGCAGTGATTATTTCTTAATTTGGTGATGACAAGGTTGTCTGTGCCGCTTCAGAATGAGGGCCACTAAGCTTTTCGGAAGGAGCTGGAATCCAAAGGGATAAGTGGAGATTGGAGATCTGTGAAGGCAATATTAATGTGCTTAAAGCGGAATGGAAAGTAGTTTTGAGGAGTAGAGTGTAAGAAGGTTTAAAAATATCTGGAGAGGATGAGACACATATAAGTATGTGAGAACTATACTGTGTCCTGGGATCGGCCGTGTCTGACAGCCAAATGAAAAGTAGCGCTGCCAGATTGCACATCGTAATGCTGGAGATAGTAAGACTGTAGGTGACCATTATACCATGTCCTAACACACAACCTTGTCTGTCTATACTGAAAGCCTCAATGCTGTACGACGGGACTCAATGACAGTCAGAAGGTTTTTGATATTTTAAATATAATAAGGATTTTGGACCAATCAGAGTTTACAATGTGGGCGGAGCTACTTGGCACAATAGAGCAGAAACCACACAACTATAAAATGTCCGTTGCTGGTTTTAGGACAACGTGTTTGAGTAATGCATACTTTATTTACCTTTTTCCAACGTGACTGAGACTCCGAAGAGGCTGTTTGAAAATGGCTTACGATGCCTTCAAAGTTACCTTGTTTTGGCCAAATTCTTAAGTAACATTACATGTATCCTTCATGGAGAGATCCCACAATGCATTACATTTTTCATTTTTCTAAAGTTAAACCACTGGTTTTTTTTTTTTTTTTTGGTCCATTTATACAATTGTTTAATAAATTAAAGTATAAAATAAATTGATAAACATTGGTCTTATTTAATAGGAAAAAAGTGGCTTTGTGTTTTTATTAAAATTAGTGCTTTTTCTATCTTTTTTCTATTTAAATATAACATATTTTTCTTAAATATATACATGAATGTGTATATATTTAATACATTAGTGTATATATTTATTTGTATACATAATATTCTAACACAGTACACACATATATTATGTAAACACAAACTTTTATTTTGTATGTGATTAATTGCGATTAATTAAAATACACCTTGCCTTAATGTATAGTGATTTTTTGTTGTTATCACAAATATCAACTAAAAATAACCACCACGGAATGTTCTACACAAATTATTTTATGGTTGTAAAAAAATTTACTTAATTCGTTCCTTCTCTTTAGTATATCGTGGCCACGACGAACTAATTCAACGGGAGCTTCACACAAACAATACCAAACAGGAAACTAACTCAAACTGAGGACTTAAGTACACAGAGCAAACAAAGGAAACTAGATGGCAGACAGGTGAAGGGAATTAATGATAAGGCGAATCAAATCAGTAACCATGACAACCAAAAAGGAGCGGGAACATGGGTAAATAGGTCAAACTAAACAGGAAAACAGAACGTAACAGAACATAACCGTTACATTAGTAAAACATGCTGACATATTAGTAAGGCCATAATATACATATATATTTTTTTCTGTATAAATTATTTTAACATTGTCTCAGAAAGCATCCCTGCAACATTATAGAAACCGGATTATTTTACGGTTAAATGAATATCTAAAACATTCCTAAAATGTTATTATTTGGTTCCCCCAAAAATATCCACATACTAATATTGGGGTAGTGTTCATTGTTTGCTTGGGAGTTGCTATAAAGAGCCATGTGATGTTCTGTTTGCAGCACTGAAACGGTTAAATGTGTCAATTATGGTCCATATGCAAACATCAGAACAATAAGCATGGCATAACCTATAGGGGATTTATTCAATTAAAACAGGGCACATGCTGGAACACATTCAATTAAAACAGGGCAGGATCCTGGAATCCTAAAAAAGGCCAGATTGAAGAAGCGCATGATGAAACAAGGACAGTGTGTAATTGTGAATAGAGCGACACGTCTTCCATGCTTTAGGAATAATGGCTAAGTACCTATATGTGACTAAAAGATTATTGTGAGGTGACTGTGTATTTGCGCAACAACCTAGGCTATGCCACAAGGTCAAGCTCATTAAGCTGGAGACTGCTGGAAAAAAAGATTGAAAATTCTTAGAGTAGCGCTACAATAATACAAAATACGAGGACAGCTGTCAGTAACACAGAATCTCCAAACGCAGCTTTCAGTCCCGTCTTTAATAGTGTCTCCTCTTTCTTTTGTTGATTCCGCTGTCTGTCCTCCGTTTCCATTTTTTTCAGCTAAATTGATTTTTTAATTACGCATTGTTTTAGTGCTTGATTGACAGTGCCTGTTAATGAATCTTGGCCCAGATACTTGATTCAAGGATAAAACTGAACTTCCTCTTAGTAATTAAAGAGATACATGCAATACTTTGTTGGAAACATAATTAAATGTGATTAAGCTGTGCTCTCTGCTTGCCTCAGAAGTCAATGCTATTTACGTTGATACATTAGCGAACATTCATGCTGCACAGTAGCTACGCATTGCAGTTTTCCTGTTTTGTTTTTTTGGGGGTTGGGTGGACATATTCAACTCTGACCCGATTCCTTTTAATTAAGCAGTAGTAGTAGTAGTAGTAGTAATTAATTTCGTAGCCTGCTATTGAACGGCAAATACTTGGGTCATGCATTTATCTGCTTTTGTCTTGTAGGAAGTGACTTGAAATGCATTTCTTCTGAAAAAGAAATAATAAATGTTATGTTCTAAAAATACAGCATCTGTTATTGTTTTTAAATTCATATTAATTTTAGTTAGTATTTTTGTTGTATTTTTTTATAGTTTTTTGTGTTTTTAAAAATACATAGTTTTATAAAAAATGTTATGTACTTTTTCTTTATTATAGTATTTCAACTTCAACTAAACAAAAATGTGGAAGGTTTCCTTGGTAAATAAAATATTTTTTTACATTTTTTTTTTTGTTCTTGAAAATGTTTATTATGATTTTAGTTTGAATAATTATGATAATAACCCTGATGTTGGTGAACTTTATCTTGCATCAGAGTACAGTGTAATAAAAATTGACCCTTTTTTTGTTCTTTTTTTCAGAACAATAAACCTTTTTTCAACACCATATCAAGCTTCTAATATGTCAGCCATCATGCAGTCAAAAATAATTGTCTATAATTGTCATAGAACTGCAAATTACAGCATTATTCTAGAAGCAGGAGCCTGTTCGATCAGGCACATGTTACCCTTCCAGTTATTCTTGCACTTCTCCGAGTGGGATTTGAAATGGTGTTTCCAGCACGGGAGGCGTTTCCTAACAGTTGCTTTAGCATCAGTTGCTAGTGGTTTACTCCTACAGCTCTTACTAGCTGGCCTCCGTTACACTCACCCCCCTAAACCTCACTCTGTTCTGGGTCACGGCACCAAACGTAACCTGATTTATTCGCACAGCTTTTACTAGGTGACCACCGTTACACTCAACCCCTTAAACCTCACACCCATCCGGGTCACGGCACCAAATGTAACCTCTGATTTACTCGCACAGCTCTTACTAGGTGACCACCGTTACACCAGTGTTAATTCCGTTGACGAATAATTTGTCATAATTTTCGTCAACGACCTTTTTTCACTGTCGAAAACGAGATGATAACTAAATAAAAACTAGTGCTGGATGACAAAAACTATGACGAAAATCTACTGTCATTTTCGTCAACGAATAAAAACGAGACAAACATTGCAAACATTTGAGTTGTAACCTTATACAGTCTATGGTTGTAACGTGCGGATCTAACGCTGGAAAACACGGAGCTGTTGTGCTTCTACAGGCTCACGCATCTCCATTACAGCGCTTCAGAGCGGCTCAATCAATCAATAACACACATTTATGACAGGCAATTGTTTATGAATTAATGCTGATGAACAAGGACAATGTTTACTTTACCATGTTTATATAGTAACATGTTTTAGACAGTTGTATAACACTGCATATTTTATCTCCCTCATCTGAACTTGAAAGAGCAGCTGCAACTGCAATAGTAAGGCATTTCAAAATAAGAGTCCCGGTGTATTCTGAGCTTGTTTATAATTAAAAAGTCACGCATTATATATTTGTTTTTGGTTACATAATAAATATATTGTATTTATGTAAATATATGTATTTAATTTAATTACCATTTAATTCATATTCAGGAGGAAAGACCAGTATTTGACACATATTCAGTATCAGGGTTATAATAGTTACATAAAACCATTAAAAATCTCCATTACTTAAATAAATAAACAAATTTGAAGCTTCAGCTTAAACTGATATACTAACTAAAACAGAAATACAAAGTTATAAAAACTATATAGATTTTTTTTTTTTAAAAACAAACAAAAAAGTTAATTGAGTGTATTTTTAATGTCAAAAACACAATTGTCACAATGTCAGTTCAAGTAACAGTCGGTTGTGTAATGCTTAAATGCTCATTTAATGCATTACAATTTAACTGAACTCATTAGATTTTAGTTGACTAAATCTACTGTAGATATAGTCGACTAAAATCTTTTGATATTTAGTCAACTAAAACTAGACTAAAACTAAAAACTATTCAGGTGACTAAAATATGACTAAAACTAAATGGTAGTTTAGTCAAAAGACTATGACTAAAACTAAATCAAAATTTGCTGTCAAAATTAACACTGCATTACACTCACCCCCCTAAACCTCAAACCCATCCAGGTCACGGCACCAAATGTAACCTCTGATTTACTTGCGCAGCTCTTACTAGGTGACCACCGTTACACTCACCCCCCTTAACCTCACAACCATCCGGGTCACGGCACCAATGTAACCCCTGATTTACTCACACAGCTCTTACTAGCTGGCCTCTGTAACACATACCCCCCTAAACCTCACTCCCATCTGGGTCACGGCACCAATGCAACCTGTGATTTACTCACACAGCTCTTACTAGCTGGCCTCCGTTACACTCACCCCCTAAACCTCACACCTATCGAGGTCACGGCACCAATGCAACCCTTGGTTTACTCACACAGCTCTTAGTAGCTGACCTTCGATTCACTCACCCCCCTAAACCTCACTCTTATCCGGGTCACGGCACCAATACAACTCATGGTTTACTCCGTTATACTCACTCCCATGAACCGTAATCCCATCCGGGTCACGGCACCAAATGTAACCCCTGGTTTACTCACACAGCTCTTACCAGCTGGCCTCCGTTACACTAACCCCCTAAACCTCACACCTATCGAGGTCACGGCACCAATGCAACCCGTGGTTTACTCACACAGCTCTTAGTAGCTGACCTTCGTTACATTCAACCCCTAAACCTCACTCCAATCCGGGTCACGGCACCAATACAACCCATGGTTTACTCCGTTATACTCAATCCCCTAAACCGTAATCCCATCCGGGTCACGGCACCAAATGTAACCCCTGGTTTACTCACACTGCTCTTACTAGCTGGCCTCCATTACACTCACCCTCTTAAATTTCCGAAACCAATCACATAACCCCTCCGGTTGTACTCGCACCGCTCCGAGCGGGATTTGAACGGGCGTTTCTGGCATGGAAGGCGGGCGCACTGACAAGGACACTAAAGACCGCAGCCTCTTGCGTCAATCGCTAATGCGCTTTTTGAGGCCAGGGGAGTGAGGTTTACCTTGTCAGATCTTTACTAGCTGGCCTCTGTTACACACACATGCCTTTATCCCAACCTTCTTCCTGACACCCGGGCGACCTGTGTATGTACACACGCCACCACCCAAGGACCCATGGCTGTACAGCCCCTGACACACACAGTCCCGTGTGAATGTTTAAACGGCGTGTTTGAACAGCACTGATGCCTTGCAGCAATAGTTGCATCATGATAAGAGGCATATAAAATTGTACATTGCAAGTCATATCCTAGGAAACAGGTTTTGTTATTGTTTTTGTAATGCAATAAGCACTTATTTTTGACACAGTGAAATTGACATTTAATCCTACATGTTTGACTTCACATAACATTTATGCTGTGAAAATCAATCACGCAGAAATGTAAAATTACATTAGCAGCCGCTTGTTTTTCTTTGCGTACAGTGCTATTTGCATTACACAGTCACATTAGCGATTGATATGCTGTCATTTACACCTCACAACCAAATGCCTTCTAACCACCACTTTCATCAACAATACCTGCATGAATCAGCATCTCTTTTAACTAATGCTTTGATTACCACACACCTATTAAATCATTGAGGGGTGAAGTGCGAGCAATTTTATTATGTTTGTCTTATAATGATGAATAGAGGTTAAAGATCCAGTTATATTAGAGGCATACAAACATCTATAGAAATTATCTGTCTTTTAAAAGACACACACACAGCATATTGGAGAGCAAATACTATCGCAGAAAGATACATATAGCATATCCTGATGCACACTGAAGCAGGACAAAGAATAAAGAGAGGGTTTACCAAACAAACCAGTGTTATTTTAATATTATCTAGATGCTATTATAGTATAGTATTTGTGGTAACACTTTATATTAGGGTTCAGTTATTAACTGTTAACTAGTTGCTTATTAGCATACATATTACTAGGATATTGACTGTGTATTAGAACTTATAAAGCAGAAATTAATGCCTTATTCTGATGACCACCTTCTACATCCCTTAATCCTACCCAATACCTAAACTTAAATGCTACAAACACTACCTTACTAACTATTAATAGGCAGTAAATTAGGAGTTTATTGAGGCACAAGTCATAGCTAATAGTGAATATGTGTTCCCCATACTAAAGTGTTACCGTTTTTGTTAAAAATTTAATATAGCTTTTATTTATATAGTTTCAGTTTTTAGTGCAAGTTTCTCCTTTTGTTTTCCACAAAAGAAAGACAGCGAAACGGGGTTTGCAACAACATGTAATTTCATTTTTTGATGAACTCTTTATTTAAATATGACTACATTTATTAGTGGCTGTCTACACAGTACTATTGTGGCAAATGAACCCTATTGTGCGATCACAACAGGCGCCAAACAAACTCTACAGCTGATCATAAAGGAGAGGGCAGAGAGGATCATGGGGGCTTTGCAAGTGGCGGCCATCTTTTGGCTTTCTACTTTCCCTTTCACTCTCTGCTAACTCAGCTTTAACGTTTCCCTATTGTCAGCATCCCATTCATGGAGAGTCACTCACTATCCATTAATTACCACTTCCTTCGGCGCATGTGGAGACTCCCCCATACGCCAACTCATTTACAAAGGCACACTTCCCTCCTCTGCTGCCATTCATGTGCGGGACGGTTCAGCACCCTCCAGGGTCAAGCCCTGTGTTCTTTCTCACCATAAGAACATATTCATTAGATAAGACAAAAGCCGATTTTCATGGCCTTCATGCGTGCTTTTCACTTTGGTCCAGCTGAATGTGTCTTTTAGCAGGTGTCCCCTCCACCAAACCACCGCTCAGCAGAACAGAGATAGTGCACGTCTAAAACTGTGAAAATAGTAAGACACACAACAGCAGATCTCACCAAAGGTTTGTGCTACACTGCCAACAGAAGGGCTGATGGGTAGAGTTCATCCTACCCGGGCTGGTGCTGCTCTTCTCTAGTAATTTGGCACATAATCTTAGAGCTAAACCTTTGACTCACTGGGGTCAGGAAGCAGACAAACTGGCTAAACTAACTGTCTGCTAGCTGTCTCACGTCACCAGAGTCAGCTAAATCCCAGCACATAGAGACGCTTTCACCTAGATATTATCACATAGAGACTGTGTCTGTTCCCGAATCAGTAAATACAAAAACCATCAAAACCATTCAACAGTAAAAATTTAATTGATGTCCAACAAATAAACAACAGATATAATACGGATGAACAATTGATAAATCTCGGTTGCTGAATATTCGATCCCTTTCGCCAAAAACGCTTATTGTTAATGATATGATTATAGATCATAACCTAGATGTGCTGTGTTTGACAGAAACCTGGCTAAAACCTGACGACTACATTACTTTTTAAATGAGTCCACTCCCCAAGATTATTGTTATAAACACGAGCCGCGTCTGAAAGGAAAAGGGGAGGTGTTGCTGTAATTTATAATGATAACTTCAGTATTACTCAGAAGTCTAGTTTCAAATATAATTCCTTTGAAGTTTTGGTGCTTTATGTAACATTGTGTAGTGTAAATGATAAATCCCGCTTGACATTTGTGTTGGCTACTGTATACAGGCCACCAGGGCACAATACAGACTTTATCAAAGAATTTGCTGGTTTTCTATCAGAGTTAGTACTGGCTGCAGATAAAGTACTAATTGTTGGTGATTTTAATATCCATGTTGACAATGAAAAGACGCATTGGGATTGGCATTTAAAGACATTCTAAACTCTATTGGAGTTAGACAACACGATCTGGACCCACTCATCGCCTTAATCATACTTTAGATCTAATACTGTCACATGGACTAAATGTTGATACCATTAAAATTCTGCAGCAGAGCGATGACATCTCAGATCATTACCTAATATCATGTATACTTAATATAGCTAAGGCTGCAAAGCCATCCTCGCTTCAAATATGGCAGGACTATAACCGCATGACTAAAGATTGCTTTATACATAATCTTCATCAGTTCCATCTCTCAGAATTACAGATAGCCAAGAGGAACTTGATGTTGCAACAGAAACTACTGACTCTCTCTTTACTAGCACTTTAGATATAGTTGCTCCTCGGCGCTAAAGAAGATTAAAGCAAATAATCCAACGCTGTGGTACAACGAGCACACTCGGGCCCTTAAAACAGCAGCCAGAAAATGGAGCGCAGCTGGAAGAAACAAAACTGGAGGTTTTTCGCAATTTGTGGAAAGAGAGCATGATTGCATACAGAAAGGCCATAAAAACTGCTAGATCGGCTTATTTCTCAACTCTTTTAGAAGAAAACAAACACAACCCTAGGTATTTATTCGATACAGTGGCTAAATTAACAAAGGATAAAGCTTCAACTTCTGACGCTTGTAAACAACACAGCAGTAATGACTTTATGAACTTCTTTACTAGTAAGATTGATAACATTAGGAATAAAATTATAACCATGCAGCCGTCTACTACAGTATCACTTCAGACAGAACATTGTAGTCTCACTGAGGAAAATTACACTCATTCACTGCTATAGGAGGAGAAGAATTGGCTAAACTTGTCAAATCATCAAAATCAACAACATGTATGCTTGACCCTATACCGACTAGGCTATTAAAAGAGATGCTTCCAGAGGTCATAGATCCTCTGCTTAATATTATTAATTCATCCTTGACATTAGGATATGTACCAAAAACTTTTAAGTTGGCTGTAATTAAACCACTTAAAAACCGCAACTTGATCCTAAAGAATTAGTCAATTACAGACCAATCTCGAATCTACCGTTTCTATCAAAAAATATTAGAAAAGGCAGTGTCTTCACAATTATGTTCCTTTTTTAGAAAGAAATGGTATCTGTGAGGATTTCAGTCAGGATTTAGACCGTATCATAGTACTGAGACTGCTCTAATTAGAGTTACAAATGATTTACTCTTATCATCTGATCGTGGTTGTATCTCTCTATTAGTGTTACTCGATCTTAGCGCTGCATTCGATACTATCGATCACAATATTCTTTTGAATAGACTAAAATTATGTTGGCATTAGTGGAACTGCATTGGCATGGTTTAAATCTTACTTATCTGACCGTTATCAGTTTGTAGCAGTAAATGAAGAGATGTCACACCGATCACAAGTTCAGAGTATGGAGTACCGCAAGGCTCAGTGTTAGGACCGTTGCTTTTCACCCTGTATATGCTACCACTGGAGATATCATTAGGAAGCATGGCGTTAGTTTTCATTGTTATGCTGATGATACTCAGCTCTATATTTCTTCACACCCTGATGAAACTTACCAATTCCACAAGATTAACGGAATGCATAGCTGATATTAAAAATTGGATGAATAGTAATTTCGCAACTTAATTCAGATAAAACTGAATTTTTAATTATTGGACAGAAAAGCCCACAAGTAGTGCCCTAGAATACTGTCTAACCTCGATGGCTGCTCTGTCAAGTCCACGCCCGTGGCCAGTGAGGAACCTGGGTGTGCTCTTTGATACCAATCTTTCGTTTGAAAGCCACGTTTCTAGCATCTGTAAAACTGCATTCTACCATCTTAAAATATATCTAAATTACGCTACATGCTTTCAATGCAAAATGCTGAACAATTAGTACATGCTCATGAGCTCAAGGCTAGATTATTGTAATGCTCTACTGGGTGGTTGCCCTGCTCGCCTAATAAATAAACTCCAGCTGGTCCAAAACGCAGCAGCTCGAGTTCTTACTAGAACCAGGAAGTATGAACACATTAGCCCGGTTCTGTCAACACTGCACTGGCTCCTATTAAACATCGTGATACATTTTAAAATCTTGCTTATTACTTATAAAGCAATAAATGGTTTAGCTCCTCAGTACTTAAGCGAGCTCTTAACGCATTATACTCCATCACGTCAATTGCGGTCTCTAAACTCTGGCCAGTTGAAAATACCTAGAATATCTAAATCAACTGCAGGCGGTCGATCCTTTTCCTATTTAGCACCTAAACTCTGGAACAGTCTTCCTAGCATTGTTCGGGAAGCAGACACACTCTGTCAGTTTAAATCTAGACTAAAAACACATTTACTATGGCATACACATAGAACATTTTTAACTTTCTTATTCAAATCAAATGACTGATTGTTAGGCTGCATTAACTAGGTCAGCCGGAACCGGAACACTTCCCATAACACCTGATGTACTACATCATAAAAAGAGTGGCATCCACACTAATGTTAGTCTCTCTGTTTATCCCGAGGTTTACTGCAGTCGGCCGGATCCAGGCCGTGTCCGGATCGGATGGTGGACCTGCATCTGGACATGACCAGCTCATCTTGGAGTGTCTGCTGAGACCGTGTCCATTAGTGTCTCCTCTGAATTTGCCTCACCGAACGTCCATCCTCAATTAACTCCGCCTCCAGCGCAATAACTCCGATCTTTCAAGCTATTCATATTCTTGTGTAATCTACGCACGCCATCCTAAATGAACCCGCCTCGCAAGGCCATACCCAAAATTTCGAATATTCCTATCTAATATGATTTATGACCTGCAAGGTTGCCAGAGTAATAATTATACACTGTTAATAATAGGCAGAGGAGAACTGGCACCCGACTGAGTCTGGTTTCTCCCAAGGTTTATTTTTCTCCATCATGCCCTGATGGAGTTTTGGTTCCTTGCCACTGTCACCTTTGGCTTGGCTTGCTCAGTTGGGGACACTCAAATTATGATCCAAGTTACTCAACTAAATATACAAATAGAATTTATTAATTTGGTCATATATAATTCTATAAACTATCCAAATTAAACTAGCCAAATCAAATTTTGTTGCAATGTTGTCCTGTTTAACACTGTGAAGCTGCTTTGAAACAATCACATTGTAAAAGCGCTATATAAATAAATTTGATTGATTGATTGATAGAGTTGGTTAGAGAAGCACTCTATTGTAATTCAGCTCTACCACGACTCAATTTCTTCTGTATAGAATTAGCAAAGAAGGTCTCAAACTGTTCTTAGATTTGTAGAGCTATAAAAGCTAGGAGAAAATCAGAGATTGCAATCTCACGTTTCCCAACAAAATATAGACGAAAAACAAATTAGATGCAGCAAGTAAACAAATCACTCAGATAATTTGATCTTGGAAGAATTTGGTGAGAAATATTTCAGCTCCTATTAAGAGTGATTGCCGACTTTTGGCAAATCTGATCAGTTGTAGATATTTGTTGAGATTTCTTATAAAGCAACCCCCACACACACACACACACACAGATGCACTCCTCTCTCTCTCTCTCACACATACACACACACACATACACACAGATAAACACTCACACAGACGCATAAACTACACACACACACACACACACACACACACACACACACACACACACACACACACACACACACACACACACACACACACACACACATACACATACACACAGATAAACACTCACACAGACGCACAAACTCACACACACACACACACACACACACACACACACACACACACACACACACACACACACACACACACACACACACACACACACACAACACACACACACACACACACACACACACATACACACACACACACACACACACACACACACACACACACACACACACACACACACACACACACACACACACACACACACACATACACATACACACACAAACACACACAAAGCACACACTAAATACACAATAACACACACACACACACACACACACACACACACAAAGACACAAGACACACACACACGCACACACACACACACTTCCACACTAACATATTCATACACACAGACACACACAAAGACACATGCACACGCGCACAAACTCTCTCTTTCACACACACACACACACACACACACACACACACAAAGATGCAAACACTGACATACACACACACACAGACACACACACACATTTCTATACTAACACACTAACACATTCACACTCAAAGACACACACACTCCCACACTAACAAATTCACACACACACAGACACACACACACACACACACACCTAAACCTACCCATCACAGGAAACATTCTGCATTTTTACTTTCTCCAAAAAACCGATCCTGTGTGATTTATAAGCCTTTTGATAGGAGGGGACTGCTGGCTGGACCCCACAATGTAATATAAACAAGGACACACACACACACACACACACACACACACAAATAATTTTTCATAAATTCATCACACAGATATTTTCCATACACCAACATTTCCACTTTAATCTCAGTAGCTTTTTTAAATAAATTATTTTCACATAACATTTACACATTTAGTTTGTGTGTGTGTGTGTGTGTGTGTGTGTGTGTGTGTGTGTGTGTGTGTGTATGTGTGTGTGTGTGTGTGTGTGTGTGTGTTTAGTGTGTGTGTGTGTGTGTGTGTGTGTGTGTGTGTGTGTGTGTGTGTGTGTGTGTGTGTGTGTGTGTGTGTGTGTGTGGTGTGTGTGTGTGTGTGTGTGTGTGTGTGTGTGTGTGTGTGTGTGTGTGTGTGTGTGTGTGTGTGTGTGTGTATGTGTGTGTGTGTGTGTGTGTGTGTGTGTGTGTGTGTGTGTGTGTGTGTGTGTGTGTGTGTGTGTGTGTGTGTGTGTGTGTGTGTGTGTGTGTGTGTGTGTGTGTGTGTGTGTGTGTGTGTGTGTGTGTGTGTGTGTGTGTGTGTGTGTGTGTGTGTGTGTGTGTGTGTGTGTGTGTGTGTTAGACTTTTATTTATTTATTATATATCACCTTTATTTTTCAGATATATACCAACTCCGTGAAAAATGCACCATGAAATAACACAAATAAATAATGAACAAAGATAATAAGTTGTACAAATGTATTGCTCACTGTTAGTTACTAATGTTAACTAATGCAACCTCAATGTAAAGTGAAATCTAAAATAGCATTTATATTGTATTTATATTGTTACATTTTATTATATTCATAAAGATGTTTAACCCCCTCTAATACCTTACTGATTACTAATGAAATCACATGGACAGCTCAAGTTAAAATGTCCTCCAAGCTTTAAAGAGGACAAAAAACACCATAACAATTTCAGTATTGTAACAATTGTGTGGTATATTACTGTCAAATAAAATATCTCAAATCAAACATGACATCTATGGTGCAGATTAACATTACATCAAAGACTAGGTAGAAATGAAGGTATAGCGCTTGAATACTGGGGCTCTCAAGAAACCAAACGTCATGACGCCAAAGCTACACAAACTTTTATTTTCACTATCTAATACAACAACCAGTTGGAGGCAAAATCTTAATAACTTTAATGTCTTGATAATACAGCAGTTCTAGATGTATTGTATCTGTTTTTGATCTTGATCACAGCTGTATGAGTGCAGACACCTGCGTGCAGTTTTCCACAGTTTGCTCAGTGATTCTGTTCTGTCATTGCATTTCAACAAGTGAAACTTTCCGAAGCATTCCTGTGTTTTCACTGCACTGATCATGAGCACACAAGCTCTCTCTATCTGCCGTGAACTATTTCAAGAAGTTGAAGCTGATAGCACAGGAGGGGCGAGTTTACGCCATTAAGGCTGGCTTATCTTTTCATATGTGCTCTGTTTAGCAACTCTCATTTGTGTTGAACTTGACTAGTTTCAACTGGACTTGTTTGCATACATTTGAAAGAGTCTGACATGAAACCGTCTGATCTTTTACCGCAAGGATTACGACTGTTTGCGTGTGGTATTTCAAATATAGTCGGCTAGAAGGAAAACATGTTCTGTAAGAAGCTCTCAATTTGTCAAAAACATGAACCATTTTGGGATCCCTTAAAAGAACAATCTTTTTTCTCAGTGTGAAGAACATTTTGATATTCCAAAGAAAATTCCATGGATGTTAAAGGTTCTAAATGGAACTATAGACGCCAGTTTAGAACTTTGAAGACTGTACTCTTTAGATTTATTATCTGCACATTGCAAATCATTCCATGTTTCTTATTTTCCCAGATCTGGTGTGCAGCGGTTATGCACGTGTCTGTTAGGTGTGTGTTTGTGTGTGTCACACATCCAAATCTACACTTCTCACCTGGGTCTCACCGCGGCACGCAAAGTTTTGAAAACGCTCCGTCAGAGCTTGTTCAGAGCTGGCTTTTAAGATTCCACTGAGCGTTTGGGTCGAGCCAGCAGGGTGCACAGAGGTTAGCGCTGTCGTGTTTGCTTTGATTTTTGTTTTATTAATAGGATTAGGTTTCTTGGCATCGGTTTGCAGGCTCGGGCCCAACAAAACTACCTGAGCTGTCTGCCAGACAGCAACGCTTTCTTCACCCAAGAAGCTGGATAAGTGAGATCCTTCACCAAATGAAACCCTCCTCCCAGCCTGCTTTCTTTTTTTATTGGCCTTAAATTAGACTTGTCTCTCATAAAGGAAAACATGGTATAAACAGCTTTTTCCCCACTCTTTTCTTTTTTTAAATTGATAAATGAATGTTATTTTATTTTTTTTAAATACATTATTTAAAAAAAAAAAACTTTTTTGCAAGTGCTATTATTTCATTAAATGGATGTTTATAAAAATAGAATATAACATCATTTTTATGTATTTAATATTCAGTATATACACTGATCAGGCATAGCATTATGACCACTGACATGTGAAGTGAATAACACTGATGATCTCTTCATCACGGCTCCTGTTAGTGGGTGGGATATATTAGGCAGCAAGTGAACATTTTGTCCTCAAAGTTGATGTTTTAGAAGCAGGAAAAATGGGCAAGTGTAAGGATTTGAGTGAGTTTGATAAGGGCTAAATTGTGATGGCTAGATGACTGGGTCAGAGCATCTCCAAAACTGCAGCTCTTGTGGGGTGTTCCCGGTCTGCAGTGGTCAGGATCTATCAAAAGTGCTCCAAGGAAGGAACAGTGGAGAACCGGCCACAGGGTCATGGGCGGCCCAGGCTCATTGATGCACGTGGGGAGCGAAGGCTGGCCCGTGTGGTCCGATCAAACAGACGAGCTACTGGAGCTCAAACTGCTCAAGAAGTTAATGCTGGTTCTGATAGAAAGGTGTCAGAATACACAGTGCATCGCAGTTTGTTGCGTATGGGGCGGCATAGCCGCAGACCAGTCAGGCTGACCCCTGACCCCGCCTAAAGCCCCAACAGTGGCACGTGAGCACCAGAACTGGACCACGGAGCAATGGAAGAAGGTGGCCTGGTCTGATAATTCATGTTTTATCTTACTTCACGTGGATGGCCGGGTGTGTGTGCATCACTTACCTAGGGAAAACATGGCACCAGGACCTAAGCACATTCCACCTATCTAAGCATTGTTGCAGACCATGTACAGCCTTTCATGGAAACGGTATTCCCTGGTGGCTGTGGCTCTTCCAGCAGGATAATGCTCCTGCCACAAAGCAAAAATGGTTCAGGAATGGTTTGAGGAGCACAACAACGAGTTTGAGGTGTTGACTTGGCCTCCAAATTCCCCAGATCTCAATCCAATCGAGCATCTGTGGGATGTGCTGAACAAACAAGTCCAATCCATTGAGGAGCCACCTCGCAACTTGCAGGATCTGCTGCTAACATCTTGGTGTTAAACAAATGCGCTGTTAAAACCTACTTCATATTTCTTCAAAGTAACTCTGTTACTGTCAATTCTGGTACATACTGTCAACAGTGTTACTCTACATTGGAAACAGAGTTTAACGGTAAAAGAATTGACAATTTTAAACGTTTTGGTCAAAAACTCCACTTGCTAGCATAAATGCTAAGAGCACATGGCACTAATGAAATCATGATTAAAAGACTTTTAAACAACCCACAGTGTGATCAGTGATAAACTCTGTTTTAGATTAAAATATTTTCTCAGAGAACACACACACACACCTTTCAATGCTCCAGATCTTATCAGTGAGGGGAAGTGACATAATTCCCTGTATCTCACACAGTTGTGAGAAAAATTCCACCAATTTAAAGGTAAAGAAGTATCGTAACCGAGTTGACACAATATTTATGGACACATATTTTTTTAGGATTAAAGTTATTTTTAAACAATTTAATGTTGTAGAATTAGGAAAAATACTTTTTAGAGTTTTTATAAATAAAATAAATGGAATATTACCAAAAGAAAATTAAAATAAAATATTTTGATTACACAATGGTACATGAAAAAAAATATACACTAACTAGTTTGGATGAAATCATGACACTTTTTACAGAAAATATGACATTGTTTTGGCTTATAACATCTTGTAATCATGAAACTGAGTAACAAATTATTAAAATAATAAAAAATATAACCATTTGAAAACAAATTATGACTTTGGACACCAAATATACCTGCAATTATAGAATCAGCCATATACACACACAAATGTTTTGTCTCCTAATTAAGCCCTAATATAATTGGTAAAGCAACGTTTGCTCAAATCCTGCCCCGACATGAAATTTCTCTGTACTAGTAGCCTTTAAAATACTTATTTTAAATTAAATATTATAATGTTATTTTTTATGTTGATTATGAAAAGTGAACAGCATGAGTAAGATAGGACACATAATACAATGCGCAATATGTCAAAATACATTATTCTCACCACTTCATTAGTTTTGTAGAGTAATTTTGTTTTGTATAAATTTTATCTTACTTTTAATCAATGTTTCATCAGTCAGTTGCCTGGATTTAATAAATAATAAGCACATATAGCAGACAATATAATCTTGACATGGAAGCGCCTGCACGATCACTTGCATTGCACATGAACTTTAGCCCGTCTCATAAATGAACCGAAACTTATTTATGCAAAAAGCAGGCTTCTGACATGAGAAATGTGTATAGAAAAATGAAAAGAAAATAATCAAGCAAAGTACACTGTCCACGCAAGCTCATGACTGGTTCTGTTCAAAATGCTGCGCTCCATCGCTGCATGTGCTGTGAGTTTAACCTGCATTAGCCAAATTCTGATTCCTGAGTATTTAATTTAGGTTGCATACATTTTGTTCTTGCACTGATGTTAAATTTGTAGCAATTTTGCACTTTGACAGCCAGTTTGAGATATAGGCTATATTCGAGTATTGTGTGTATCAAATCAAATGATTCTGACAATTTTTGACTGGGAAAAAAGAGTCCCAATCAACCTGAATTCACCCTATACTCTTTGAAATCATAAAAGCATTGCAGTATGTTGTTTTAAACCCCAAATATTTTAATAACATTCTTTATTAACAAATATTCAATTATTTGTAACAATGTCATTGTAAAACAAAAAGAAAAAAAATAGTTTCAATATAGCTAGCTACTTTTTGACAGTAACTTGCAGTGTAGCTACCTTTTTAGAGTAGCTTGAATGTAAGCTCAGAGTAGCTTGCCCAAAACTGCAAATATTACATATATATTGCTGTGCATAATATTTCAAGCCTTCTATAGTCATACTCTAGCTTTTTGTTTTTAACATATCCAAATTTAAGCAATTATTCACTGAAATTATGCATATTCAAACTTGCAAGAAATGCAAAAATCATTTTTTTTGGGCATCACTGCTGTCAAAACCTTTATTTTATATTGATATGGACTGTTCATTTAAGTTTTTTTGTTGAAATATTCTTGACACAGTTTTCCAGTGTGCAAATCTTTTAAATTCACAATTACACGACTGATTGTGCTAACAATTATAAATCAAAGTCAAGCTGTCAAATGTTGTTTAAAACAAAATATAGCTGGATCTCCCATCCTCAGATATCTGGTGTGCTTCTCTAAAACCCAAGATTCAGCAGCTGTAACTGTTGTGTCGAATCGCAGAAGCTGCCCTAAGTGTACAGTAAAAAAATGCAAATTTTCAGCAGGCCTGAGGACAATTTATCTCCTCTTTGATTTTTTTTTCCACACTATCGAATGTGTTTTATTTCACAAGGAGCAATTACATTGGTTGACTAAATATTGATTTACTGTTGGCACATTAAAGAGGGAAAAATAATTGAAGAATGTATCTACAGGACATCCTAGAACAGTGATGAATTGGATCCAAGACACAGAGGCTGCAAATTTCACAGCCTCACGATAGGAGGTTTGTGATGTGAGACACTCTCCCTATTACTCGGCTTTTGCCTCAAAATTACATATCTGAGTCCTCGCAGCACCAAGCGCCCACTTCCATCTTAAACCAGTGATCTTCTCTCTCATATACTGTTAGCTGAATGGCTTATGGGTAAAAGTTTTTTTTTTCTCTCTCTCCCACTTTCTTTTTTTTTTCGCATCACCTGGAATTCTTTGTGTTTTCTGTTCAGTGCTGTCATTTATAGACATTCTTATTTTACAAATAAAATAAGAGTAAAATGTTCAAAGATAAGATAAAAATGAAAAAATAAATGTAGTTGATGTAGAGATCATGGTTTCTAAAGATAAGTATATATCTTCTTTACAGAATCTGGAAACATTGGCTGGATATCAGTTGAAGTGTGTTAGCACCTCTTGCGCTGATCTGAGGTCTGTTTGTTGTAATTACAGCAGTTACAGCGCTGAGTCGAGGGAATATAGTGGTACATTGTCCACCTGAGCTCCGAGCTCCATTGGCTCGTGTCACAAAAGCAATACTCAGACCAATAACCCCGTGCTGACAGTCTCACCACACTCCACTGAGAGCTTTGATTGCTGGGATACATTCCTCATCTAAGTAGCGTTGTCATCATCATCATCATCATCATCACGGTCACCAGGGCAGCGGCTACAGCTGATTTACTCCAGGAGATTTCTGAGGCATGAGTTTGAATACGGAAACTGGACAACTAGGTAGAATGATTTTAATACAAGGTATAGTCTAGATGATTATGCAGTGTTAATAATTACTGTACCTACAAAACAGTTCAGTTTAGACAGACAGACAGACAGACAGACAGACAGACAGATAGATAGATAGATAGATAAATGATAGATAGATAGATAGATAGATAGATAGATAGATAGATAGATAGATAGATAGATAGATAGATAGATAGATAGATAGATAGATAGACAAGCAGACAGACAGACAGACAGACAGACAGACAGACAGATAGATAGATAGATAGATAGATAGATAGATAGATAGATAGATAGATAGATAGATAGATAGATAGATAGATAGATAGATAGATAGATAGATAGATAGATAGATAGATAGATAGACAGACAAGCAGACAGACAGACAGACAGACAGACAGATAGATAGATAGATAGATAGATAGATAGATAGATAGATAGATAGATAGATAGATAGATAGATAGATAGATAGATAGACAAGCAGACAGACAGACAGACAGACAGACAGACAGATAGATAGATAGATAGATAGATAGATGATAGATAGATAGATAGATAGATAGATAGATAGATAGATAGATAGATAGATAGAGATAGATAGATAGATAGATAGATAGATAGATAGATAGATAGACAGACAGACAGACAGACAGACAGACAGCAGACAGACAGACAGACAGATAGATAGATAGATAGATAGATAGATAGATAGATAGATAGATAGAATAGATAGATAGATAGATAGATAGATAGATAGATAGATAGATAGATAGATAGATAGATAGATAGATAGATAGATAGATAGATGAAATATAGATAGATGAAATATAGATAGATAGATTGATAGATAGATAGATAGATAGATAGATAGATAGATAGATAGATAGATAGATAGATAGATAGATAGATAGATAGATAGATAGATAGATGATAGATAGATAGATAGATAGATAGATAGATAGATAGATAGATAGATAGATAGATGAAATATAGATAGATGAAATATAGATAGATAGATTGATAGATAGATAGATAGATAGATAGATAGATAGATAGATAGATAGATAGATAGATAGATAGATAGATAGAGATAGATAGATAGATAGATAGATAGATAGATGATAGATAGATAGATAGATAGATAGATAGATAGATAGATAGATAGATAGATAGATAGATAGATAGATAGATAGATAGATAGATAGACAAGACAGACAGACAGACAGACAGACAGACAGACAGACAGACAGACAGACAGATAGATAGATAGATAGATAGATAGATAGATAGATAGATAGATAGATAGATAGATAGATAGATAGACAGACAGAAAGACAGACAGACAGACAGACAGACAGATAGATAGATAGATAGATAGATAGATAGATAGATAGATAGATAGATAGATAGATAGATAGATAGATAGATAGATAGGATCCAATTCTGCCATGGTGGTGGCAGCATCATGCTGTGGGGATATTTTTCAGTGGCAGAAACTGGGAGACTAATCAGGATCGAGCGAAAGATGAATGCAGCAATGTACAGAGACATCCTTGATGAAAACCTGCTCCAGAGCGCTCTGGACCTCAGACTGGGACAACAGGATGACGACCCTAATCACACAGCCAAGATAACAAAGGAGGGGGTACCGGACAACTCTGTGAATGTCCTTGAGTGGCTCAGCCAGAGCCCAGACTTGAACCCGATTGAACATCTCTGAAGAAATCTGAAAATGGCTGTGCACTGACGCTTCCCATCCACTGTCTCTCTCGTGATGATTCAATAACAAGCTCTTGTTTTGTCATGGCTTCACCCCCTCTCTTCCACACAGCTCCCCCATTCAAGGTTGCAACACATTTTCTCAGTGGGGGAGCTCTTAATTTTTCATAATTCCCCCCCTCTCCCGTGTTCCCGTTTATCAGTAATAGAGAGATCTCCCGGTGAGATGGGCTCATGGATGTATGTGACAGTTCTCTGTGCAGCCTCCAAACACCAGGGGTCGGGAAATTAATAAACATATCTGGCAATCGAGAAGGCTCTGGAGAAAACAGAACGGCGCTGTTTGCAAACGACTGCATCCCCTAAGGAAGCAGAAATTATTCAATGATTCAATTAGCGGGAGAGCGAATGGAGTGCTCATCCTGATGGGAGTGATAATTGATAAACATTTTAATCCAACACTGAAACAAGTCCAGAATCAGCAGTGATGAGGTTTGTGCCACACTGAAGGAGCCGGGGAGAGAGATTAGATAGCAATATCAGGTGCTGGAGATTGTTATTTCCACATTTAATCATTTCAGCTTTCACAGAAATACATGTCTGCAATTTCTATTCAATGGCATCCCTGCAAAGCTAAATATACAGTACAGTACACTTAACATGTTAGTGTAATTATTTAAAACCCTTGAATGTTTATAGTGTGGAACCATTCCAACACATTCTAATAGGAATTCGTAACTCTATTACGTTTTGCCGAATTTGTAGACAAATTCGTAAAAACCTAATTTGTAGGTTTTTGTATGAGATCCTTATGCTCTCCTGAGGGTTAGGTTTGGGGGTGGACTTTCATGTTTACCTTTTACCCCTAAAAAACTGTGACTCAAATCATTCAAATTCATCAAATGCCATTCATACATTTTAGTATGAGTTTATGATGCCCCAATGAGGGTTCAGTTAGTGTGGACCTTTGCTTGATTTTTTTCCCCAAAACTGTAAACCAAATTATGTGAATTCATAAGAAATCACTAACTTGTAAAATAGCTACATATTCCCATGACATTGGTGGCCCTATCATACACCCGGCACAGGAGTTTTTTTCTCTAGTTTCAGCCAGATGCAGTTCATTTTCACATCCAGTTGTTTAAATATCAAATGCACTGACGCCAGGAGCAACGCAAGTGTTTTTCAGCTAGTTTTACCCATGGGTGTCTGGTCTGAAAACCAGGTGTGTTCAGGTGCATTGTTTGCACGGTGCTATTTTGAAGAACTGAAAATGACTGCGCTATTGACCAACACAAACCTGCTCTAAAGTCAATAGCACAGTATTTTTTGTTTTATTTAAATAGCGTGTTAGTAATATGAGCCTATAGGCACGTAAACTCTGCTGATTACACACACAGGGACACGAAGCAGCACACACACATTTTTAAATATGAAAAATAAAATAATTGCTCTCTGGAGAAGCGTTCAGTCTTTCTGCTCGAATGTAAATAGTAAATCCACCATGGTGCGAGCTCAACTGGCTTTTAAAGGGAATGGGAGATGAGACTCTGAACACTGACAGTTTTTCCGTCGTCAATCTAGCAAAGTGTATTCGGATACACCCTAAGTGCACCTGCGCTATAAGCTTCAGACTATGCGGTACGATCGTTAGAATAGGGCCCATGGTCTCATTCACTAATAATTGTGTATGCTGTTCGTATTTATACACACATTTGAACTTCTAACAAAAACATTCTGCATAATTCACAACACGTGCATACGGACATGAATTTGTTCGTAACCTCGTTGTAATGTTGATGAATTCAGAGTATTCTAAATGAGTGTAATTTACATAAACACGCCCAAGCCATGTCCATGTAAGGGCATTTCTTTCATCACTCTCAGCAAACATGACTCTCTCTAAAGGGGGTCGCACACCGGACGGGAAGCTCAGTGCCGCGTCTCAGGTATCTCACACTGGACGCGCACATTATATACGCGCAAGCTTAATTATTTAATCGACTTCTGGCTGAAGAGCTACACGATGGGTGTATCTTGTAGCACAGTGTGAAATCAGTATGTACATTGATGATTTGAGGGAAATATAATATAAATTGAATATAAAACCTCGAAATGGCGCTCTGTGGCGCGGCAGGATTTTGAACAACTTCCTGAGTCACCGCGGACAGGTGCCGAATGCCTCCGCCGGTGTGCGTACACTCATTGAAAACAATGTGTTCGAATTTTAAAGACTGAGCTTCGCGTCCGGTGTGCGACCCCCTTCAGACACATTCTTGTCTGAGAGCAGCGCAGATCCATGAGCAATGGAGAGAGTTTTGCTCTATCATCTGTGCTTCCACGTTCATCAATACGATATTCGGCCGGAACTAGACTCGCGTACGGCCGTTACTGGAATCCAGTGATTATAGTTTATAAAGTTATAAATATGGATATTTTATTCACTTCAGAAGGCCTATTTTAACCCCTGAGCCGTGTGGATTACTTTTATAATGGATCAATGCGCTTTTCTGGGGTTTCCAAATCTTGTCCCCCATTCAATTCCATTATAAAGCTTAGAAGGGCCAGGAGTTTTTTTAATATAACTCTGATTGTGTTCATCTGAAAGAAGAAAGTCATATACACTTAGGATGACTTGAGGGAGAGTAGTTTTGGGTGAACTAAACCTTTAATGACTGACTGTTCATATTCACATTTAGAAAAGTTGTGTTGTAATAAATGTTATAATATAAGAATCAGTGAGGAATCACAATTGTGAAATGGAATCAAAATCAGGATGCTTACGAGCGTTGAGTCTATAGAAATAACAGTGAGTCTGGAGCATTAGGAGCCACTGGCTGCTCGAGGCCTGAATATGTGCACTGAAGCCAAGGTGCAGTCAGGCTGAACAGCCGTGTGTCATTGTGTCCCACAGAGGAAGTGCTTTAAATCGTTCCAAGTACTGCAAACAGAGGAAAGCAGTGAAAAGCTCTTAAAAAAACTCCTCTCACTTCCTGTCGTTGGCATTAACATGAGGATTAGCAGGTGACCTGCAGGTCAGACCTGTAGAACAACATGAACCCGGGCCCAGAGCTAAAGTAATGCTACAGTCTTGACTTCAACCCAATTAAATCATTCTATCAGTATATATATATATATATATATATATATATATATATATATATATATATATATATATATATATATATATATATATATATATATATATATATATATATATATATATATATATATGTGTGTGACCCTGGAGCACAAAACCAGTCATGCGTCTCACGGCAATATTTGTGGCAATAGCCAACAATACATTGTATGGATCAAACTGATCTTTTATACCAAAAATCCTTATGATATTACGAAAGGATCATCTTCCAATAAGATATTTTGTAAATTTTCTTCCGTAAATATATTAAAAAAATTATTAGTAGTAGTAATATGCGTTGCTAAGGACAACTTTAAAGGTGATTTTCTCAATATTTAGATTTATTTGCACCATCAGATTCCTATCCTAACAAACCACACATCAATGGAAAGCTTATTTATTTAGCTTTCAGATGATGTGTACATCTCAATAAAAAAAAATAAAAAAAATGGACCCTTATGACTGGTTTTGTGCTCCAGGGTCACATACTGTACATGACAGGACATTTGAGAGGTCATGTGATGTTGATCACCACAGCTATGGCTAACCCATAGTTTCGCTGGCATTCATGTGTTTATGGGGGACATACAAACACGAGACCCACCTCAGGGCAATTCACCTACTACTGTTACATTTAGTTTTACATGTATATAACAGAATTGCACAATCTAAGCGTGAACGTTTCTGATGTGTCCCCGGAGAACCCGAGGCTGATCGTAATGGACTCGACTCAGCACGTATATATCCCAAAGCCTAAAACAAAGCTCTATCTATATCACTGTTTTCATGCTCCAACATCCAACACGATGGGTGGCTGCCGATGAAAAAAGGGTTTCTGTTAAACGAGGAGGCTTTGAAATCCCTTTGGTCTTCAGGGCCACAACCCTTTAACTGGCCCAACTTAGCCTTTTGATCTGAATTTTGCACTGATATGCCATCCATTTAATCCTCTCAGCTCCCGGTCCCTGGAGACAGAGTAACGCTGGCGCACTGAAGCCGGAGCCGCTCCTGCAATCCCGGGCCGGCCAGAGCCCACTTCCTTCTCCGAGAGCCCTAATGTTTTTCTTTCGCAATAACGAGAAAGCTCAGGAAGCAAATGGGCACTCTGGGGTGGAGAATGTATTATTCAATAGAAAGGCACTTGTGGTTCTGTTCAGGCAAATTGCACTTCTCTCCCCGTTCTGGTCTTTTCATTGTGGTGGTTGTATTTACATGCGGTTGGGGGAGCCATTATCCCCCACCCGACACATGTAAAGGATGATGCACAAGAGTGGTGACAGCAGGTGGATATCAAAACAAAATTACAGACAGCAGAAGAGAAACAAAATCCTCTGGTTGGGTTCTCAGGCACTCTGGAGCGAGACAGGCTCAGATGGCAGGGGAGCTGGTTGCAGGAGTTATCGTTTGTTACTACAGTGAAATTCTAGCACGGACAAAAGACATTGATCAAACTGTGCAGGAGACCTTTTTTTACTGTCATTCTAGATGAGCTGTAAGTGGCCATATATTTAAAAGATGAAAACGCTTGCTTGGGAAAAACAGAAAGAGTGCTGTTGTTAGACTCTGGTTATCTTGTTGGGTACTTTCTTGAATGTTGACTTCTAAGTTTAAAACGGCTGTTTTTGCACCACTAGCGATGCATAATGGAACTGCAAAACTGCAGTTTTTTTGTTATTTAACACATGGGTGAATCTTACACAACATATCAAGACAGAAACAAAGACAGAAGAAATTATATTTAGCAGAAATTTAGAGCTGAATCTGCTGCAAACGGTAATGAATAATTGTCCATGCCGACATTTTTTTCATAAGACTCTCTGTGTTTCCAATGGCATTAAAACTGGAAACCGAGGATAACGCAGATCTGACGTTACACCGGTTAAAATTTCTGTTAAAAGTTTGTTGTAGTGCCTAAAAAATAATAATAATAATAAAAAATAAATAAATAAATAAATAGATAATAAAATAAAATAAAATAAAATAAAATAAAATAAAATAAAATAAAATAAAATAAAATAAAACAATAATGTATTGGGAATCAATTAAAGGTCAGTAGTGAGAGTAATTACTAAAAAAAAAAACATCCAAATGAAAAATGTAAAGAATAGTGTTCAAATGTAATATTGGGAAATATTATTATACTGTAAAATAACAGTTTTCTATGTGAATAGAAACACTAATGAGTATTATCAGTTGAAAACAGTTGTGCTGCTTAATTTTTGGGGAAAAAAGTGATTTTTTTTCAGGATTCTTTGATGAACAGAAATGTCAAAATAACAGCATTTAATCAAAATAGAAATATTTTGTTGCATTATGATTCTTTACTGTCACTTTTGATCAATTTAATGTGTCCTAGCTGAACAAAACAATTCACTGCAGTAAATAAATAAATAAATAAATAAATAAATAAATAAAAAAATAAATAAATGTATACAATAAAAATATGTTTAAAATAAATAAATAAATAAATACATTTATACAATAAAAAATGTTTTAAATAAATAAATAAATACAATAAAAACATGTTTAAAATAAATAAATAAACAAACAAACAAATAAATAAATAAATAAATAAATAAATAAATAAATAAATAAATAAATAAATAAATAAATAAATAAATAAATAAATAAATGTATACAATAAAAATATGTTTAAAATAAATAAATAAATAAATAAATACATTTATACAATAAAAACATGTTTAAAATAAATAAATAAATAAATAAATAAATAAATAAATAAATAAATAAATAAATAAATACATTTATACAATAAAAACATGTTTAAAATAAATAAATAAATAAATAAATAAATAAATAAATAAATAAATAAATAAATAAATAAATAAATAAATAAATAAATAAATAGGGCTGATTTGTGAGCTGGAATTTTTTGGATATAATATATAGTTTACAGGGACATTTTTGTGTAGTAGTCTAAAACACAAACAACAATAAAATGTTTTCTCATCATTTCTTTAAGAATGTTCATACCGTACCTCACAGCCATGAAAGCCTGAGCCTCGCACCTCTCATTGAAATGGCATGCGTGTCTGTAAGTTTCACGTGTGTCCTCAGAGTTTGTCTCCTCCTCAGCTCTGAGACACTGTCTCTTTAATCTCGACTCCCATTCCGGTTGGTTCCTCCCCTGAGTGTGTCTCCTTCTGAAGAGACAAAGTTCTGAAGGGCAGGCGTGACGTAAACATTTGATTTCTTGGCCCTCTGTGGCCGGGGAAGGCATGCGCTCCCTCCCGCTCTGAAGGAGGACAAACAGCTCCCTTTGCAGAACGACTCAATTCTGCTACAGTTTACAGCTAAACAAACAAACAAACTAAATAAATACAATTATTGCTTCAGTAAAACAACAACAAAAATAAATGAGCATGTACTTGATAAGCAAAATTGTTTCTATGTATATTTTATTTATATAATTTAGTAAGGTTGTTTAAAACAACTGTAAACACTTAGCTTGAAACCTTTATAATGCATTAAAATGATATTCATAACATGCATTGTAATGCATTATATATTTACATGAACAATTGTAACAAATTAAAATGCATTAATATTTGCAGATTCCTTGTTACATCTGAAATTGGTTGTTTGTTGTGTGTTTTAATGTATTATACTGTCTAAAAGTGTAACAATTAATACACAAGTATTATAATGCATTACAACGGTAGTTATAATTACTCATTAAATTACACAATCCATAAACTGCATTAGAAAGCATAATACTGCATTCAAATACTGGTTACACTTTATTTTAAGGTGTCCGTCTTACACTGTAATCCTACATTAAAGTATTAAGTAATAATAATGAATTACTTATACTTACTAGGGTTGGGGTTATGAATAGGGTTTGGTTTGGCGTTAGTTGCATGTAATTATGCATAATTTATTGTCATATCTACAGTAACTACATGTAAAATGACCAAAGTACCTTTATAATGCATTATATGAAGGCTTCAATTAAAGTGTTACCAAACAATTTGCCAAATGAAGTCAGAACGCATGTATTACCATATACGTATTGAGTTTTTAAGTACAATCAACAAGTCAAATTACATTAAACTGATTTTTTTTTTAAATGAGTTGAATCTTGTATAACAAAAAAAGTTGCTTAACATAATGTTGTCATAACCTATTGATCATATTTTTTTCTTTTACAGTGAGTTCTTCAGTAAATCATTCTGTTGTATGGATGCTGTTGAACGTTGTGTAAAAGTTCTCTCAACATTGGTCTCATAATGTTAATAGAACATTTGTTCAAAGTTATCTGGTCTTTAATAATGTTAGCATAACAATGTTATTTATATGTTGTTCATGGAATGTTTTTTTTAAAAATGTTACCAGCTGATTGTTTTAGAATGCTCAGAGAACATTTAAAAGTAACATTCCATGATGTTTGAAGAATGATACAGTTGAATATTTCCTTAACGTTCAATTGTATCATTTGAACACATGTTTAAAACGTTCTTAGAACATATATTCTTGTTAGCTGGGATGACTGTCCCAAACATGACATTTGTGGAACGCAGCACCATATGACAGCACCTCCATGCAGCTTAGACTCTTTTAAGTGTGTTTTAATCTTACTTGCATCCTATTTACAAGCTAAGTGCTAATATACCTCTATAGCCTATGATCCCAGTCCAGAGGTGACTGATTGAGCTAATGTTTGCTGTTATTTCAGCATGCAGCGTTGGATTAGCTGAATACTAATGAAGGGTTTACGTTTCTGCCGTTCTGTTGTTTGTCACGCTAGCCTGTTTAGTGCCAACGAGCGGCTGCCAGCGCTAACTCTGACGGACAAACAGATCTTAGCCTGCTAATACCATGCTTTAGCGCTAATAGGCTAACCTAAGCACAAGCTTATTATGAACTGTTAACTAGTCACCTAGGCCTTTGCAGACAGGCAGGAGAGGTAGCATGTGTGCTAATCAGGTTAGCACAGACCGGTGATATAAATAATCTAATTACACTGTTGCAACACGCTGCGGGATCACCAGACTGCCAGCGTCTCCGCTGAGAGCGCAGTCATTACCACGTCCCAATTATTTGTTTGTTCGCACACTCTTTTTTTCAAAAGGAGCAGTTTGAAGTTTAGCTGCGGCCCAAATCAAACAGAACCTGCGAGACTTTTCATATCCCAGCCTGAGCTTATCGCTAATTACAAGAATTTATGACTATTAGTAATGTGCAGTGAAAGCTTGTTTGCTCCCTCGTCAGCGTACATTTCTCCACAGGCAAAAGAGTGGATAAGAAGGGTCATTCTTCTGTGCAGTGCATTCATATACACTCCCGTTCAATGGTTTGGGGTCAGTAAGATTACTGTTATTCTTTTTGGAAAGAAATAAATACAACAGGGCGTTCTGGTTCTGGAATCCGATTGGCTGAGAGCCTCTTCCAGTCGTGTGATATTCCTCCTGTATCAGCACTGGAACCGCTTCACAGTTTGTATCCCTCCGCTTGAGCGACTGACATGGCGGCCGAGCAAATCCACCAACTCACACAAATACTACTGTTATTGTGTCAGGAAATGCAGTTTTAAGAGTTTTTTAGGTAGTTATTTAGACCTGAAATATGTGACTCGTATATAAACAAAGCGTCTGTGTGACATTTTGATTAGATTTCTCAGCTGTGAGCTCCAGATCGTCAGCGGCCGTTCAGCGCTTGTGTACCCGCAGGGAACAGCTTCATCTCGGACAGTCCATCGGGATTTGCCACTGGCTTTTACTGTATGTCGATATTGGTTAAACTAATTCAATTCATTTGGGTTATGAAACATGCAATCTTTGGGCTTATTAATCTATTACTTGTTCCAGAGCAAATCGATTGTTTCATAACTGTATATTTAGGCTATATTTAACTTGAATCCTGTACTAACACTGCTTTTGTACGTTTGACTGAAATGTTTGCTTGTGTTTATTTCCTGTTGTCTTCTATAATGGATATTGTTGATCATTTAAATACTGTTGTTCAATAAATATTATGTTATATAAATAATATGCCGTATTTGGTATTGAGAAAGGGTCCGTTAGTGATTGTGATATGGACAGATCAAGGAAGTTGTTTTAGTGCTGTCGTGGGAATCCTCTTGACTTCGCTTTCCTCAGCGGACGATTCAAACAGATTTTTTATAATGGATAGAATATGGATATTCCACCTAAAGAATGAATGCTACGTCGGATGCAGGTGATACACTTGTTTAGTAGTTCTCTCTCTTATAATACTCTACATTATACAATAACCTTCAGTGAAGGGACTTGTTAGCTCTAAAGTGGCGTTTCTGAATTAGTAACGGAGGCTTGGGCTCGACTGTTAAACTGTTAACTTGAGATTTGAATCAGTGGTGGAAGGAAGTAGTTCTGCACAAAAGAGGGTTTTTAAAGTCACTTCATTGTTGTTTCTTATTTATTTACCCACTTGTGCTGTCAAACTGTTGAATAAATGTAATACACACTCGTAGCCGTGTGATATGGCTGTATATCAGCACAGATACGATTACCTACAGCCGAATCACAGCCGTGCTGATATCGAGCCATGCACTGCTACTCGTGTGACATTGCTCATTTATTCAGCAAACCAGCCGAACACCAGCTTGGCCCACTTAAACCAGCTTCATCCAGCTTAAACTAGCTAAGACCAGACAACCAGCTTAGGCTGGGTTTAGCTTTTTTTCAGCAGAATGCATTACATTGATCAAAAAGGAAATTAAAGATGTTGTTACGTGTATGTCCTCCTAGCACACAGGTGAGGTTATTCAGTGATACCATGATCAACGCAAAGTAAAAAAAAAAGTGCAATTTGATAGAAGAAAGGTTTGGATTCGAATTGGATAAACAAACCATCACACCTAATTTGACGGATCTTTCCTCAAAGGATGTGAGTGATATATTTAGGTCAATTCATTGTTTGTGTGTTAGCTCTATTACTATTACCTTCAAAATACTTAACAATGGTATCAATGGCTCGAGTGCACACCGACTGCACCTTTTGTGCCATTCTCAACCCATTGTAGCTGGGTGTATTCTTTAATAATCACAAAATGAAAGAGTTATCAAAATGAGGTCATACAAGGCTAAAATTACACACTATTTATGTCAAAAGTAACAGCAGATCTAAGGCAGATGTTGTTGTGTTGCAGCAAATAAAATGCAAAAAAAAAAGAGATTCATGGGGCATATATTTGTATATTTGTGTTTTATTGATAAGATCATATATTTAATAAATTGAGAACATTTACCAGGCCTAAAAATGTCCATTTGACATAACACATGATTATTATTATTATTATTATTATTATTATTATTATTATTATTATTATTATTATTATTATTATTATAGTAAATCTATTTTCAGCCACTACTGCAAATAAATGAATAAATAAATAATAAATAAAAATTCTGAAAGTGTATATTTATTTATTTATCATATAAATGTATATTAATGTACATGAAACAAAAATGTAGTGACTAGATTGCCATAATAACAGTTTAGTAGCTGATACCAATAGAATTGCATTAAAAGTAAAATGTAATGCTGAAGCTGTAAGGCTTCATGCACAGAGCTGATGTTTGGATAATGTTTTCCTCACCTGTTTACATTTACTAACCGACTGTCTTTACATTAAAGTGCCCCATTACACTATTTTAAAGGATCCTGATTTTGTTCTGGAGACTCATACATGCATCCAAGGTCAAAAAACACTCAATATTAATTACTACAATAATATACATTGCAGCATCAGCTCTTTTCTTGTAGTGTCTGAAATGTTTTTACCATTATCTGGTAAATATCTTACTCTGATTGGTCAGATGGCCCAGTCTGTTGTGATTGGTCTACTCTGCTCTGATTGGTCAGATGACCCAGTCTGTTGTGATTGGTCTACTCTGCTCTGATTGGTCAGATGACCCAGTCTGTTGTGATTGGTCTACTCTGCTCTGATTGGTCAGATGGCTCAGTCTGTTGTGATTGGTCTACTCTGCTCTGATTGGTCAGATGGCCCAGTCTGTTGTGATTGGTCTACTCTGCTCTGATTGGTCAGATGGACCAGTCTGTTGTGATTGGTCTACTCTGCTCTGATTGGTCAGATGGCCCAGTCTGTTGTGATTGGTCTACTCTGCTCTGATTGGTCAGATGGCTCAGTCTGTTGTGATTGGTCTACTCTGCTCTGATTGGTCAGATGACCCAGTCTGTTGTGATTGGTCTACTCTACTCTGATTGGTCAGATGGCCCAGTCTGTTGTGATTGGTCTACTCTGCTCTGATTGGTCAGATGGCTCAGTCTGTTGTGATTGGTCTACTCTGCTCTGATTGGTCAGATGACCCAGTCTGTTGTGATTGGTCTACTCTGCTCTGATTGGTCAGATTGCTCAGTCTGTTGTGATTGGTCTACTCTGCTCTGATTGGTCAGATGGCTCAGTCTGTTGTGATTGGTCTACTCTGCTCTGATTGGTCAGATGGCCAGTCTGTTGTGATTGGTCTACTCTGCTCTGATTGGTCAGATTGCTCAGTCTGTTGTGATTGGTCTACTCTGCTCTGATTGGTCAGATGGCCCAGTCTGTTGTGATGGTCTACTCTGCTCTGATTGGTCAGATGGCCCAGTCTGTTGTGATTGGTCTACTCTGCTCTGATTGGTCAGATGGCTCAGTCTGTTGTGATTGGTCTACTCTGCTCTGATTGGTCAGATGGCCCAGTCTGTTGTGATTGGTCTACTCTGCTCTGATTGGTCAGATGGCCCAGTCTGTTGTGATTGGTCTACTCTGCTCTGATTGGTCAGATGGCCCAGTCTGTTCAACCACTTTCAGAGCGTGTCTGAAATCAAACACCCATAACCATGACACATATGTGAATTTCAGCTCTGGATCTTCTTCAGCACTGATACACAGTGATGTGAACAGTAACAATAGCGTTTGTTTTTCCATACCAGTTCCAGCTCAGGTCCTCATCCTTCGGAAGTGCATCAAAGTGCATTTGCTTTTGTAGTGCAGAAAAAAAGTGTCTTATCGACATGTCAACAACTTGACTCAAACTCTTACAGTCTCAGCTACAGCTACAATGTTTGAGGATCACATTAGACATTGTTTGCGGGCAGCCGATCGTCTGGCATTATGCAATTTGTTACAAACATACACAGGGAGTCAAACAGCTATTGTGTACCAAATTAAATAAGTACCTTAAAAGACTAGTATTGTAAAATCTGTTTTTTTTTTTTTGGTATCAACTTTTTACATCCCTATAGTAACTACGGTAAGTTTACAGTGGCAAGTTTTCATTAGGTTATTTTACTCTGGATGCATTTGAAGTTATGTTTGCCTCCAGTGTTATTAGACAAAAAGAGGCTGCTCCGCAGGAAAGAAAAACACATCCTCCCAACCCTAGTGTTTTAATGTGTGCCCATATGCCATTCAATGGTTAAGTGAAAGCCGTGCGGCCCTGGCAGTCCCCAGCTGTTGTATCCTGGGTAATTACCAATGCTTAAGGTGGACCACACCTTAGATAAACCCGTAATACTCCTGTCTTTCACAAACATTCCCCCTCCAGCAAGCTCCGACTTGTTTGGCTCATGTGTTTGTGTGTTCGTGTTCAGCATTGGGCTGTGCTGTGGCTAGTTTTCTGTTTAGCCCAAGCAAACAAATCTCAATGTGTTGATCTTTCTGTGATAGCCGGTGTTGAGATTACATGAAGAGACGAAATCCTCTTCACCATCTTCTTTAGGAACCAAACCACGCAAAGACGTATCATTTACACAGCTTAAGCTTCAGAAAGGAAGCAGAATGGCACGGCTTTTTGATAAACATTAGGTGAAACGTGAATGATTACAGGACGCGCAGACAAGTGTGAGAACTCGTCTTCCTGTATCTCACCGAACAGGTGTGCTGTAGTTGTTATAAAGGATACCGATTTAAGCCTTACATTGTGTGGTTTTAAAAAAAAAAGTTTCACCACTCCCCTTGACGTCCTGAAAAGTGCAAGTCTTGAGGTGCGAAGCAAATCGGATGCTAATGTTTTGACTGAGTGAATTCCAGACAGGAACTTCTTAACCCTGAACAGATCAACATCAAAAACATCAGCTTACTCCCAGCATAATAAACGGTTATGTACTAAGTCAGTATTTTTACCTTATGTAGCCCTACACCACAGACCCAATGGTAAAGCTTAATGACATCAAGACTGGATTTGCTTGAAACTGCAAAAACAAGCAGAATATTTACTGTGATGCATTACTTTAGAGCAATACTTCACCCACAAATCAGAATCCTACTGAATTTAGTTTGTTATTCCAAACCCCAAACTTTAGGGACTGGTGCTGTCAAGCTCCTAAAGGACAAAAACACACCATAAACAAAGCCCATTTGAGTTATCTGCAGGGTTATTACAGTTTTGAATTTGTATTTTAAAGGCACAATGTGTAATTTTCACCACTAGAGGTCGCTTTTTTAAAACCAAGGCGTAGCTTGATGACGCCTTGATTTCGCGGAATCATGTGAGTTGTCGTCTTCACCTCTACAGCCACTGGAAAGGAATCAGACGGGACTCAGGCAGAAATCATGTTCATGGATGAGCTAATGTATTAAAGATTTATTAGTGTTACTTAGTGTGAAGCAGGGTGGGGCTGAACGAGGAGCTGGAGCGATTGCTTATGAGAGACGAGCACGACACACGGCTCGAGAGCTTTTATTATGCCACAGACGCCGCTTTCTCTTCTTCCGCTCATGCGTATGTGGGGTAACGCAGCGCTGTTTATCATATTACACACATTTGAGTGTGTTGAAACTTATGTTATAATGCTACTCTGTGTGTTCGCTCAGTGTTACTATGAGCTAGATGGATATTAGGCATGGTATACCATGGTACTCGTGGTAAATCAAGAACACCAGATTTAGAAAAATAAGACTAACTGTGTTGAGCTGGAGAACAATCATTAGTTTCTGTCCATCAATGATCCAAACAGTTGTTTACCTGTCTAATAAAACACATCATATATTAAAGCATCTTTGGTGCTTCCATGGTTTCTACAAAATAAAACCGGAAATAACGAGGGTAATGCGGGTATGATGCCATTGATAGGCGATGGTCTGTGTCCTGGTTAAAATCACTTATTTCTCTGGAATTAAACATTCTTGGAAACATTTGGGATAATGTACGTACACAAGTCAACAAACTATACATCATTGTTCTAGTGGATTTGGGATATTTTAATCCAAAAATCTTACATATTATGCCTTTAGAGGGGCAATTTGTAGAATTCAGAAACCCTTTTTATCAGCGACACCGGTGGCTGTTAAGTGAACTGCAGCCAGCAACTTATCGTTGCTAATGCTCGCACAAGTAATTTACAAGAGACTAGTTTTTATTTGTATTAATAATGTTTTCATTTTATTTTTTTGTTAACGATTATAACACTGGTCTACTAAAATCATATGATAGCTTTGTGTGAAATATAGACTACATTTCATGGTTATTCGCTGATTAATCAACCTGATCTAATTTTACTAGCTAGCGATTTCAATTTGTAATGTTTATTTTTTATTTGTTATAGAGCGTCTTAGACAGTACAGTTTGTTTCAACGCAGCTTTACAGTGCTAGATTATTTTTTACAAAAAACAATCATGATGGTCCATCCTTAAACCTAACTATCAGTTGGCCGAAAGCAGATTGTACAAAAGTGTACAAATTCATAAGATATAGCCACCAAATCGCCAAAATGTAAAATAGTTGCAGATAGTCATGAGAGTGTCTGGATGTTTCCCACTCTGGTGCACTTTTATTAACAGACATTTAGGTCAAGAATAGCATTTCAAAGTGAGTAAAATATTAAACAGACCCCAATGGAGGACCTTAGCGCACCCCCCTCATAACAGCAGCTGGGACAATGATGTCCTGCCAGCAACGGCCCCGATTCAAACGAGATTAGGATAATGTTTAGAGATTATTTATCAAATGCCAACGGTGTGTACAGTACGTACACATTTCCTTCAAACCAATTTTGTCCTGGAAGGGAGGAGACCCTTGTTTATTGAGGGATATTCCACATCCTCTCCTATGAATGCTCTCCATTCTCAAAAAAACAGTTCTGTCATGAAGCCAAACAATACCCAACAATAATTGGAAATGATAAGTGATGAAATGTGATTTGTCCAAGCGCAGGAGTTGGCGCTCCCCTAGCTCGCAGCGCAATACAGCATAGCCAGACAGGAAAGCCCACAATCAACTGCAGTAAACACACAATACTCATAGTGAGAGACGCAGCTTAAATCCTGGCGTTACCTTACCTCTATGCAGACTACCTGTTTGTTTGGCGGGTTCACCAAAAGAACATGAAAAGGAAGTGCGCTCTGTGAATCGACCCGGCTGAACAATTGCCACTCGATTCTGGTTTAATGTGTTTTTGTTTCGTTAATCGTCGCCCTAATCCAAACAGAGGATCCAGACAGGGCCCACCCAGGTGAGAAGGGTGAAAGTTATAAAGGAAATAGATGCAGCTGCCTGCTTCTAGAAATGACAAAGATAACACAATAGGCATGTGTGTACACTTTTACTATGGGAATCCTTGCAGCTCAAAGCCCTGGGCTGCTTTGACAAATAGTTTGCTTGTTTGCGATTGTGCGTGAGTGAGTGACATAGACACACAGGGGTGGAGACCGTGAGCGAGGTTCTCGCTATTATCTTCTGTGCTATTTGATGTCTCGCTTCCTCTCGGCTTACGGGCCACTCGTGTTGGGCTAGATCCAAGGTTTTCAATCGGGGGTCTGCAAGGGAAACCGCAGAGCTCTTGCTCAAAAGTGTACACACCCCTCGCAGAATCTGTCAAAATGTGAATTATTTGAACAAAAGAAGAAGGATCATACAAAATGCATGTTCTTTTTTATTTAGTACTGTCCTGAATACGATATTTTACATAAAGATGTTTACATATAGTCCACAAGAAAAGACATAGCATGATTTTTTTTTTAAAGCTTATGAACCCTTGACTCTTAACACCGTGTGTTGTTCCTGATGATCCACGGCTGTGTGTTTTGTGATGGTTATTCCTAAGTCTCTTGTTTGTCCTGATTAGTGAAACTGACCGACGTTCTTCAGAAAAATCCTCCAGGTCCTGCACATTCTTCAGTTTTCCAGCATCTTTTGCATATTTGAACCCTTTCCAGCAGTGACTGTTTGATTTTGAGATCTGAGCACGATTGAGGGACTCAAACACAACTATTAAAAAGGTTCAAACATCCACTGATGCTCCAGAAGGAAGCATGGAAAAAGACTATTTGTGCCATAGTAAACATGGTAAATATCCATATTTAGTGCCGTATATTTTGTCATAAAGCAAGCAAGGTTTCTCTGGAGCTTCTTCTGTTTCTCTGACTGAAAATATAACTTTTGGTACTGTCACTGGAGAGAGTGCTAAAGCTCTCCAGGTTATATTTTGATCATTCTTTCTAAATGTGATGTAAACACTTTCCTGTGACTACAAATAAACAGAAATGACTGTAAATACCACTTTATTTCTGTGTGACTAATGTGCAATCTTGACACAGATTAATTCATTGTGATCAATGTATCACTTATAATTGTAAAACTGTGGTAAACTTGTGTGACGTTGCTCCAGAGAGGCTTTTAGTGAAGCGCTGTGGAGCTTCTGGTCCAGCGGTGGAAACACAGTGTGGGTTTGGGCTCGGTGCGACAGGTCTGAGGCTATTAGCCCTGAAAGCCCTGACTCGCACTGGCCCCGTGGAAACAGTGGAAACACGGCTACTGAAAGCTCATTTTTTGGTGCGATATCAAGCTCAAATTTGGAAAAACAACTTGTTTAGATTTATGGCTTTGGTTTTCTTGCAATTTTAGAGTAATTTTTTTTATCTAAAAATTGAAAATAGTATTTTTGTGCATTTTCATAACAGTAAAGTAAAATTCGTTAACTTTTTTTTAAGTGACCTTTTTCATTCTTTTTACTTCAGCAATAATCTGCCAAGTGTCGTCTTTAAAAAGAGATCAAATCTTAAGTTTGTCCTTAAGATTTATTTAAATTGTAAATGTAATTTTCAGGTCTATGCTCAAAAAGTGAATACATGGATTATAAATACTGCATAAATATAATTTAGTACTGTAAGTCCCCTAAAAAAATACAAAGTATTAAATAAAAAACATTATCAAACTAAAATATAGTACATTTATTTCAATCGCTTCAGTCATTTTTGACAAACCTCTGAGCTGTTGTACCCACTTATTTGAAAAAAAAAAGGCATCAAGTGCGAGTGCAGTTACTTTGTTTTCCATTGATTGTTAACACAGCTAAAAAAACATTTAGTCACACACCAGTAGCCATTGGGGCCATTCAACACACTCCCTTTTCAACCCAACCCAGAATCTCTCACATAACTGTAAATCGCAGCTATTTGATAATCACATATTACATTCCACTCAAAACTCTGTAATGACTTTCATTCTCGTCGATGATTGCTGGAGTTCTGTCTTGATTGCCACCTGATTTGAGTGGCAGTCTTCATGGGGGAGGCCGATAAACATCTTCTGGGTTTCTGTTCATTTGCTGCAGTGACTCTGAAGAAGGAAGGGGGCGGTGAGGTGTTTTGTTTGGAACATGCAGCCAGGATACGGTAGAGCCACCATACCTCAAATTCAAAGGTAGGTAGATCAAAGACTTCACATTTGCAGGGTCCGTCTGAAGACGATAGAGCTGCAGGCATGCATGGGCCAACCTGCAGTAGCAGCACAGGAAACAACACCTGAGGAAACAACACGATTGTGTGATAAAAGCCTCGCGGTAAGGAGCTGAAGACTGCCCTCTGCATGTCGGTGTGTATTAGAGAATTTTGCCTGCGATGGGTGTCATTGGGTGTAAGTTGCAATGATTGGATTTGAAATCAGTTGGGTTCACTTATGCAGAATTGTGTTTTTTAAAGACTGCCTATACTTCTATGGAAAGTGATGGAAAAAGTAGTTTGGTCACACAGGACTGCTGTCTCAAAAACCCACAAAATGTGAATCAGAGGCCCTGTTTACACCTGACAAAGTTTTCATTGTAGGTCAACCGGCAGTCAGCATCGCACTGGTTCCCTCGACAAAAACCCAATAGGATTTTCCCATAGACTTTTGGATTATCACTAAAAACAAGCTCTAGGATCAACAAAAGTATACTTGCATGTTTTGTCCATCAAGATAATTATCACAGATGAACTGAATTTTGAAGCCTAAATGCAGTCGCCAGAAGTAAAAAGCTAAAGGTAAGCTATAAACGTCTTGAGCTTGTGTTCACCACAGACCTTATTTCAGCCATTTTAACAAAATCCCATTTTTAAAAAAACATTGACTTTGGGACGAGGGAACTGGAAGTGCTAAAATGCTAACTCGCTTCCGCGTTTTGGCCCAACAGGGTCTAAAACGTTTTGAGCTTGTTCATTTCCAGTGGAAAACGCATTCAACAGGATTGCTTTCGTAGTGTAAACGCTCATGTGGCCGAATGCACTGGAACAGCCTCTAAAAGACCCCCTTCTCTTCGCCCACTGACCTAATGCGCAAACATTATGGAAAGAGGTCATAGCACACGGGATTTAAAATTTGACCCAAGTTTGGTTTGAAGACAAAAATATACCAAGCACAATGTTCTCTCGCCATTTCCGATTTCTAACACACACTCACAATTTACAGAAACTAAAGCTGCTGCTCTCTGTCGTCTCCGGACGTGTTTATACATAAATTGCACAAGCTTATTTTATCCATTAGACCGAAAGATCTGGAAAACAACAAAAACATACATTTACTTGCCCATAGACCCTCTCCTTGAAGAAATCAGGACAGAAGTGGTCGAAAGAGGACAAAAGAGATTGATTAAAACACCAGGTGAAAATGGGAATGTGTCTCCCTCGTCTAATTGTGATCCAATCAACCAAAACACATCTCAATTCAAGGTGTAAACAGGGCCCAAATGTACAGTCAACATTCACAATGTAAATTTCATTATGACCAATACCAATTTGCTTCCCCATCCTTTTCAGAACTCTTTAAAGAAAGTCCTGATTTTCCCCCTCATAATTACATTGTAATTTTGTACATGTGCAGTCATCTAGAAACTATGATCATTGCGACATGACTCAAAGAGCTATAACTGCCTAGTTTGTGGTGTTTGGCTGTAGATTTGGCACCCTTTCTTGTGGAACAAGAGTTCCCAATAAGTGGTTCTGCGTGTGTGGGTTGGTGACGGTCTAGCTGGATTAGAGCTGCTATGCTCTGATTGCTCCCACCTGTCAACAGGGTTAACCTCCCGCTTCTGTTAGGTGCACTTAGCCGTGCAAAACTTTCAGCTCCGACAGGCAAGCAGCCCTCGATCTGCCCTACCCCATACCCCATCCAGACCTACCCGAACCTGCCCCCCAACAGTCAAACCCTAGTCAGCCCATGCACTAAATGTACCATTTTTACAGGCCTGGACACTATATCCACTAATGGAATTAAATAAATCTTGAGCCTCTTCAAAGGCATAAAACCTCTTGCAAATTCCAAGCATTAAATTGAGAAGGCTAACGCTTTTTTGTGGCCACAAAGATTAATTTCAGCCCACTCGTGGCTTTGCTACAGCCTGTGTAACCCTTGCGAAAAGATCGGTGGTATTTTTAGACCTGGTTGCAAAGGTACCGTCTTACCAAAGCAGTCCATACTCGAGTAGATGACCGTATGTCAAATTCTGTCCTTTGATCCAGCAGCCACGATTCCCAGGGGATTTTTTTTTTTGCTTCAAAAATAGCATGCCTCTGTTGAGTAACACAGAATTACCTCCCCTGCGTAAACCTTGTGCGTTATCGCTAGGTGCATTTATCTTCAAATTTAACCCTAGATCAGTGGAGGGATTGGGAAGGGAAACTAGATTGGCATCTCTCTGTGTGGTCCGGAGTGAGTCTCTGTGCAGCTGCCTGAGGGAACTGCACCTCTGCACGCTTCACTACCTTCACCCCTCCTGCTCAGCCCCTCCGGCCGCCTCAACCAGCCCGTCAACAGGAAGCCAGTCTCACCTAAGCCTCTGAGGATAAAAAATCCTCACTCATGATTTGAGACAAGTTTTTGCAGTTCTCTCCTAAATTATTCTGCATTACGAAGGGGTGATGTTAGTCATTGATGTTACAGCAGTTTGTAAAGGTAACTAAGAAATCAAGAAACCTATTTTATGAGTTTACACACTGTTACATTGACATGTACAGGTATAATCAATCTATAATCGTTTCCCAGCCTGGGGTAAGTCGCTTGCATGGGTTACTTGGCATTGCACTGTAAACCCTAATGCTCAAAATAATTAATTGGTTTGAGTAGGGTAAACTCTAATTAAACAAATTAGTTCAATCAAATACATTTTTATGAGTATTTCGAACTTTCTTTTTCTTTTGAGTTCACAAAACTTTTGACACATTTAAAAATTTTGATGACCTATTGACCTATTATGGATTTTTGAAAGTTCCCTTTCATGTAATGTGTAACAGTTCTGAATGAAAACATCCTGCACAATTTTTTATCTGAAAGTGCAGCATATTCAAAGTTACTGTCTCTCAAATGTAAGAGTCGATTAAATTAATCGTTTTTCAAACTAGTCACAAGCCATTTCGTTGTGATCAACACAGTGTTAAGAACCGAGGGTTCATATATTTTTGAACAGAGTCATTTTTTATAGTCTTGTGTATCGTATATATCATATTCAGGACAGTACTAAATAAACAATAACATGCATTTTGTATGATCCCTCTTATTATGTTAAAATAATTCAAGGGGTTCATAAACTTTCAAGCAGCACTGTATGTTAAATACTGTCGTACCATTCATCAATTATTATGCTATGCTAATACTATCACAGCATTTGTTACCAATTAGTAAGTTAGCATTTACTAAATCAGCTAGCCACGTATACACTACTAAAATATTTAAGTTGCAATTACATGATAATTTTAAGGTAAATGAATGATTTAGCTTAATCAAATATTTTGAGTTGGAAGAAATTAAAATGTATGAATGCAAAATAAAAATATGCCAATTCTGCTTAATTAAACTTTTAATTTCTTAAACTTAAAAATGTTGATGTACCTGATTACCACAATCTTTTTTTTTTTTTTTTTTTTACTTATCTGGGTTTACAGTGTATAAGTTATTTGTAATTGCATCTTTTACTTCCTTTTTTAAAGACAAATCCAGTTGAGGTGTCAGTGAAGGGGTACTTGAGCTTTACTGATAGGGGCAAAAACATGTTGGCCGGAAGAAACTAACAGACTTATGCTATCAGTTTCACAAGTTGAAAAGTACAGGTATGCATGGTTTTCATAGATATTCATAGAAATATCAAATATCTCAGAACCACATTGTTTGCACTTTTAGGGGGGAATCAACCTATGACTTGAGACTGGCGCAACACATGTGTTTTTCAGCTAGTTTCAGGAGCAGTTATCATTTTCACGTCCTGCGCCATGTTGTTAAAATAGCAAATGAACTTGCCCATGGGTGTGACCAGGTGTGTTCAGGCGCATTGTTGGCGCGTTGCTATTTGGAAGAACTGGAAATGACCACAGTATTTTTCTGTGTTATTTAAAGGGCACGTTAGTAATATGAGCCTATAAGCGGTGTACAGCGTGCGTTCACTCTGCTTATTACACACACAGGGATGCGCAGCAGCACACACACATGTAAATATAAAAAATAAAAGTAATGGCTCTCTGGAAAAGCGTTCAGTCTTTCCAGACGCATGTAAATAGCGAATCCTCCATGGCGCGAGCGCAACTGGCTTTTAAAAGGGATGGGAAGATGATACTCTGATTGGTTTATTCCATGTTACGCCTGAAACACACCCATGACTCATTAAGACACTAGGTACCACACTGCTGGACCACCCCGGCCGTTTTTTCGTTGTTAAACTAGCAAAAGTGCATTCAGACACGCCCTAAGTGCACCTGCGCCATGAGCTTTAGACCATGCGCTCAGATCGTTAAAACAGGGCTCCTAGAGTTGACTCTGCACAGGATAAGAGAAACTAAACTTTAGATTTCAGAAACAACTGCTAACTGTAATTGCATGCTGAAAAAATATTACCATTACCAACATTCAAACTATATTCTTTTTTAAAATGTCTTTCCACATGAGCAGCCTTATTTCATCATGGCAGGAGTAACTGGCTTCTTAGACAATTCGAACACGAGTCAATGTTAGCAAGGCCAAGTGCACCTGGCGAGCAGCTCACACTTACCCAATAAGCAGGGGAACGGTGGGATGAAATTGTACGTAGTGGGATTTTTAAGCACCTGAGCATTGCAGAGAAATGACTCGCTCCTTGTCTTGGATTTGATCGGCGTAATGAGTTTTCGACCACCAGCCTAAGCCACTCAGATAGGGGGACAATTTTTAACGTCTAATCTAATGCAACTGGCTGTGCTTTAGAGCCACAGCATTCTCATTTACATACCGCTAAGCCTCTTTGAAAGCCCTGAGTGCAGCAGAAAAGATATCTGACCTCTGGATGGGCCACAAAAAAATTGCATTGGCCTCCTCATAACATGGGGATTAATCACACATATGATTACACATTAAATTACCTGGGCTGTGTGCGTTTGTGCTGTGCTTTGGTGTCAGCATGTTAAGGGTTTTCAAAAAAGTTCGTTGCAACTACTTCCTAAAAAAAAAATCCTTGTAACCAATTGGTTTTTGACTGATATAGACTGACATTCTGCCTGGCTTACCCTTTTCTTTACAAAAAGGACAGATTAAGACAATCCGTTGCAAGCCACCTCGACTTTGCAAGGTGCTTTAGGACTAAGAGCAAAGAGGATTTCTCTGGTGCAGATGCTGAGGAATCTCGCAGCATTAGTTTTGCCCACCTGGAAGTGCACACCAGACCACACCAACCCTCCCCTTTGTTTACTAGCTTAGTGACCATCATCCCCAGCCTTGATAATAACAACCCTGATATAGATATCACTTAGCAGCAGTATGTTTTTCTCTCAAACACACACACACACTCATTTTTAGAGGAATGTGTAAGATTAGAGCCCACTCTTGGCCTCGTCCCTTGTCTCATTAGAAACCTACACTTGAGTCAGACGTCCCACATCAAAGAGCAAAAGCTCATGCAGGATCTAATCCAGAGATTGCAGAAATCCCTCTCCCCCTTATCAGCAGCACCTTCAACACGTAAACCCAACTTATTTGGGTATTTACACACACAAATCATCCAACGTTTAAGTCACTTTCTTATGTAAGCTGTTTTTTTGCAAAACTTGCCTTTCGTCTGGATATCGGATGATGACTTATCAGACAGGTAAAATGGATTTTAAACTTGGGGTAAGTTAATACAGCCTATTGTCGCCACTGCATCTCAACAAACATATGTTTTGGCCGCTTGGTCCTCCCAATGTGGACTGCCATAGGGTTTATGACTGGCCGTTGGTGACATTAATGGGCAGTAGTATTGTTTGGCTTGCTTGATTTATTCCCTTTGGGCTAATGTTCTTGAGACAAGGCCTGCTGCTCCTTTTACTCGGCCCCTCAAGAACAAAGTGACAGCTGCAAGACTTGCCACGGCCTTCATGTCAACACAACCTTCAATGGACGCTCTGAACGCTGACAAGCTATCCCAAAAGAGGTTTTGTACAGCAACTGTGTAACATAATCCAGGCATTTTTACATGAAGGTAATGGGAAATCACGTAACAACAACTCACCCTACCCTCTCAATGATAAACCAGAATGTATGGCCCCAAACGGTGTGGATGGTGTTATGGAATAAGTGAAGAACCAGCCGGCCCCAGTCCAATCTGTCGAGGTGACCCGTGTGCCCGCTGTCCTGTGCCAGTCGGCCATTTACGCCACACAGGCCCCACTCTCAATCAACAGTTTATCTCACCCACTTACCCCCGGCCAGGCAGATGGCACAGCCCGCTATGCCAGAAGAGCAAGCCAGCCTCACACCAATAACCGGAATAGTAAATGAGTTAGCTGTATGCACATGGCATTAGTGTCTACTTGACCTGTTTGGAAAGTTTCACGATAGTCCCACCAATCGAGCCAACTTTCGCCCACTGAGGAGGTGTTTGTGGGAGGCCCAACAAAAGGGGGTCTGTAAATAAATATTCTTTAGAAGGAGTCAAAGCCTCCAAAATGGCTTTTGTTTCTAGAGGCCAAGTGCCCACTAAGCCGAGAATCGCTCAATACAATTTGTTTTTTAAGTGATGAAGATATTGTTGCCCTCCAGAAGGCAGGACATTTGTGACGTTTCCAGGAGGCCATATGTTATTTTGGACTCCTCGTCTATAGCAGACCCTAAAATAAGAAAAACTCACATATGAGTTACTCTTAAATAATAGACATGTTTTGTTTTGTTTTGTCTGAGGAGAACATTTTGCTTAAAACCATTGTGCCTGGGTTTGTTGACCAAAGATAAATCACATAAATATTTGTATTGACATATATATATATAAAGGAATTATTACCAAATGTTTCTACGAGTAAGCTATGTAAAAAGTATGTGATTATTAATTGTGTGATTATTAATACAAAAATAAAATAACATTTTGGTCTGATATCACTGTTAACTCACTGCAAGAGTCAGGACTGAACTCAAAAGATATGAAGTCCACATATACTGAACTACAGATCGACGGAAATATCTTTTTAACGTCTGTTGTGTTTCCCTGTCAGTTATGAAAGAAATGTGTGTGGCCCAACTACATAATTGGTTAAAACTGTAATGCATTGTCAATTACCTGAACGTCTCCCTGTAACAGGTATATACACGCACACACACACACACACACACACACACACACACACACACACACACACACACACACACACACACACACACAAGCGCGCGCACACACGTCTGATTTACTGTCTTTGTAGGGACTTAATGGTTTTTATACTGTACAACCTGTATATTCTCTCCCCTTACACGAACTCTACCCCTAATCTACCCATCACACAAAACTACTAGCATTTTTACATTTTCAACAAAAAAAACTAATTCTGTATGATATACAGATCCTTCAAAAAAAAATGCATATTGTGATAAAAGTTCATTTTTTTTCATAATCTAATGATAAAAATTTAACTTTCATATATTTTAGATTCATTGCACACCAACTGAAATATTTCAGGTCTTTTATTGTTTTAATACTGATGATTTTGGCATACAGCTCATGAAAACCCAAAATTCCTATCTCAAAATATTAGCATATCATGAGACGGTTCTCTAAACGAGCTATTAACCTAATCATCTGAATCAACTAATAACTCTAAACACCTGCAAAAGATTTCTGAGGCTTTTAAAAACTCCCAACCTGGTTCATTACTCAAAACCGCAATCATGGGTAAGACTGCCGACCTGACTGCTGTCCAGAAGGCCATCATTGACACCCTCAAGCGAGAGGGTAAGACACAGAAAGACATTTCTGAACCAATAGGCTGTTCCCAGAGTGCTGTATCAAGGCACCTCAGTGGGAAGTCTGTGGGAAGGAAAAAGTGTGGCAAAAATGCTGCACAACGAGAAGAGGTGACCGGACCCTGAGGAAGATTGTGAGAAGGACCGATTCCAGACCTTGGGGACCTGCGGAAGCAGTGGACTGAGTCTGGAGTAGAAACAGACTTTTGAACCAGAAACAGCGGCAGAAGCGCCTGACCTGGGCTACAGAGAAGCAGCACTGGACTGTCGCTCAAATTTTGCATGTCATTCGAAATCAGGTGCCAGAGTCTGGAGGAAGACTGGGGAGAAGGAAATGCCAAAATGCCTGAAGTCCAGTGTCAAGTACCCACAGTCAGTGATGGTCTGGGGTGCCATGTCAGCTGCTGGTGTTGGTCCACTGTGTTTTATCAAGGGCAGGGTCAATGCAGCTAGCTATCAGGAGATTTTGGAGCACTTCATGCTTCCATCTGCTGAAAAGCTTTATGGAGATGAAGATTTGGTTTTTCAGCACGACCTGGCACCTGCTCACAGTGCCAAAACCACTGGTAAATGGTTTACTGACCATGGTATTACTGTGCTCAATTTGGCCTGCCAACTCTCCTGACCTGAACCCCATAGAGAATCTGTGGGATATTGTGAAGAGAAAGTTGAGAGACGCAAGACCCAACACTCTGGATGAGCTTAAGGCCGCTATCGAAGCATCCTGGGCCTCCATAACACCTCAGCAGTGCCACAGGCTGATCGCCTCCATGCCACGCCACATTGAAGCAGTCATTTCTGCAAAAGGATTCCCCACCAAGTATTGAGTGCATAACTGAACATAATTATTTGAAGGTTGACTTTTTTTGTATTGAAAACACTTTTCTTTTATTGGTCGGATGAAATATGCAAATTTTTTGAGATTTTTCCTTCCCACAGACTTCCCACTGAGGTGCCTTGATACAGCACTCTGGGAACAGCCTATTGGTTCAGAAATGTCTTTCTGTGTCTTACCCTCTCTCTTGAGGGTGTCAATGATGGCCTTCTGGACAGCAGTCAGGTCGGCAGTCTTACCCATGATTGCGGTTTTGAGTAATGAACCAGGCTGGGAGTTTTAAAAGCCTCAGGAATCTTTTGCAGGTGTTTAGAGTTAATTAGTTGATTCAGATGATTAGGTTAATAGCTCGTTTAGAGAACCTTTTCATGATATGCTAATATTTTGAGATAGGAATTTAGGGTTTTCATGAGCTGTATGCCAAAATCATCAGTATTAAAACAATAAAAGACCTGAAATATTTCAGTTGGTGTGCAATGAATCTAAAATATATGAAAGTTTAATTTTATCATTACATTATGGAAAATAATGAACTTTTATCACAATATGCTAATTTTTTTTTTTTTTAATAGATACCTCAATTTTGGTCCCAACGGTCCCCATGTTATTAAGTAATGAATTGAAAAAATACGTTTTGTGAACTTGACAATTCTACATAACTTAATTTTTCAATTACGCATGAAGTTTGTTTACTTAAAACATTGCATTAAAAATTATTTGTTATTAATAATTATATAATTACTATTTATTACATTAAAAATGGTAACAATGTGTAACAATACATGACCTTAACACTTCGTTAATTTAATCAAATAGTTTGCAATATAAAAGCGTATGATTGTAATTATGTGGCAGAAACAAGCTTCCATACACTTTATCAGTTGTTTTTACTATAACTTTAGAATTACAAAAAAGTAAAAGTGTTTTCTTGAGAGGGATCTTGTATATTCTACCTTCATAGTAGATACTCTTTGTCTCTGGGCATTCGGGTGCATGATTTTTGAATTCATCCATTTATTACTTTATTTAATTATATTAAATATTTAGTTTTTGTCAGGAAACAATTTGTCTCTAAAACTATTTTGAAACATATAAGTAAGGTGTTAAATCAAAAGGTATATTTAAATTCAGTCAAGCGTGTCCAAAGCTGGTAGTGTAATTATATTTGAGTGCTTATGAACTGTCAAGTCTTATAAAATACCTGTGAATGATTCATTTCTGAATGTTACATGACATCATTTGATTCAGTCTGAGAAGTTGGAGTCCAAGATTTTAATGTTGACCTTCTTTAAAGAAACAATCCAGACCAATTGCCGTGTCTCCCAGAAACACACGTCGGTTGGGACATAGACTTCCCTCACTCTCACACACACACACACACACACACACACACACACACACACACACACACACACACACACACACACACACACACACACACACACACACACACACACACACTCATTCAAACTCATCTTCAGCGTCTGTCAGGAGAGAGATAGTTTGTGAGCACTTGGCTGAAGAGGTAATTACACTTATCTTTTGTCAGTCTTTGTCTCAGTGCAACCGAGTCTGCTTCAGGAACAGAGACGTGAAGTCTTTGTGCGGGGAGAGAGAGGGACCCGGGGCCGAGGCCCCACAACACTCCACCTGCCAGCTGTTCCCCGCGGCCTGCAGGAGCCCGTCAGCGCGCTCCAGCCTATCACAGCCATCGCTCGGCGGCACACACAATAGACCCGTTTACTAAGACTGAAGCTGTCTCCCCTGTTTAATGACTATGGGAAGAAAGCTGTGGCTACTGTACCGGTTCCTCATGGGTAATTTTTAAATGAACATTTCTTCTAAAGGAACTTTGCCGCCTTTCTTGTAGACTGTATGCCTGAAAAATATAGTCAGAGACTGACTTTCAAAAATAAACCAACCTTGAGATTTAGCCACTGATGTAAAAATGAGACATTTTCATTGGTTTCATTGATTGTTGAAATGATCTCGATTATTTTGAGCTGTCTCAATCTCTTTGTGAAAGTAAAAGGCATTGCATAAAGGGTTTTGATTTTACCTTTACTGGCACAAAAATAGTGCCTTTTGTTCCCGGTCATGCCTTGAAAAAGGCTGAATGGTTTCTGCTTAGGCCACTGATTAAAATACACAATCATTCATCTCTTTATTCATGTAAACAACTTCTCTCAACTTGGAGACTTCGGTCAGACAGTTTTCACAGCAATTTCTAAATCAATGCCACAAACCTTCAGAATGAAAATATCTTTCTATCTCAATTGTCTCATGAACGTGAGTGACTGATTCCTTCATCTGTAGTTCAGAATCTGGTCATGACTTTTGCAGTGAGTAAAACGCAAAAAAATGGTGCGTTTTCTTTGGTTTTTGAGACATTTTTAATTACCAATCACATACTTTTTTATATACTCTTAGAAATATATGGTAATCATTTATATATTATAATATACAATATAATATATAATATAATTATATTGTATATTATTTATGTATTATAATGCACTTTATAATTAAGTTTCTTTATTATATATTATAAAATGTTTTATAGTGCATCATACACTGATCAGACTCAGGCATAACATTATGACCTAATATTTTGTTGGTCCCCATTGCAGCCAAAATAGCCCTGACCCGTTGAGGCATAGACTCCTCTAGACCCCTGAAGGTGTGCTGTGGTATCTGGCACCAAGATGTTAGCAGCAGATCCTTTAAGTTCTGTAAGTTGCGAGGTGGGGCCTCCATGGATTGGACTTGTTTGTTCAGCACATCCCACAGATGCTCGATTGGATTGAGATCTGGGGACTTTGGAAGCCAAGTCAACTCCTCAAACCTGTTGTTGTGCTCCTCAAACCATTCCTGAACCATTTGTGCTTTGTGTCAGGAGCATTATCCTGCATGGTCCAGTTCTGATGCTCATGTGCCACTGTTGGTGCTTTCGGCGGGGTCAGGGGTCAGCATGGGCACCCTGACTGGTCAGCGGCTATGCCGCCCCATACACAACAAACTGTGATGCTCTGTGTATTCTGACACCTTTCTATCAGAACCAGCATTAACTTCTTGAGCAGTTTGAGCTCCAGTAGCTCGTCTGTTTGATCGGACCACACGGGCCAGCCTTCGCTCCCCACGTGCATCAATGAGCCTGGGCCGCCCATGACCCTGTGGCCGGTTCTCCACTGTTCCTTCCTTGGAGCACTTTTGATAGATACACTCAAAACATTTATTTGTTGAATTTACTTAAAAAACATGGTCAAGTGGTTCCACACAACTATATTGAGTAAGTTTTACAATAACAATTTAGTTATATGAACAAAAGAATGTCAAGTAAAGCTGACAAAATTTCTTTAAGTAATACAAACCATTTGCATTTGTCACTGTTACATAATATTTATATGTGTAGTTTACTTTATAATGTTATGTTACATTTATAAAAGTTTGTTTTGCTAGGTGAACGATCGATTTAATTAACCTTATTAAATTAACTACTTCTACTACAAGTGAATGTTTAAAAACTAAATAAAAAAATAACTTAATTGAGGGCAGAACGTCCATCCAATAAATGTGTGTCTATGAGTGCTCACAGCCTAAACACAGGCACCGCTCTTCTGCATAATGCTAACCATAATTACAGAAACTCCTCTAAATGTCAACATAACTGAACATCAAACACTAACATAAACTGAAAACATCTTTTCTTTTACTGAAAAACACAAAATAACACTTGAATCATTAAATTTACTCTCCTAATTTTTAGTAGAAACAACTCAGTAAACTTAGGTTAATTTAGTTACATGAGTTTTTTAAGTAATGTGAACAAATATGATTTGAGTGCAACTAACAACAGTGCAAGTTTATTTTTTTGAGTGTACTGACCACTGCAGACCGGGAACACCCCACAAGAGCTGCAGTTTTGGAGATGCTCTGACCCAGTCGTCTAGCATTCACAATTTAGCCCTTATCAAACTCGCTCAAATCCTTACGCTTTCCCATTTTTCCTGCTTCTAACACATCAACTTTGAGGACAAAATGTTCACTTGCTGCCTAATATATCCCACCCACTAACAGGAGCCGTGATGAAGAGATCATCAGTGTTATTCACTTCACCTGTCAGTGGTCATAATGCTATGCCTGATCAGTGTGTGTGTGTTTGTATGTGTGTGTGTGTGTGTGTGTGTGTGTGTGTGTGTGTGTGTGTGTGTATATATAATGTCTTATAAGTATAATAACACCTTTATAACACTTTACATTTATATTTAGGTCAAAACAGGTGTTAAGGTGATGTAATGAAACAAAAATAAGCATAGATTAAAACTGATTAAGTTGCAGATAATTAGACATTAGCAGATAACTTGCATTTGAGTGAAAAGTTTAATTGAAAAATGCTGCCTTTCAGAATGCCAGCACTCCAGATGACATGAGCAAAACCTGATGACCCACGCATGACGGCATCTTGTGCTTCCATCAAGCAGGGACATTTGACCTTTTGCTCAGAGTCACACATTTCTTCATTAGTGCCTTAGAAATTGTGCAGAATCTCAGATATCTCTGTTAAATTTTTCACAATCCTTAAACTATCTCTTTATTTCCAGGTAAAAATTTAATCCACGATTTTCAGCGTGGCCTCAGACTTTTGGATGCCACTGTATACCTTGACATAGAAAAATCAACATTTGCTTCACACCGTATTCAAATGTGGAATTTTAGCTTTTAATAAGGAACTGAAATTAGAATGTCGGCATATTTTACATATTTAAAAAAAAAAAGACAAACCATGTGCAAATTCATAAGTAGACACAATTACTGAGTATTTTCTCTCTAAAACTACAGTGAACCAAAGACACGGTTTGAAATCACTGGGTTTTTTTAATATATATTTTTATGTTGAAATGAAACATCGGGTACATTTATCATAATAGTGGGTGAATTATGTATATGATGTATATTATGATGTTATGATGAGCTATATTCCTTTCTCCACTGACAATCTGATGTTTAAAGTGTTTCTACGGATGCTGATTGTTAGAAGTCGGACTGAGATGGCGAACAGGAACATGGTTTGTGTAACATTGGCAACACATTATTAGCTGTTTGATAACGTAATGAAGCAAAAGGCTAATTACATTAATTACCGCTATGTGTCCGACGTTGTAGAGAGCGATACTTAAAACGCATTACCACTCTAATGCATCGACTTGTAAACAAGCCTGTATGAAGGAGTGGAGGCGGGTATAATTTGCATATTCATAGATCCATGTATACTAAATGAAGCAAGGCAAGGGATACAATTATTGACCTTAAAATCATGTACACTAAAAAAATTGTGCAGAAACTATTTTCACTCAGAAATTGCTCAGTAATATTCTTAAAGGGATAGTTCACCCAAATTCTGTCATTGATTATTAACCCAAACCCGTTAGACCTTCGTTCATCTTCTGAACACAAATTACAAAATTGTAATAAATTTATGCAACTACCACTTTCAAGCCCCAGAAATTCACAGTTCTTCATGGGAGTGGACGTAGCTAATGAGATACACAATATTGCCAAAAGTTTTGGGACGCCTGCCTTTACATGCACATGAACTTTAATGACATCCCATTCTTAATCCGTAGGGTTTAATATGGAGTCGGCCCACCCTTTGCAGCTATAACAGCTTCAGCTTTTCTGGGAAGGCTTTCAACAAGGATTAGGAGTGTGTTTATGGGAATTTTTGACCATTCTTCTAGAAGCACATTTGTGAGGTCAGGCACTGATGTTGGACGAGAAGGCCTGGCTCGCAGTCTCCGCTCGAATTCATCCCAAAGGTGTTCTATCGGGATGAGGTCAGGACATTAAGAGTTCCTTTCACTGGAACTAAGGCGCCAAGCCCAACCCCTGAAAAACAACCCCACCCCATTATCCCCCCTCCACCAAACTTTACACTTGGCACAATGCAGTCAGGCAAGTCCTGTTCTCCTGGCAACAGCAAACCCAGACTCATCCATGGGATTGGCAGACAGTGAAGCGTGATTGGTCACTCCAGAGAACACGTCTCACTGCTCTAGAGTCCAGTGGCGGCGTGCTTTACACCACGCTTAGCAATGACTCTGCAAAAAGTTGGTGACTTCTGTGCACTGTGACCCTCAGCATGCGCTGACCCCGCTCTGTGATTTTACATGGCCTATCACTTCATGGCTGAGTTGCTGTTGTTCCCAATTGCTTCCACCTTTTTATAATCCCAGTAACAGATGAGCGTGGAATATTTAGTAATGAGGAAATGTCAGGAATGGACTTATTGCACAGGTGGCAACCTATCCCGGTCCCACGCTTGAGTTCACGGAGCTCCTGAGAGCGAGCCATTCTTTCACAAATGTGTGTAGATACACCTGTGGCCATGAAGTGATTGAACACCTGAACTCAGTGATTTGGAGGGGTGTCCCGATACTTTTGGTGCTCGTTGCGACTCGGAATTTTTAGTACAGCATCATGGGTTATGTAGTTTCTCACCACAAATTCCAATAGTAAACATGATTATCCTAAAAAAATAAGCTGAAATAATGCAGGCTGACGGTTTCAGTGGAAACAAATACCACGGGTAAACAACCTTGTAGCTCAAAGTAGGGCTGTCTTTTAAGGTTTATAAGTTGTCATTAAAAATCAATATCCCTATGGAGAAAATGAATGGAATTTTAACTTCCAGAACCGACTGTTGCACTCTAATACAAAAAGCATCTAGTAACACTGAATTAAACATGACATTTTGAAGTAGAAGGACTGAAATTGTATTTTCCTGTATAACGGAGTCCAATACATATATATATATATATATATATATATATATATATATATATATATATATATATATATATATATATATATATATATATATATATATATATACATTTTTTTTTTTACAGTGTATTTTTTTTTGTTCAAGTGATTGCAATGTTGCCTAATTGCCGTTATAGTTTTGTTTTTGCAGTACCGAGGCGCTTTACCCTGCTCTTTTCCTCTCATTACCCCAGCCGCTCTGGGCCATCAATTATGCAAGAGGAACAAATTTTGAATTTGACACCGATTGGGCCAGTTCGAGTTTTCAAAATACATCCCCGTATGAATAATTGAGAGTGCAGGTTCAATATGTGATCAGTAGACCTTACTGATAGACAAGTGGAGTTAATCTGCAGGGCTGGACGGCACCCAGGACACCAGCGCAATATCTGGAAACAATTACCTCATAGCAAAACACCAAAACATTTGTATTAATACTTGGAATCCTGCAGTATTTTAGCTGTACATTTGCATATTTGTCACAATTTGCATATTTGAGTGCAATAGGTTGCCTTATTTTTTCCAAGTTGGCTCAACATGTTTTTTGTTGTTGTCTTGACAAGAAGTTTTAAGTTTAAAATATGACCTGGTACTCATCAAATGAACAATTGGATTAGTTGAGTTAACTTAAAAAGTTGAATGCGATACATTTTTTTTTTAAGTTAGCTCAACTTAATTTTTAATTTTTTTACAGTGTACATTTCTGGATTAACTAATGTGTTTTGCCTTTGTATGGCAGCAATCTTTACTTCAGCTTCTGTAAAAGTTGATTTCTAAAAGCAAATAAGAATTGTTTTTATTTTGGTGTCAAAGTCGACAAGAAATGAAAGTTGTGCTAGTCTTTTCCCTTTTTGTGACCACGCTTGCCGCACACGTCCTAAAACAATGAAGCCAAAGTGTCTTGATCGCCCCCTGGTGGCTGGTCCCAGAATAGCTCATAAACCCCGTAATCTAATGGGATGTGAGACAAACTATACAATCACATTACACTTCAAATATTTTTTTCCAAAGATGGTTTCTGTCAATTGAGGTAGTTTTTATCACGCTGATATAAGTTCAAGTGTTCGTCTTTTAAAATGTTATTTGATGCTATAAAAACGGGGGGTGTGGCGTCATGATTGACACCTGTGATTGACAGCTTCTTTGAGTGAAGGTGTCCCTGAAGCACCAACACATTTTTTCCGGGATTTTCAGGAGGAGATTGGAGTTTTAGCTTTAATTTCTACATTTCCAACATAATGAGTTGTTCTGCTGTAAACTGTGCTGCGGGTGTGTGGACGGGGTTTTGATATCGTGGCAGGTCCCACAGGTCCCAAATCAGCACAAGATGTCAGTGCAGATTCGGACGTTGGTGGCTTCACTTTTCTCCAATAGAAGATAGTGAAGGGGCGTCGTCAATCTTTTTTACGGTCTATGATTGTGGCGTACAACCGAGTGAAATGGCTTTTCAAACAAGAACAAATGAGATTAGAGAAGAGAAGAGATGTCGCCGCAAGTTATTCTGATTCAAGATTACAAAGCATGTGAATTTAGAAAAATGGATAAATCAAACACTGCAATAGAAAACATTCAACTTTGATTTCATGGTGGCTTTAAGAAAGCTGAGGTTTGGAGGGTGTGGCTAATACGCGGGGCGGGGCTTCATAAAGTCAAATGAGGCTGTGGGCGGGGGTGCGTGAGTTTGACTGAACATGTGGATTAACCGTAATGGCTCAAACTCAAACTTCTCTCATCTTAGTCCTTTTAGCAGCTCTCGATGCGGATAACAAACATCCTCAGGGCGGACAGTGTGATTCATGCGCTGTCACCTTGTGTTCCCCGCTTTGGCACGCAGCCTAATCTTTTAATTGTGTATGAGTGAATTCCCTCACTGACAGAGGAATGAGGCGTTTGGAGAGATATTAAAGTTGATTCAAACAATGTCGTCGTAGGCTGTCAATGAATGCTCAGGGTTACGGTGTGTGAAAAGGAATTGTCTTCTTCCTGTTTTGACAGTTTGGAAGTGACAAAGTTGCTAAATGGTGATTGAGATGTTATTGTGCGGTCGAAGTTTTAGTGTTTGTCGTGTGCTGCTCAAGGACACAGATAAATGACACGCACAATGGAAAATAGCTCTAGGAAATTCATTAAAATCAAAGAAATGTAGAGCAACTCTGTCCATGTTGTTCTCTTTATGTTTACTGTCTGCCAAATTTAAAAGGTGCAAAAGTGGCACGTTTCCAGTGACAGGTTAATTTTCTCGAAACTTTTTCCGGCATGGAATAAACAATGATAAAGAAAGTTTATATCCCACAGTTCTGACTTTTTTTCCCGTAGAATTTTGAGAGAAAATCACAATTGCTTTTATATGCTATATAAAAGAAAACCATCACTTTAAACTAATAATATTTCAGAAAGTTTTTGATCAGATAAATCCAGCCATGAGCATAAGGGACTTCTTTAAAAAAATAAAATAAAAATAAAATAAAAAAAATAAAACATTTGATTGTGGAAGATGCAACAGAAATGGCATAATTTCAAACAAAAGATTGTGAGGCTGCATTAACTAGGTCAGCCGGAACCGGGAGCACTTCCCATAAAACTTGATGTACTTGCTACATCATAAGAAGAATGGCATCTACCCTAAAATTAGTCTCTCTGTTTATCCCGAGGTTACCGCAAGTCTGGCGGATCCGGATCCAGATCAAATGGAGGACCAACGCCTAGACACGACCACAATGATGTAGTCAGCCGGATCCAGGCCGTATCCAATGCCTAGACACGACCTCAACGCAATTTTTGGTTCCTTGCCATTCTTGCCTTTGGCTTGCTTAGTTGGGGACACTTAATATTCAACAATATTATTAATCAAACTGCACTGACATTATTGTATGAGATTGAGGTGGGCGATGAAATCTGTGTTTTCTTTAGAGCGGCTGTACGGAAAAATAAGGTAAATTAATAATTCATGATTTTTTCACGGAAAATGAATCTGGACAATGACACTATTTCTAGATCTTTCTAGAAACAATCTGTATTGTAAAAAGTGCTGTATAAATAAAGCTGACTTGACATCATTTATTGGGATCCAAGAACTTGAATCAAATAAAATCATGACTTCTTATTTGTTTTGGCCGTTCATTTACACAACAGCATTTTGGGGCACTGAAAACGAACTTATGTTTAGTATATACAGGTCCTTCTAAAAAAAATAGCATATTGTGATAAAAGTTCATTATTTTCCATAATGTAATGATAAAAATTAAACCTTCATTTATTTTAGATTCATTGCACACCAACTGGAATATTTCAGGTCTTTTATTGTTTTAATACTGATGATTTTGGCATACAGCTCATGAAAACCCAAAATTCCTATCTCAAAAAATTTGCATATTTCATCCGACCAATAAAAGAAAAGTGTTTTTAATACAAAAAAAGTCAACCTTCAAAAAATTATGTTCAGTTATGCACTCAATACTTGGTGGGGAATCCTTTTGCAGAAATGACTGCTTCAATGCGGCGTGGCATGGAGGCAATCAGCCTGTCACAAACTTGGCCTCTGTGGCTCCCTCCGATCGCCACCAGAGGGCTCCCTCACTGGAGTACTAATGTTGCTGGACTACATTTCCCATCATCCATTACCTGAGCTAATCACACACACACACACACCTGCTTCCCATTACCCAGACTATTTATGCCCCTGCACTCAAACACTCATTGTGAAGTCTTGTTTTGCCCCGGCTGACACTACTGAGCGTTTACCCTGTTTATTGTTATTCCTGTGTTTTGACCTTGGACTGGTTTGCTATCCTGAAGAGTGTTTTCTGCCTTCCCTGTATTCTTCTGCCTGTCTCTGGATACTCTGCCTTGTCTGCCGCCTGCCCCGACCCTTTGCCTGTCCCTGTTGATGATCTGCCTTTGCCTTGGACACTGTCATTGCTGGTATATGATCTTTGCCTGTATTACAACGACTGTTACTTTAATAAAGCTGCGTATGGATCCCACTGAGTCTCCCGCTTCGTCACAGAAGACTTCACCACACCAAGATCCAGCGGCTTTCTATCAGCTGTCCACAGAGATTTCTACCCAGGCCAGCGTGTTAGCAGTTCACCAACAACAACTTACCCGTCTCACTGCCGTGACCGAGGAGTTGGTGAAAGCCCTACAAGGCATGCGACTCCCCAACGCTGATGTAAGTCCGCCATTACCCACACCACCCCCAGCCACATCTTCACCAATGCCCACCACAACAAACCCACGTCTAGCTTTCCCGGAGAAAAATGATTGCTCACCGGCAAGATGCAAGGGGTTTTTACTGCAATGCTCCCTGTTTATATCTCAGCAGCCTGCTTTATACACCAATGATGAGAGTCGCATTGCTTTTGTATGCTCTCTACTAACGGGTAAGGCACTAGAATGGGCAACAACAGTGTGGAATAACGGTCAGACCACCTTTTCTACACTAAATGAGTTCCTGCAGCGTTTCCGCGAGATCTTCGAACACACTGAGGGAGGAAAAGAGGCTGGTGAATTGCTGTTGGCGCTTCGCCAAGGGAGACAAACGGCGGCAGAATATGCGCTCACATTTCGCACTCTGGCAGCGCAAACGACATGGGTTGAGGACACGCTGAAACTGCTGTTTCGCAAGTGCTTGATCATGGATCTGCAGTCTGAACTGGCTTGTAGTGATGAGGGGAAAACTTTGAACGGTTTCATTGATCTGGCAATCCATCTCGACAATTTAATTAGCTCACGACGTCATTTGAGAAATGCCTCGTTATCTTCTGTCCCCAGTCCATCCGCTACTGACTCCGAACCCATGCAACTTGGCGCCACTCATCTGTCTAGTGAAGAGAGAGACAGACGTGCTCAGCACCATCTGTGCCTTTATTGTGGTCAACCCGGCCATCTGAGAGCGTCATGCCCAACACGACCCACAGGCAGAAATGGCACTGCGGTGAGTTCCCCATCCACCTCTCTCAATATTGAAATTCCAGCCAGTCTCAAAGTAAAGAATAAGCCTGTGAACGTTCAAACCATGATAGACTCTGGGGCAGCCGGTAATTTCATGAAGGCTGATTTTGCTAAAACACATCGTATTACACTAATCCCTTGTGATTCTGTCTTGTCAGTGGCAGCGCTAGACGGACGCCCTCTGGGGACAGGATGGATTCACTACACCCCTGATGACGTGTCCCTTCAAATTGGGACTTTGCACACTGAACTCATCCGCTTCTTCATTATCAAGTCGCCCCAGAACCCCATTATTCTCGGACTACCATGGCTAAGGCTCCATAATCCCCAGATTTCATGGGCAGACAATCAAATTACTCATTGGTCCGACCATTGTCATCGTAACTGTATCCAGACCCCTCGTCTGTTGAACTCACTCAGCCATTCACCTGCCACCAGCCAGCTACCAGTCATGTCCGCTCTGTCCTCCAAAGACTCATTAACAATCAACTCTATGCCAAGGCTGAGAAATGTGAGTTTCACCAGACGGCCACCTCCTTCCTGGGTTACATAATCAGTCCTGAAGGGGTCGCTATGGATGACACCAAGTTCCAAGCAGTTCTAAACTGGCCGTTGCCCACAACTCTCAAAGAACTGCAGCGCTTCTTAGGCTTCGCAAACTTCTACAGACGTTTCATTAGGGACTTCAGCATAATCGCATCACCTCTCACCTCTATGCTCAAGAAGGGGAACGTCAGATTGGTCTGGGCCACCACGTCGAGGGAGTCCTTTTGGAAGCTGAAGGAGATGTTCACAACAGCTCCCATCCTACATCATCCAGATCCCGAACGAGAATTTCTGGTCGAGGTGGACGCTTCCAACACAGGTATCGGAGCGATTCTTTCGCAACGTCAGGGCAATCCACCCAAGCTGTTCCCCTGTGCTTACTATTCACACAAACTCACACCCACCAAACAGAACTATGATGTGGGAGATCGCAAGCTACTGGCCATGAAAGCTGCCCTGGAACAATGGCGGCATTGGTTGGAGGGAAGTAGACACCCATTAATAGTCCTAACTGACCACCGAAATCTGGAGTATCTCCGCTCCGCCAAACGTCTCAACCCCCGACAGGCCAGATGGGCCCTGTTTTTCACCAGATTCCAGTTTACCGTTACCTACAGACCCGTCTCTAAGAACACCAAGGCCGACGCTCTTTCCGTCAGTTTGAATCCACCTTGGCTCCACCCACTCACGAACCCATATTGTCTCCCACCATCATACTTGCTCCCGTTCAATGGGACATCCTGACAGAGATCCTCGACGCCCAATATGCAGAGCCGTCTCCTCCAGACTGTCCCAATGATCGCACATATGTTCCTACATCTCTTCGCTCAAGGGTCATTCAATACATCCACACATCACCCAGTTCGGGTCATCCAGGTATTGCAGCCACCATTCACCTCATCAGTAACCGCTTTTGGTGGTCCTCATTACAGTCGGATGTCATCAAATTCATTCATAACTGTGCCATATGTCAGACATCCAAGTCATCACGTCAAGTACCTGCAGGTCTCTTGAACCCACTACCCATTCCACGGCGTCCCTGGTCTCATATCGCCATAGACTTCATCACCGATCTCCCTAACTCTCAGGGTCAATCCTCACTGTGGTTGATCGCTTCTCCAAAGCCTGCCGCTTCATTCCCTTGCCTAAGCTACCCACAGCTCTAGAGACGGCTGAACATCTTTGCAACTACGTATTCCGGTTCTATGGACTCCCCGACGATATTGTGTCCGATCGTGGACCCCAATTCACATCACGACTTTGGTCAACCTTTTTCCAGAGACTCAATGTTAATATCTTTCTGACGTCAGGCTATCATCCTCAGTCTAATGGTCAGGTCGAGCGCCTCAACCAAGAGCTCACCCGCTATCTTCGGTCCTATTGTCACCACAATCAGACTGACTGGAACCGATATCTGTTCTGGGCTGAGTATGCCCAAAACTCACTCCAAAAATCATCAACAGGACTCACACCCTTCAGGTGCCTACTCGGATACCACCCCCCACTTTTTCCATGGTCAGGAGAACCCTCTGATCTTCCAGCCGTGGATCATTGGCTTCAACGGAGTGAGGCTGTCTGGAACAAGGCTCACGTTCACCTCCAGAGGGCAGTACGGCGTCAGAAGGAACAAGCTGACCGCCACCGTCGCTCGCATCCTGATTACCATCCGGGTCAATGGGTTTGGTTATCAACCCGTACCTTCGTCTCCGATTACCCTGTAAGAAGCTCAGTCCCAGGTACGTGGGTCCATTCAGAATCATTAGACAAATAACCCCAGTTTCTTATCGTTTAGCATTACCCCGGGAATACCGTATCTCACCCACTTTCCATGTCTCTTTGCTCAAGCCCGCAGGTGGTCCGAGAGGAGAGGAGAACCTAGACGAGGCCAGTGATCAGAGACCTCCTCCCTTAATCGTGGAAGGAGAGGAGGCTTACCAAGTACACAAACTCATGGATTCCAGACGCCGGGGCAGATCTATACAATATCTCGTTGATTGGGAGGGGGGTATGGCCCGGAGGAACGGTCCTGGGTCAATACAGATGACATACTGGACCCGTCTCTCATCAAGGAATTCCATAGGAACCACCTGGAGAGACCTGCCCCTCGCCCTCGTGGAAGACCTCGGCGTCGGCCGCCTCCTCGCTTCAGGAGCCTCTCCCAGGGAGGGGGCTCTGTCACAAACTTGGCCTCTGTGGCTCCCTCCAATCGCCACCAGAGGGCTCCCTCACCGGAATACTAATGTTGCTGGACTACATTTCCCATCATCATTACCTGAGCTAATAACACACACACACCTGCTTCCCATTACCCAGACTATTTATGCCCCTGCACTCAAACATTCATTGTGAAGTCTTGTTTTGCCCCGGCTGACACTACTGAGCGTTTACCCTGTTTATTGTTATTCCTGTGTTTTGACCTTGGACTGTTTTGCTATCCTGAAGAGTGTTTTCTGCCTGCCCTGTATTCTCCTGCCTGTCTCTGGATACTCTGCCTTGTCTGCCGGCTGCCCCGACCCTTTGCCTGTCCCTGTTGATGATCTGCCTTTGCCTTGGACACTGTCATTGCTGGTATCTGATCTTTGCCTGTATTACAATGACTGTTACTTTAATAAAGCTGCGTATGGATCCCACTGAGTCTCCCGCTTCGTCACACGGCCTGTGGCACTGCTGAGATGTTATGGAGGCCCAGGATGCTTCGATAGCGGCCTTAAGCTCATCCAGAGTGTTGGGTCTTGCGTCTCTCAACTTTCTCTTCACAATATCCCACAGATTCTCTATGGGGTTCAGGTCAGGAGAGTTGGCAGGCCAATTGAGCACAGTAATACCATGGTCAGTAAACCATTTACCAGTGGTTTTGGCACTGTGAGCAGGTGCCAGGTCTTGCTGAAAAACGAAATCTTCATCTCCATAAAGCTTTTCAGCAGATGGAAGCATGAAGTGCTCCAAAATCTCCTGATAGCTGGCTGCATTGACCCTGCCCTTGATAAAACACAGTGGACCAACACCAGCAGCTGACATGGCACCCCAGACCATCACTGACTGTGGGTACTTGACACTGGACTTCAGGCATTTTGGCATTTCCTTCTCCCCAGTCTTCCTCCAGACTCTGGCACCTTGATTTCCGAATGACATGCAAAATTTGAGCGACAGTCCAGTGCTGCTTCTCTGTAGCCCAGGTCAGGTGCTTCTGCCGCTGTTTCTGGTTCAAAAGTGGCTTGACCTGGGGAATGCGGCACCTGTAGCCCATTTCCTGCAAACGCCTGTGCACGGTGGCTCTGGATGTTTCTACTCCAGACTCAGTCCACTGCTTCCGCAGGTCCCCCGAGGTCTGGAATCGGTCCTTCTCCACAATCTTCCTCAGGGTCCGGTCACCTCTTTTCGTTGTGCAGCGTTTTTTGCCACACTTTTTCCTTCCCACAGACTTCCCACTGAGGTGCCTTGATACAGCACTCTGGGAACAGCCTATTGGTTCAGAAATGTCTTTCTGTGTCTTACCCTCTCGCTTGAGGGTGTCAATGATGGCCTTCTGGACAGCAGTCAGGTCGGCAGTCTTACCCATGATTGCGGTTTTGAGTAATGAACCAGGCTGGGAGTTTTTAAAAGCCTTTAGGAATCTTTTGCAGGTGTTTAGAGTTAATTAGTTGATTCAGATGATTAGGTTAATAGCTCGTTTAGAGAACCTTTTCATGATATGCTAATTTTTTGGTTTTCATGAGCTGTATGCCAAAATCATCAGTATTAAAACAATAAAAGACCTGAAATATTTCAGTTGGTGTGCAATGAATCTAAAATATATGAACGTTAAATTTGTATCATTACATTAGGGAAAATAATGAACTTTTATCACAATATGCTAATTTTTTGAGAAGGACCTGTAGGAGCAAAGAGTTTCTTTACAGTGACATCGCCATCTACTGGTCTGACATGAATAATACAGCGTTTTATTCGTTTTCGCTGATCTGTGTGGACGGGGTCGATTTGACAACGTTGTTATATCAACATTTTGCAAAATTCAGCCGCACAACATGTCCAACCCTCATCCTTCCCTCTGGTAATTTTGACCTGAAACTCATTTGTAAAGTTTTTTTTTTTTTTTTTGAGTGTTCAAAAAGTTGAGTAGGACTTTATGTTGAGTATATCTAATGTTTTATCTAAATGAAAACATGTTTTTTTATTTATTTATTTTATTTTTTTATCTGCTTTGAAACTATACGTATTGTGAAAATTCCTATACATAAATGTGAATAGAATTGAAATTAAATAAGCCCTAAAATTAAAGGTGCCCTAGAATGAAAAATGTATAATATGACAATAATTTGATGAATGGCTAGAATATGTACAAAAAAGTAAGTTTGGAATTTTAAGGTGCAATCTATAATAAGTTGACAAAACATACATACTAAGTTTAAATTTACTTCGCAGCTGTTTTGGTATATAGTGTGAATGCGTGTGAATGTAATCTGGACGTACTACATCCATCATGTTGTCGTTATCATGTGACCTACTAGTGTCAGTTGCGTCCCTTCACTACCATTCATAAATCCTCTCCCGTGGCCTCTTACCAATAGTAAAGTGTCCATTGTATGCACACTCCAGAATCTCGTCAGAAGTAGTAGGTCATTTTCGCCTAGTGTTTTATGAATACTATGGGCCCTATTCTAACGATCTGAGCGCAAGTTCTGAAGTGTGTCCGAATCCACTTCTGCTTGTTTAACAACGGGAAAATTAATGAGTCTCTTAATGACTCGTCTCTTAATGAGTCAGGCATAACGTGCAATAAACCAATCATAGTCTCATCTCCCATTCCCTTTAAAAGCCAGTTGCATTCACGCCATGGCGTATTCGCTATTTACATGCGAGCGGAAAGACTTAACGTTTCTACAGAGAGAAATCCTTTTATTTTTCATATTTAAAAATGTGTGTGTGCTGCTACGCATCCCTAAGCAGAGTGTAATAAGCAGAGTGTTCGTGCCTATAGGCTCATATTACTAACACACCCTTTAAATAACACAAACAATTCTGCGCTATTGACTTTAGAGCAGGTTTGTGTTGGTCAATAGCGCAGTCGTTTTCAGTTCCTCGAAATAGCAACGCGCCAACAATGCTCCTGAACACACCTGGTTTTCAGACCAGACACCCATGGGTGAAAAGATGCACCAGTGCATTTGCTATTTAAACAACAAGGAGCTGGATGTGAACATGAGAACTGCGTCGGGCTGAAACTAGCATAAAGCACCTGCGTCACGCCTGGTGTATTACAGGGCCCTATGTATTTAGACATATTGCTCTGTTGGCTTGCTGTTTTTCACTATATAATAGGGAAGTATTTAATTTCGGACGCAGAAAATGACGTACGACAATCTAGTAGTGTCTGGTTTGTGAGTAGTTAGTGAAATTCTGTCTAATAATTAAAAGATTGTTTCCCAAAACGTTGGTACTTTTGACACATTCTATACGGGATGGCGTAAGGAATCTATCTTTGCCATCAGATGTAAAGCTGCATGTGAGTTCTTGGGTTTCAGCGAGCTTCTCTTACAGGTGAGAGTGGTAGATTAAAGCTGGAGTCTGTCATTAGCACAAAGGCTTTATCACCATGTGCACAGAGCTCTCTCATTACGCGGCCCGTCCACTCGGCGGCCGGTAGACGGATGCCTGTCATACACACATCACCACTGTTGCTCTGGTTATGGACCTTACAACCACCATCTCCAGTTACATCAACTGATCAACGGTGCCAGCGGATGAAATGCCTCATTACTGGATGGATGTGCATGGCTGATACAAGGAGAAATGGTTGGTAGTTTGGGATTTGGTTGGCCCCCTAATGATGTTGCCCCGTCTCTGGGGTTACGGCTCCATCTAGAACCCACAGTGGGGTTCCTGTCATTTTCATTTAGAGACCGATTGAGGCCCCCATGCAAATGAACGGGTCCAAATCAACAGCAAACAGCAGTTACGCAAGATTCTCCAGAATGGGGCCATGGAAGTCCTCCATATATGCATCCAACTTTCCTTCCAAGTTTATATGGATGGCTGGGACTAGTTATTACTTCTTTTCAATGCTAGTTTAGTTGTACAGACACATATCATACAGTCTTCACTACAAAAACTGATCACTGTTACACTGTTACATTGCTTTAACTAAGTAAAATAAGTCAACTTTTTTATGTTGTACAAGATTTAACTAATTTCTTAAGTCAGTTTAATGTAATTAAAGTTGAAATTACTTTAACATCCAAAAATTTAAGTCGGTGCATGTTTGGTCATATGACGCATATTGCACCAATGGATATTTATGTTTTTACAATATGCCTGCAATGTGCTTTTCACTTCCTCAGTGTTTCAAAAGACTAAATGTTGCTTTGTACAATCTTCATATTGCATTCCTGCAAAAATGACAAAATGAGGGCAGTTGTAAAGGATTGGTGAATGAGTGTGACCTGGACGCACCATTGAAGAAAAGCAAGATAACTTTATTATGTCTCATTTCTCTGTATCATCTACATTTTTATTAAGTTTATAAGTTAAATTAAGTTTTATTACATTTTATGCATGTGCAGTAAGATGGTTTAAGCATTGTCTGACCTTTCAGTGTGTATGAGAAACTTTTGAAAAGCACTTAAAAATGTTAATATGGAGCATTTTGAAGCAAAAACACAGTTTTTTTTTTTTTCATAGACGTAGCCTTGGCATTTTATGTAGGCTGTCTTAAATACATGGAATTACACAGTTTTTGCAATTTTAGTAATATTCATCTTGATTATTTTCCACACATTTATGAGTGTTGTGTTGTCTATTTGCTACACTCCTACATTTTCACTACACTAATCTTTCAATTTTGTTCTTAACCGTATGAATGTAAAATGAAAAGATGTTTTCCCATAAAGGTTATTTAAAGAACTGGTTTTAGTTTCCAGATTACTTGGTAAACACCAAACTCTTGTGCAAATGCCAGGTGATCAATGTGTCTGTCAGACATTTGAGGAATTTTTTTTTTTTGCCACACACACTTACCGTAGTGTTTTTTCACAAGCTAATCTATCACGTGTGAGGCAGTGCCGCAACGGTTCATGTCCTCTTCAAGTTTTGATGCATTCTTGTGTCTGTTGTCAGTCAGGTGCAGTCTGGGCACTAAGTGACACAAGGGTTAACAAAAGTGCAAAACACTACACTGACAAAACATGTGTGTATATGTGTGGCTTCCAAACTCACTGTGAGACTGATGGTAACACTTTACGGTAAGGTTTCATCCCTACTTTGAACGAAGAATTAACAATACTACTACAACATTAATCTTAAATACATTATTCAAATCCAAAGTTGTTTTTGTTAACATTAGATAATGCACTGTGAACTAACATGAACAATCAATGACCAGCTGGATTTTATCAACTAACATTAACAAATGAGACCGTATTGTAAAGTGTTAATACTATATACTCATACCTTCAATACCTTCAGGACTGATTCATTTCATATATATACAGGTTTTATTTTACTACGCAAAAATAAAATGCATAGAGAAAAAAGAAAGCTCACAGGAAAAAGTAAAAATGGACTAAAACATAATCAGTTTTTGCAGTTGTGTTCATCATTTCTTTCCTGGTCAAAAACGATGCCGGCACAATTTGTCATGTTTCATTGCATTATTACCACAAATAAAACGATAGACTTCAAGCACCACCATGAAACATGCTTACAAAATCTTTAACACATTTTATAATATTTGAATAAATGTTCACATTTTCCTAGGCAGGACCACTTTTCGCCATCACTGTATATTTACACTCACCTAAAGGATTATTAGTTGCTTCAATGCATTTAGGGGTGTGGTCCTGGTCAAGACAATCTCCTGAACTCCAAACTGAATGTCAGAATGGGAAAGAAAGGGGATTTAAGCAATTTTGAGCGTGGCATGGTTGTTGGTGCTGGAGGGGCCGGTCTGAGTATTTCACAGTCTGCTCAGTTACTGGGATTTTCACGCACAACCATTTCTAGGGTTTACAAAGAATGGTGTGAAAAGGGAAAAACATCCAGTATGCGGCAGTCCTGTGGGAGAAAATGCCTTGTTGATGCTAGAGGTCAGAGGAGAATGGGCCGACTGATTCAAGCTGATAGAAGAGCAACTTTGACTGAAATAACCACTTGTTACAACCGAGGTATGCAGCAAAGCATTTGTGAAGCCACAACACGCACAACCTTGAGGCGGATGGGCTACAACAGCAGAAGACCCCACCGGGTACCACTCATCTCCACTACAAATAGGAAAAAGAGGCTACAATTTGCACGAGTTCACCAAAATCGAACAGTTGAAGACTGTAAAATGTTGCCTGGTCTGATGAGTCTGGATTTCTGTTGAGACATTCAGATGGTAGAGTCAGAATTTGGCGTAAACAGAATGAGAACATGGATCCATCATGCCTTGTTACCACTGTGCAGGCTGGTGGTGGTGGTGTAATGGTGTGGGGGATGTTTTCTTGGCACACTTTAGGCCCCTTAGTGCCATTGGGCATGGTTTAAATGCCACGGCCTACCTGAGCATTGTTTCTGACCATGTCCATCCCTTTATGACCACCATGTACCCATCCTCTGATGGCTACTTCCAGCAGGATAATGCTCCATGTCACAAAGCTCGAATCATTTCAAATTGGTTCCCTGAACATGACAATGAGTTCACTGTACTAAAATGGCCCCCACAGTCACCAGATCTCAACCCAATAGAGCATCTTTGGGATGTGGTGGAACGGGAGCTTGTGCCCTGGATGTGCATCCCACAAATCTCCATCAACTGCAAGATGCTATCCTATCAATATGGGCCAACATTTCTAAAGAATGCTTTCAGCACCTTGTTGAATCAATGCCACGTAGAATTAAGGCAGTTCTGAAGGCGAAAAGGGGTCAAACAGAGTATTAGCATCAGAATCTCACCGGAAGTAGTAGGTCATCCGGGTACTTTTCATCTACTGTTTTTCAAATACTATGAATTCGGACAAACTCCTCTGTTGGCGTACTGTTTTTTGCATACTATATAGTAGAGAAATATTTGCAACTGCTGTGAGAATGCCCAATATGGCAAATAAGCCCCGCCTTCTGACTTAAAGAGCCAATCGCGTCACTGCAACTGCTGTGAGAAGAGCTCCGGTTGCTATAGGAACAAGCTTTGTCCAGGCTGAATTTTTTTTTTGTTGTCATGATTCAAGCACTTAAAAACTACATTTATGAGACAGTTATTGTCAGATTTCATTGGTGATTTAAAAAATGAAATTTAATCGTAAGCTTTAATCTGATGCCAGAAAGTGAAATCTCCTTCACTCGTTCCACCATGCTGCTCATCCAGGTTGCATATAAGGCCGCTTTAATAATAATAACAACGTTAAAATAATAACTTTGAATGGTATTAGAGTAAAAATAGACCCATAATGGATATGTAATATAGTGCTTAAATGGCTTTTCTGAGGTAAATGTAACATTACATTTAAGTAATTTAAGTAATATAAGTAATATAATTTTTATTCGTGGTTGAAATCCTTACTGATAAGACATGATACATTTCAGTAAGTTGTACTATTTTTTCAACATACCTTCTGATGTTCAGTCATGTTTATTTCGACAATTACTTTATAAATTAATACAATTTAAAATATGGTCATTTTTATCATAAATCATGACATCTGTCTGTGGGTTTTGCAAATATTTAACCAATGAAAAGTATTACAAAGATCTTGTGACCAAACCTTCTACTACCATTGGCTCTTAGGTCATAAACTGTCAGTCAAACCTCGTAACTCCACCCCATCTCTGTTGTGAATGCAGTGCCACAAACGGTAGCGTCTCTGCTTGCTTGCAATGCAAAGGTAAATCAAGAACTGGTTCTTTGAATAAGTACAGCGTTTTCTTTGCTTAATATGAGGTAAATCCAGCCCTGGCAATACAGCGATCTGACATGCCACATTTAAGGCTATTTTCGGAGATGCTAGCAATAGCGAGCTATAGCTTTGAAAGCATTAGATCAGAGTGTCTCCAAAGACACGCCTCCTTCAAAACACAAGCAAACAAAAGCATTACCTCATGATATCATTTCACAAACTGCTCTGAAAATAACATCACAGCTTTCCATCTCTTCCAAATGACAGTAGTTTTGGTGTGAACGCAGCATAACCTGGTGGTTTTGGTTCAGGAGGAACTGTAAAGGCGGCTGCTGTTTGTTTGTGGTGCTCGGTGACTGACGTCTGTCTAACTCTGCATAGCATGAGACGAGCTGATGAAAAATATTTTGTGGTCCTATGCCTTCCACAGATGATACATATGTACACGGATCAGGCATAACATTATGACCTAATATTGTGTTGGTCACACTTTTGCTGCCAAAACAGCCCTGACCCGCCGAGGCATGGACTCCACTAGACCCCTGAAGGTGTGCTGTGGTATCTGGCATCAATATGTTAGCAGCAGATCCTTTAAGGTCTGTAAGTTGCAAGATGGGGTCCATTGATCGGACTTGTTTGTTCAGCACATCCCACAGATGCTCGATTGGATTGAGATCTGGGGAATTTGGAGGCCACCTCAAACTCGTTGTTGTGCTCCTCAAACTCAGTGTTCTCCATTTTTGCTTTTGTGGCAGGCGCATTATCCTGCTGAAAGAGCCACAGCCACCAGGGAATACTGTTTCCATCAAAGGGTGTACATTGTCTGAAGCAATGCTTTGGTAGGTGGTATGTGTCTAAGTAACTTCCACATGGATGGCAGGACCCAAGGGACCCAGGGACATGGGCACCCCTGACTGGTCTGTGGCTATGCAGCCCCATATGCAACAAACTGCGATGCACTGTGTATTCTGACACCTTTCTATCAGACCCAGCATTAACTTCTTGAGCAATTTGATCAGACTGTTTGATCGGACCACACGGTCCTTCACTCCCCACATGCATCAATGAGCCATGGTCGCCCATGACCCTGTTGCCGGTCGTCTAGCCATCTCAATTTGGCCTTTGTCAAACTCACTCAAATCCTTATGCTTCCCCATCATTTTTCTGCCTCTAACACATCAACTTTGAGGACAAAATGTTCACTTGCTGTATAATATATCCCACCCACTAACAGGAGCCGTGATGAAGAGATCATCAGTGCTATTCACCTCACCTGTCAGTGCTCATAATATTATGATCGGTGTATATATACATTTAGACCACTTACCTTACTGATTGATATAAGGCAGGGGCGATTCTAGGGTCAGAGCTTTAGGGGTGCTGAGCACCCAATGAGCCCCACTGCCACCACCCACCCTCTTTCACACAAAAACAAAAAATGTGTCTATTGAAAAATAACTTTATCATTTTAACATTGATTCAACTAACTCCAAAATCCAGATTTTATTTTTTTTAGACCTTTTCAGAACACCAGCTTAATTGTGATAGTTCACACAGACAGAAAAAAAATGTAATATAGGCTAACGTTACTTAATGCCAATAAGTTTGTATAGGAGTACACACACATAAACAGGAGTAGTTACTGTTTTGCTTGCCACTATTCACTATATGTCAATTTATTGTTGTTGTTTCCTCACCTGATTCTTCCTGCATGCTCTCCCTTTCCCTTTCTCCTTCGCCATCTCCCTCTCTTTCCCTTGGCACTGACAATCATACACAAATATATTGTAGGCAGGAGAGTTGAGGTCAGTTTGTCATGTCACAAAAATGAGACCATGAGACCATTTACAGATTCTAAGGATATGATGAACCTTTTAAATGACAAATTCATTTCACAAGAGAAGCTTGTGAGTTTGAAATAAATAAAATAAAAGCAGGGGACCATTGCCTAGATAAGTAATTTGATACAACTACAGCTGGTTTGCATTATCTGTTACTCTAGCTTAACACTTTTCAGAAGAACAAAAAAAAACAAGACAGAGGTCATTATGGACTGTCCCTAGTCTCTCACCTGAATCTGTCTTTTTTCTTTTAAAGACTTGTCGTATGTCCATTGCTCACTGCCAGGCCACAGACACACACACAGAGAGAGTTATGCTAAGAGTTCAGGAGTTAAGCCTGGTTCAGGTTAAATCCTGTGTGATGAATGAATAAATACAGCAAAGAAAAACATGAAACTTTCTTTTATTGTCTAGTTTGATAGTCAGCCACAACTGAAAAATAACAGATATAAAACTAGGAATTAATAACAATTAGCCTAATTTAAAAAGCAACACTGTGAGTGTTTTCAGTGATACGTCGTTTGTTTTCACTCCAAACGCCAGGGCTTCATGTTTCCATGACGACTGACCAGAAAAGACGCACGTGACGTCATGTTTACATGACTCGATTGTTAAAATGAGTATCAAATTAACGATAAACTACTTAACGTTACTTCTCTCCGTTTATGACTCTGGACGAGTCACCCGGTCCTGTATTACTCCACAGCGGCGGCGACCGCCGGACTAAAAAGTCCGAGAATAAACACTTATTATAGGTGTACCACCATGGTGATTCAGGATACTGACTCCAGTACTCACCGATATGGTAAATCGAACAACTCTAGGTAAAAGGAAAGAAGTGTCAGACACAGCTTTCAACCGATCTCAACACTACATCACGGGTTCTCACTCTGCGTGTGTTTCGCGCTGGATGACGGTCGTGCTGAACGGTGCAGGTACAGAGGAGAAGTAGAAGAAGAGAAGAGGAAGACACCATTTGCTATGCGGGGATGTTTTCATTTTCCTCCTTAACACATACATTTTAAACCACAAACTACGGAGTATGTGTTGGACATTATTTAACCATGTAAAAGACTAACAAAATGTTTAAATAACACAATTTCTTACTCCAAGTTTTAGGGGTGCTGAGCTCCTTTTTAGGGGTGCTGAAGCACCCCTAAAAAGGGGCTAGCCTCGCCCATGATATAAGGATAAGAAGAGAGTTTAGTGTCTAGTTTGTAACTATTGATGAGGTATTCCCACACCAAATGCTAATTGGCAACACAATTATGTGCTTTTTGTTTGCATTCTATATTTATGATATATCTATGTCTATAGTTCACCCCCCCACCCATTCATGTCTAGAATGACGTGCGGGTCGACACTCCCTACATTGTTTCCACTCCCGGACCTCACGTCACAGGAATCAGGGTAGACTTGGCTCGGCCTCAACAGAGACTACGTCAATACATCCACAACGATCCATTTGTTATGACCCATGGCCAACACCTCACTTACCACCTGCCTTCTCCAGGTACACCCAAACTGGTTTTCTGTGTGTCTGGCTGCTGTTTGCTTCCCATTGTCAATGAGAAATGCCCCTTCATCTTTAGCATTTCATTAATAAAGGCGACTTTCACCTAGTCATACTATTTTTGCCAGATAAGATTAACTCTCCCAATTTTACTGTCTGTTTAAGACGTGCATGTCCTGTGTGCACGTCAAAGCCAGTGATTTCAAAATCTCATGTAAACGTGATTTTCTTTTGCTGATAGTTATCAGCATTTTGTTGCACATGTAAACACTCACTTCAAGTTTGTTGTGAAAAATTCAGATAAGCAGAGATATTAGACAACAAATGAGATCTTGCTCTAACATAACACATCAACAGTAAATGCAATGCAAATAAAGTTCCTGGAGCTTCTGGAGCAATAGAATAAGCCATTTAAACTCATCTAATCATTAAATTGCACTACTGTTCAAAAGTTTGTCGTCAGTATGATTATTTTTTACATTTTTTTACTTTATTTTTTATAAAATAAATTCAAAAACAGTACTGCATAGGCAACCCTCATAACAATCCACATCTATAACAGTAGGAAAAAAAAAAAGAGAATTCAGTTTCAATATTTTATTTGTTTTGAACTTAGCATTCACAAAGCTAAAAAAGCAGTATTAACTGTATTTCTAAATCACAGTCACAAAACAGCACATTGAGTTGTTTTCCATAACTGATCAATTTACGGTATCAATTCAAGTTAACTTTGTTTACAGACATTGGTTTATTTCAGATATTGATGGTTGTGTATTTTGTACATTAGGGTTGTAGATTCAAATACAAGGTGAGGCTCTGAAATATTAGTTTTCCAGGTTGCCGCTATGGGTGGCCAAATTTCTGCCCTTTCTATGAACTTTTGAGTCAGACTCAGGATTATGTACGCCTGCAAAAAACAAAGTTTACACTGAAGACATTTAGCTGCCTGTTTAATTTTATTTAGGATAATAGTCCTTTCGTGTCAAATCAACCAAATTGCGGAAACTTCCCCTGCTCAAATTGTTGATTTTGTTCGTATTTTTTCTAAAGAAAGATGAAATGTCATGGATGTATGTATTCTGAGTAATGCACGGTTTTGGAGGACAAAATGGCAATTTTTTAATTTAGATTTAGAGCCAAATTACAGGGGTAAAATGACTTTAAAAAGATGGCAGCATCATTATTTTATTTCTACACAGAGATTCGTAGGTCTATTAGTGAAATCTGATGACTTCAGCAATCTGTGTTGCATTATATGCCAATGGTGACCGTTCAAATATGGGGAAAAAGCACTTTTTTTCCCAAAGTTTGCATTCCTGTGACTCAAGAAGTATTAAAGATATCTTAATATCCTTTTATATTTTGGTTTTTAACAAACATTTATTTTGGTATCTCCATTTTAAAGGTCCCATATGGTACAATGTCAGAAATATGAAGATCCTAATGCAACTCCATGAATAAATTGGTCAATTGTACACGTTTAGTAGCAAAAACCAAATGTGGGTGACTTGACATACAGTTTGTACTTTTTTCTTTTTAAATAGAAATATCTGAACAACAAAAAAATGTTAAACTAGAAATGTATCATGTTTTTTTTCTATCATCACATTTGCATAGAACATACCTATCTGAGTGCCATAAATATTTATTTTCCAAACTTTGCTTGCCTGTCACTCTACAAGTATTACAGATGATCTTAATATGATTTCAGATTCTGGTTCTTAACAAAGCTTTCTTTTGAAATCTTAATTTTCAAGACCCTATGTGGTCCAATCCCAGAGATATTGGGATCTCAATGTGGCTCAATGTACAGTTTGCTGTATTTTACCCATTTCCAATGGTCAACAACCAAATGTGGTGTCGCTTTGCACACAGCCTATTGCATTTAAAAGGGAATTTCGGAAGAATAAATAATGTTGAAACATGAAATGTATCTTGTTTCCCCTCCATCAACATAATTGCATACAACACACAATATTTCTTCATTTGTGTATTTCTTTCACCAAACAAAACATTTTAAATTATTTTTTTTTAGCCGGGACCTCTGGCTGAGTTGATATGAAATGACCCATAATTAGTTAAGTTTAGAAATATCAAGTGATTGTCAGAGAGAGCCAAGTACCAGCAAGAAATCAAACCAGGCGTGATGTTTGTTAATATCTCAATGACAAGACGAAGATGATTCAATGTTGAGAGTGAATGCTAAATATCTTCTTAGTTTCTTGGGGGATTGCAAAATTTTTGCAAACAGCATTGATATCCCCTGTATTTATCATCTAAAAATGAGAAAAAGTACATTTCACGTCGTTCTTGCAAAGGCTCTTACCCATTGATTACACTGTTTACACAACACCTGTTACCATTCAGATACGGCGGGATTTGAAAATGCATTCAGCATTCCTTTCTCCAGGTAACACAGAATGTTCCGCCAACTCCCTGAACAAACCCGTGCACAGGTGTGCGTACGATCTGTGAGGGAAACACACGCAACCATGCTGGCCTGGGATTTAGATATAATCAGGACGCTAAATAACGATCTGAAATCCGAGGAACCTCTTGAACTTTTCAGCTAATTCAATAATTACAGCTGTGGTTGAAGTGGGCCAACTTTGAGGTTGTTACGTAAGCTGGATTTTGAGGAGGAGAGTTTAACACCTGAGTTCAGGGTCTAATTAGCACGTACGTTTTACTTTTGTTAGCTTGGTATCTTACGAAGAGTTCCCAGAGTCTCGCCTGACTTGTGCTGTTAGGTAGTGGTTCTTAACTGGTTTTGTTTCAGGAGCCAACCTGCACCAACATCCTCAAAAAGACGTCTAAAGCTATCTTTGACTCTGTAATGTACCCCTAAAATGGTCGTCCAACACTGTAAAAAATATTGCTGGTTTAACTTAAAAAAGGAACCCTGGTTGCCTTAAAAATTAAGCTCATTACACTGGAGAACAGAATTTCTAAATAGTATTATACATGTTATCTGAACCACATAAAGATGATTTGACAAAAGAAAAACATGTTGTGATAAAAAGATTTGTTGTTTTTATAGTTGAACAGAAATTAATCCTAAAATCAGATTGGGTGATTGCAATGCTGTTCTGTACTTTCACAACAATGTGCAAAACTGGTAACTTCAGGGACACAACAACTTGTCATTAGGGCAGATCCCTCAAATATACACTTTTAACATGTATACTGTAAAAAAACTATAAGTCAATAAGTTGTTTTTACATTTCAATCTCTTTTGTGTTATACAAGACTCAACTATTTTTTTAAGTGAGTTCAATGTAATTTAAGTTGAGATGACTTAAACATCTAAGGTGATTGCACTTCAACATTTAAGTCAGCAACTTTTGCAACTTTTGTCATTTGTATCAACAAACTACAAATTGACAAGCAATGAGGGTGTCAATCCAGAATCCATGTTCATTCAATTGCTTTCTAAAAAGCCACACTTCAAAGTTTGGACTTTGATTTTGTGTAACATGCACACGCTTCAGATGATGATGATATTTATTATGCTATTGTTTTGTGTTATTTTAAGATTTCCTCCTAGGAATGTTGTCAAAAGACACACTGTGTCCCCAAAAACAGGCAGATGCAGCCATTGTGGCAGCATGAATGGCAATCAAAGGGGATACACAAGCAGCAGTGATGTGTAGCTCGTGGAAACCCAAACACAAGATGTAGTATGATAAGAGATGATGCTGATTGTGTAACTGAAACCTTCATGTCTCCACAAACTGTGATCTCATCGGTTTTTGCTCTTCAAGGCAAAGGAACAAATTAAGATGCTTGCACATTGACACTCTCTGGTTGTGATTGTGTTTGTAGACTTATGAGGAATATATGAATTTGGATTTTTTTTTTTTTTAAAGAGGATTTTATGTAGCATGGGGAAACAGGATAACAGGATTTTCAAGTCAAGTCCAGGTTTATTTAGCAAGCACACATAGTACAGCATGTCGTAATTCTTGGCAATGAAATGTTGTAAGCTAAGATGGTTTGTCCTCGCTTGAGCATGGATTTTCCTTGCTTGTTTGAAATAAAAGAGTAGTAAGGAGATACTTTCAGAACTCTGAACTTCCTTCCCAGTCCATTCAGACCATTTATTATGGAAGCTTGTTTCCGCCTCAGATTCAAAACTTAAAAAGGCAATTGTAAGATAAAATTTAAAATAAGAAATACTCAGATTATATGTAAAGTTACACTGCAATATTTAAATTGCAATTGTGATTGCAAGCTACAAAGTAACAGTACAATATATTAAGGTCAAGATATAAAAGTCCCAATTAAAAAAATGTAGTTTTAAATTCAAGATATAAACTAATATTTTAAGATATAAAGTCACAAATACAAAAAATAAAGTTTTAATTTTAATCTATACAGTAATATGTCAAGATATAAAGTCACAAATACAAAAATAAAGTTGTAATTTTAAGATATAAACTAATATTTTAAGATATAAAGTCACAAATACAAAATAAAGTTTTAATTTCAAGATATAAAGTATTATTTCAAGATATAAAGTCACAAATACAAAAATAAAGTTGTAATTTCAAGATATAAAGTTATATCTCAAGATATAAAGTCCCAAATACAAAAAATAAAGTTGTAATTTCAAGATATAAAGTAATATTTCAAGATATAAAGTCACAAGTACAAAAATAAAGTTGTAATTTCAAGATATAAAGTCACAAGTACAAAAATAAAGTTGTAATTTCAAGATATAAAGTCATATTTCAAGATATAAAGTCAAAAATACAAAATAAAGTTGTAATTTTAATATATAAAGTAATATTCCAAGATATAAAGTTACAAATACAAAAAAATAAAGTTGTAATTTCAAGATATAAAGTCCCAAATACAAAATGTAGTTGTAATTTCAAGATGTAAAGTTATATTTCAAGATATAAAGTCACAAATTCAAAAAACTAAGTTGTAGTTTCAAGATATAAAGTAATATTTCAAGATATAAAGTTACAAATACAAAAATAAAGTTGTAATTTCAAGATATAAAGTCATTTTCAAGATATAAAATCAAAAATACAAAATAAAGTTGTAATTTTAATCTATAAAGTAATATTTCAAGATATAAAGTTACAAATACAAAAATACAGTTGTAATTTTAAGATGTAAAGTTACAAATACAAAAAACGAAATTGTAATTTCAAGATATAAAGTATTATTTCAAGATATAAAGTTACAAATACAAAAACAAAGTTGTAATTTCAAGATATAAAGTAATATTTCAAGATATAAAGTTACAAATACAAAAAACTAAATTGTAATTTCAAGATATAAAGTATTATTTCAAGATATAAAGTTACAAATACAAAAATAAAGTTGTAATTTTAATCTATAAAGTAATATTTCAAGATATAAAGTCACAAGTACAAAAATAAAGTTGTAATTTCAAGATATAAAGTCCCAAATACAAAAAAATAAAGTTGTAATTTTTATCTATAAAGTAATATTTCAAGATATAAAGTTACAAATACAAAAAATAAACTTGTAATTTCAAGATATAAAGTAATATTTCAAGATATAAAGTCACAAGTACAAAAATAAAGTTGTAATTTCAAGATATAAAGTCATATTTCAAGATATAAAGTCACAAATACAAAAAATAAAGTTGTAATTTCAAGATATAAAGTCGCAAATACAAAAATAAAATTTTAATTTCAAGATATAAAGTCCCAAATACAAAAATACAGTTGTAATTTCAAGATATAAAGTTATATTTCAAGATATAATGTCACAATGGCAATTTTTTTTTTTTTATGTCAAGACACAAAGTCACTTTTGGAAGATACAAAGCAGGATTACGGTACATACATTTGCAATTACAAATTGCAAAGTCACAATTACAATGCATAAGGTAGCAATTGCATGAAAAAAAAGTTGCAATTTCAAGTTATAAACTAACGTTACTATATATAAAGTCATAATTATAAGAAAAAGTTGCATTTGCAAGTTTTAGTCACTTAAGTAGATATAAGCTGCAATCACAATATATAATGTTACATCGCAATAAATAAAGTCGCAATTACGTGAAATAAAGGCACAAGTACAAGAAATGAAGTAATTTTGGGAGAAATACAGTCGCAAATGAGAGATTTTAAGATTTTTTTCTATTGTTTTGCCTTGTTTTGAAAACTTTGTGGTTACGATGTTAAAGCATGAACTTATTAAAATATTTACATTAATGTCTATTCAGTATTAAGAAACTGACGAACAACATACTGAAGTTTAGCCAATCATATCAGAGATCATTTGCATAGAGAAGTCTTAAAGGTACAGAAGCAACACTCAAAAAAATTCTGGGTAAAAAACAACCCAATGTTGGGTCAAATATGGACAAACCCAGCAATTGGGTTGTCTTAAGCAAATATTTAACCTAACCGCAGGGTTAAAACAACCCAATCGCTGGGTTAGTCCATATTTGCCCCAACATTGGGTTAAAACAATCCAGCATTTTTTAGAATTAAGAGTTTAAATCTATGGGGCAGTGAGAAGATCCCAACAACAACAAAAAAAGACGCAAATCTCCCCCACCCCATCTAAATTTTTTCATCCCAACTGTCCCAGCTTGCACCACTGGTTGATGTCAACAGTGTTAAAGACCAGTGGCTGGTGGCGTTCCTCGGATCACCCGGAGCCCCAGAGCAACATCCCTCTAACCGCCGCATCTCACGGTGTGTCTGGATACAGCTGCAGTAAGTGGATGGGACGGCAGGGGGTGGGGGGCAGCTGCACCCCAGCAGAGAGCTGTCACTGAGTATCTGTGTGTGAGCGCGTCACCAGCGCAGCCTGTCAGAAGCCCTCAGCCCCCTCGGTGTGTGCTGACAGCTGCTTTGCCTGAGCAGGAGAGAAGGTTCGCCCATGCCCACGCCGGTCACGTTACAGCTGGAATCACGCGTCTGCGGCCGCTCATTAAGCATTTGCTCGCCCGCCTGCGCTGCGGGAGGTGTGCCACGATCAACTTGTTGATTCACTCAGTCCTTAGTTAAACTAGTATCTGAAACTTTGCCTGGTGCACATCATTTCAAGCACTATACATTAGAAGGAAAATGTATTGAAGTGAGCATTCGGCAGACACTTTTATCCAAAGTAACAGTGATACAGTAACATGCTAAAGTCAAAGTGTTTGTTCTTTATTTGCTATTGTGACCTTTGACACCACAGACTGAACAAAATGAAGCATTGCTTGGTCATTGGTTGATCTAAATTAATATTATCTAATTGTGTAGTTAAATCTAACAGCTGATTGGTTGATTGTATTCCACTACATCCCTTTCTATCAAAGTTATTTGACATTATCAAAGATGAATTTGTTCTGACAGTTTGACTCTGAGTTCTTGTCATATTTTATTACCATATTCTAAACTATAGTGAATAAACTGTGATCATGTGAGAAAATGTTGAAGGTGTGTGAATACATTTTGGTTTGAATGTGTTATGTGTAAAACAACTTGGCCTAAAGGTAACATTAGCAGACTAGCATCACTAAATTATCCCAGTTACAATTGTACCGTTACCATATATTTCTGAATCATAGCAAATTAAATGCGATTTTAGGCACAGCCAAATGTCTTGTTCCTGTTTAATACCGTCTTGTGAGTGATTCTATGATTGGAGATACATTTGGCATTTCAAAAGGAAAAAACTGTTCACTAACAGAAATTCTTATTGAATACATGTTACATTTTAATAAATCAGTGGCCAAATACAAGTTACTTCCATTGTTGTTGTTTTTTTTTGTTGTTGTTTTTTTACTTTTAACGGGAAAGTAATTTCTTTATAGTATTATATGTCAACTCTGTTACAGACAAATGAGGCAATGTGAATAAATAACATTGGTAACAGGGTTGATCGTAACAGGATTTAAGTTTTTTAACTTTTTAGCTAAAAACACATAAATGCTAAGAGCACACGGGACTAATGACATCATTTAAGACTTTAAACAGCCCACGTGTGATGATCAATGATCAGTTTGATATTGTGGTAAAAGTTTTGACGTTTTACAAAATAATTCTTATTGTAAGAAAGTTTTAGATTAAAATATTTTCTCAGAGAGAGCACACACACCTTTCAGTGCTTCAGATCTTATCAGTGAGGGGAAGTGACATCATTTCCTGTATTCCACACAGTTTTGGGAGAAATTCCACCGATTTAAAGGCAAAGAGGTTCGGTAACAGAGTTGACACAAGATTTATAGACACACATTTTTATAAGATTAAAGATATTTATTTACATTTTAATATTGTATAATTAGGAAAATTACTTTTTATGTTTTTTATAAATAAAATAAATGAAAAATTACCAAAAGAAAAGTAAAATAAAATATTTTGATTACACAAAAAATACACAGACTAATTCGGATGAAATCATGACACTTTTTTACAGAAAATATTATATTGTTATGGCCTGTAACATCTTGTGGTCCATGACAATGAGTAACAGATTATTGAAATAATTAAAAATATAACCATTTGAAAAAAGCAGAAAAAATAATGACTTTAGACACTAAATGTACCTGCAATTAAAGAATCTCCCTTGTGTCTCCAGCACCTGCATCAGTGGATTTAGTCTTCTTCCTAACACATCCAATAGAGACAATACTTCGTGTCCATTTTCCAGCCAATTAGGTAGCAGGACACATCCGTGTACATCTGACAGGGCCTGTCAATCAGATAAGATCTTCACCAGAATTAAGGCAAGGTGAAAGGCCAATCCCTTATGGCCATCTTACAGCGATTAACATCAAGATAATTATTAGTTGTGTGACTGTGGGAAATGAGGCCAGTGCGACTGGAGAACCTGGAGTTCAGATGTTTGACGGCCAGTACGGGCGAGCGGACTACAGAAACGGAAATTAAACATTATCACAACGTTAGTCTTGTTTCTTCTAGTATATCAGTTTTGATATGAGAAGAGTCTTGGACTAAAACTACTCATAAAATAAACAGCAGATAAATGTCACAGCTGCCACATGTGACATGACTACTGTCAGTATTTCTGAAATTTACAGATAAATCTCTTGTCTGACAGGTTTCAAAAATAGATTTACACATTTCAACACCTTATCATTCATCTTTACCAGAACTTTCTGCTCAGTGTGTTTTAAGGCCTTCAGTACATGTGAACATGACATGAGAGGGCAGATCCTCTATGAAGCTCTGTTCCAAAACCTTCCTAGACTGCATTTTAACAGTAATAAAATGTTCGTTCAAAGTTATCTGGTCTTTAATAATGTTCTCAAAACACTAGCATTAAAACGTCATTTATGTATATGTCAATTTTTTCTGAAACATTTTAGTTGGACGCTTGGTGAACATTTTTCTTCTACTTGTTTCAGACATAACATTCAAACGTAACATTCCAATAATGTCTGCAAAATGGCCCAACAATGAATTTAGGGAGATTTACTCACCCTCAAGTCATCGTAGGTGTATATGACATTCTTCTTTCAGACGAATACAATCAGAGTTATATTACAAAATGCCAGGCTAATCCAAGCATTAGAATTGCAGTAATAGTTCCTCTGTTTTTGAAGTCCATAAAAAAAGTTTACATGATAAAGTTTTAAATATGGATATTTTTCTTACACAAAGGCATCTGTTCGTTTCAGAAGGCCTTTATTAACACCCCGGAGCCGCGTGGAGCATGTTATTTGATGGACAGATGCACTTTTTGTGCATTAAAATCGTTAGATGCACAGCTAGCCGTTCATTTTCCCTTCCTTGACTCTACTTATTAAACTAGGATATGAGGAAGTTCTAAAGATTACATGCATCAGCTTTATTCCTGAGAATTATCATGCAGTCATGCAATCATCCCACATGCATCAAGTAGCATCTTGTCATTAGTTTGGTTTTCTGCACCTCCATCGAGCAAGGTGGTTCTTAGATTGAAGCGATTGCATATGCAAAACATTCCCGGTTGCCAAAGCCTGCGATAAAAGTTAGTGGGTGTTCTCTTGTTTGGTCCTGGTCTGTTGGTAAAGCTAGTGTAGTCGACTGGCTCGACCAGTCGCTCCGCAGTCTGCAGTGCTGCCCTCCATGAGGGTGCTCGCAAGACCCGGGAAAAACATCCGATCGCTCACAAAACAGAGAAGAAAACAGCAGCTGGAGATAAGGGACGGTTAGTGTTGTGTGTGTCTATGGAATGACAAATCCTGATAAAGCGAAATCGCAGAGGAAATCCCTGTCCATGTTTTGACCTCAATTAAGCATTCAGTAAGTGATGCAGAAGGAATTTAGTAGAGCTCAGCCACATTCTTTGCTGGATGAAGACAGAGAAAGTTTGTGATGTGCCCACACAGCAGTCCTGGGGCGTTACCTTTCCAGTCAACCATGTCGGCCGCCCACAAGTGTATATGTGTGTGCGCGTGTACACGCCTGGACAGAAGTCATCTCAGACGGCAGGTGAGGGGAGAACACACATGCAGACGGGGGGAGCGGATACCTGTGCCTTTTGACCCCAGACGCATTACAAAGAACGCCGTTGGCTAATGCATTTCTCATTACCTCATATCTGAAGGTCTACTTAAAGGAATGTTCCGGGTTCAAGACAAGTTAAAGGGACATCATTTGTGGCTTAGCACCAGTTAACATGGACAATAATTTTGATTAACAATGGGTGGTTTAGTTTATTTACACCAAAGTAGTTCTTGTGTTTGTATTTGTCCTTCTGTAAACAGCCCCTTTGCAAGAATCATGTGAAAGTTCCCACATAGACTTGAAATATTGCATCATATTGCTTATCACACTAATCTCTAATTTGGGTAACACTTTATATTACACATGCATAATTACATGCAACTAACCCTAAACCAAACACTATTATTATAGTAAGTACATGTTGTTAATGAATATTACTCAGTACTTAAATGTAATTACACTTGTCTTGTGGCTATGCCTTTGAATGTGTATTCTTGCATTTTAATGTGTAGTGTGTTGCCCCTGTAGACTTCTATTATAAAGTAAGGCCCGTTCAAACTAAGGAGGATAACTATAACAAATGTAGTTGCAAGAAGAAATTATCGGGGCCAAGCACAAACACGATAAGTATGGCTGGGAGCATCGGACCAACTGCAACAATGAGCAATTAAAGACATTTTAAGATGATTTTAAGCAAAATGGCCGAAAAATAAATATAACATAATATTTGAAATTATTTAATGGTTTATCACTTTTGACCAATAGGTGTCACAGTTACGAAATTGGTGTGATGTGATCAGAGTGAGGTGACAATGACATGCAAAGTTTGGTGTCAATATGTCAAAGCATTGCAGAGATAGTCATTTTGGCATTATGCCTCAAATTTATTGCTGTGGTATACAAAAATGGTTTCCTCTATCGACACAACATCTATGACATTTGATCAGTATAGTCCAAATATGATACAATTCGATTTTGGTAAAAATCGGACAAACATTCCAGGAGGAGTTCGAAAAAGTATGTTTTTAAAGAAAATCAAAAAGGGCGGACTGGAAGTTTGGCCAAATATGTTAAAAGTAGTATGTATGTTCTCAGCATGACCACAGGAATATATTAAAACCAGTGTCATTATAATAGGGTAATTTAATCAAAAGTAAATAGCATTTTTGAAAATAAATTAATTATAAGTTTTGACCACAAGATGGTGCTGCCCCCACATTTTTGAGTACCTTCAGGACATGTGCCGAAGACACATACATAGTTCGGTAATGATACGTCAATGCCTTCGTAAAATGTAGCATTTTAGGACCAAATTCAAGATGGCTGACACCTAAAATGGCCGATATAGGAAAATTGGGTATCGTTCGACTCTGCATAATACACGAAACATGGTTACATAAACACTCTGCATGATGAAGAGACCAGTGTCGTGATTTTTGGGCAAACCATTCAGAAGTTATAAGCAAAAAGAGCCATTTTTCATATCTCCTGACCACTAGGTGGCACTGTGTCGAAACTGTGCAGGTAGCTTCAGGTCATGATTTTATAACACACGCCAAGTTTGGTCAGAATAATCTAAAGAGTTGCGGAGATATAGCTCTTATGTTCATTTTTACAAGCACTTCGTCAAAATAGTTTGCGTGTTATTGGAGAATGGTTTGATGAATCAACTTTAATTCCATAAACTTTTGTCGACATGGTCTGAAGATGATCCGGTTCAATATTTGTGAAAATCGTAGAGCTGGCCTATAAGGAGTTCGGAAAAGTATGTTTTGTTTCTAGAATTTCGTTTCTAGCCCTTACGGTTAAAAAAGTTATTTGCCTAAATGTAAGTGCAACTTTGGGCAGTTGGTGGCGCTAGAGGGACTGAGAACAAGAATCCAAATTTGCTATGGGAACAGTTCAGACTGTTGTCAATATGTGTGCCACATGTCATAACTTTCTAAAAATGAAAGTATAGCAGAGTTCACACCACCACTGTAACAATAATGATACAGAGGAACAATATAGTAGCAATCACTTTCAGAACTAGTTTTTCCAATCAGAATCCATCCTGGTGTAAATGCAGCAGACTTAAAATAACCAGAACTATATCATGCAATGGTGTGGATGCTAATATAGTTATCATTATCGTTATAGTTATTGTTCAGGCTCCCTTCAGTAATCAGTCTTTTTGGATTTATTATTTCATTTTTAATACTGTTCTGTCCAAGTATTGCATGCAAGCTAACCAACTAGATAATTAGTATTCCCTTGGTTCACTTCATGTCTGAGACGTCATCTTTGGCTCTCTGAAGTCTTAAAATACTGCACATGAAGTTCATAGATGTTGTCACAAAGTTAAAACGCATATGTGGCACAGCTGTGTAATTATAGCGCACGTCGTTTAAGAGGCTTGTATTATAACGCTTATTATTTAAGATGATAGCCGTTGATAAATAAACCCCTCGCTAAATATAAAGTTTGTGAATCATGAAACATGTAAATATTCCACTGAAATCCGTTTAAAGTAATCCACACCATGGCAAATGAAAAGATCCATTATAAAATCATCAGCTTTAGGATTTTTTTTTTGCTTACGCTGTAATTTAAGTGTGTGTCAGCGCGCGCGAGTTGTGTGTTATTTATGCTAATTTGCATGCCTTTTTATATTTTAGTAGAACTGACATCATTAATAAAGCAGTAATCCAGAGGGGGAAAAAATAAACAGATCGCAACTCCATTAAGAGTCTAAATTTGTGTAATATGCCGGATGATCTATCTGATGACGGATGAAACGGATTCAAAATATGGTGGAGAATGTGGGAAAAGTGAAGGGGAATGCTGGATAATTCCGTTAAGAAAGATATAATTACTTTTAGTAAGTGAAGTTGGAGATGGCTTGCATTTCAGTCTGTGTGTGTGTGTGTGTGTGTGTGTGTGTGTGTGTGTGTGTGTGTGTGTGTGTGTGTGTGTGTGTGTGTGTGTGTGTGTGTGTGTGTGTGTGTGTGTGTGTGTGTGTGAGTGTGTGTGTGTGTGTGTGTGTGTGTGTGTGTGTGTGTGTGTGTGTGTGTGTGTGTGTGGAGAGGCCTCGGCCCAGGCCTTGTTTGAGGAAAGATTATCTTGACAAATTGGATAAACATCTTCTGCATGACAGGACGCTGACGGAAGATCGGCTCTATGCGTGCACACCTGGTGATAGTTTGCTTAGAGAGCGAGCGTGGTGCGCAGCGGCGAACTCCTGCTCAGCCTGCCATGGGGTTTGTTTATCCGAAACAGGTAACAACAGGCAAGAGAGGCCTAGAGCTTTCCAAAACACCCCACGCAGGTTCTCAGGTGGTTTGGTCAGTACTTCCATGATGTTTGTGTGACAGTCGGGGTTCAATGAGCATCCAGAAGAGAAAAGGTCTGAACAAGGTTTGAAAATGGAATGTACTGTAAAAAAATGTACATACAGTATTTTCGGGATACTAGGAAATGTAAATTACTTCAAACCTACATCAAATCCCCAGTTAGACCACAGTTGTCTAAATAAAGAATTTTAAATTGAACAGCATTGCTGAAATGTTAAGGGTTTGTGCGTTCCCAGCATGCATTGCATTAAAGAATTGTTTTACTTGAGATTTGGGTCAAAAACTACATCCCAGATATTTCTGCTCTGTAAGGTGAATGCTCCTTTAGAAACATAGAAGATAACATAGATCACATCAAATATTAAAGGATTGATATTAATTCAAGGACTAATATTAGTTCATAATTAGCCCATGATTTACTCTCCCTCAAGCCGTCCTATGTGTATATGGTTTCTTCTTTCATATGAACACAATCAGGGTTATATTAAAAAAGTCCTGACTCCTCCAAGCTTTATAATTCCAGTGAATGGGAGATTTCGAAGCCCAAAAAAGTGCATCCATGCATCATGAAAGTACTCCATGCGGCTCCAGGGGTTAATAAAGACCTTCTGAAGCGAAGTAAGAATAACTTCCATATATATAACTTAATAAACGATAATTACCGGTATCTGGTAACGGCTGTACGTGAGTCCAGTTCTGGTGGAAGAGTGACCTCTGACCCGACGCTTGACGTATTGATGAGGATAGAGCAAAACAAACCAAGAGTTTTTAAAGAGAAATGTGGGAGGAGCTTGAGTTTGTCGTCTGAACCACGAATGGCGTAGCCTCTAACCTGAGCTTATGCTACTACTACATTCTCCTACACATGCGTTGGGTCAGAGGTCACTCACCCACCGGAACTGGACTCACGTACGGCCGTGATTATAGTTTATTAAGTTACACATATGACAGTTATTCTTACTTCGCTTCAGAAGGCCTTTTTTAAGTGAGCAAGAACCTTTAAGTGTCATATAAAACGATATACAGTATTTATAGTTTTATAATTTGATTATCATTTTGGTATTGATATTTGGTAACTAAAGTTAAGTTTGTAACACAAATTGAATGTATTGATTTTTGTATTGATATTTGTTACTTTATTCATTTTGGTGGCGTTTTTGTGTCTGTGTGTACACATGTATATATAGTATGTATATATATATATGAATCCACTTTATATTAGGTTGCCTTGACTACTTTTTAATTAATAATTTGATACAATGCACTTATTGTGTACATACATGCTTTTACATTGTACTTACATTTTAAAAAATACCTGCATGTAATTACATCTGTAACCTATATCTTGATCAAGTCAAAAAAGAGATTTTGGGTGGTTTGTCACACTTGAAAATGCACTGCATTGTGGGATATAGTGTGCTCTGGATGTATACTGCACATTAAGGTAAATGTAGTTGGTCATCTGGGATTTCCGTACAGAACATGTGCAAAGTATGAATAATATACACTGTAGAAAAAGTCTGGGTAGTGAGTTAGCGTGCTATTCCATACAGGCCGAGAGTGGGCGGCAGATGAAGTCAAACATGGTGAACGTGTCCCTCCTCTCCCTCCATATCTCTCTCTCTCTCTCTCTCTCTCTCTCTCTCTCTCTCTCTCTCTCTCTCTCTCTCTCTCTCTCTCTCTCTCTCTCTCGCTTTACCTGGCCAGTTTCCACGCGTATCCATCAGCACAGGTGAACCGGGTGAGCATGAAACACTATCATGGGACTGATTGTGTTGAAAATCCAGCCACTTACTCAGACTCAGACAGGGACTCACATCCAGAACTGAACAGAACACCTTTTCACCTCCAGCTCATTGGGAAAAAACAACAACAAAAAAAGATCTCATGAGAAGAGTACATAATGGCCATATAATAAGCTAGAGAACAGCAAACCCTGTCCAATGCAGTAAACACTTATTTCATCACTCGGAGAGTTGCGTAAAAACAATCGATCAATCGTATTATAAATCTAGATCAGGAAAATGATCAAGCTTTTTTTTTTGTTCAGTTGGTGACTGAATTGTAGGCGTGCCGTCTGAGGCTTAAACTAGCCTAACCGCAATCATAATAACATCATAACAAACATACCACATAAAAAATATATGCTTCTTGTGAGATCTGCACGGATATGGTGTACTGATTGCTTCTGTTCACACACTATTCCTGTCAATTCTCTATTCTATTTATTTTTAATCTCTGTTCTGTCAAGATTGTTTATGAAAGAAAGCAATGCCTTTATTTAACAATAAATGTATCAAACATTAATTGTGTCTAAAGTACCTGTAAAGAGATTTATAAGAGAACAGCAATTGTACAAAATTAATTTTCTATTCATCAAAGAATCCTGAAAAAAAGATCACAGTTCAAAATATGAAGCAGCACGACTGTTTTCAACATTGATAATAATCATAAATGTTACTTGAGCATAAAATCAACATATTACAATGAATTCTGAAGGATCATGTGACACTGAAGACTAGAGTTATGATGATAAATTCAGCTTTGATCACAGGAATATATTACATTTGACTTCACATAAAAACATTTATTTTAAAGCGATAGTTCACCCAAAAATGAAAATGTGATGTTTATCTGCTGACCCCCAGGGCATCCAAGATGTGTGTGTTTGTTTCTTAAGTAGAACACAAATGAAGATTTTTAAGGATCAGCGGTGCGATCATATATATATACATCTGTACGCATTTTGAGCTATCCGCGTGTGTGTCTACGTCGTGTGATTCCCCCTGTATGTGTATGCCATTAAAGTAACCATTATGTGTGTGTATGTGTGTGTGTGTGTCCACAATGTAAATGGATTCATAAACATACTAAATTATGTTTTTTTATGAAAATGTAAAAATGCTAAATGTTTCTTGTGATGGGTAGGTTTAGAGCCAGTGTGTGTGTGTGTATGTTTGTGTGTGTGTGTGTGTGTGTGTGTGTGTGTGTGTGTGTGTGTGTGTGTGTGTGTGTGTGTGTGTGTGTGTGTGTGTGTGTGTGTGTGTGTGTGTGTGTGTGTGTGTGTGTGTGTGTGTGTGTGTGTCCCCACAAAGATGGCAATATCAAATTTTTGTCCTTGTGGGGACATTTTTTTAGTCCCCATGAGGAAAACATCTTATAAATCACACTAAGTGATGTTTTTGAAAAAGTAAAAATGCAGCATGTCTCCTGTGATGTGGGTAGGTTTAGGGGCAGGGGCAGTGTGTGTGTGTGTGTGTGTGTGTGTGTGTGTGTGTGTGTGTGTGATGGGTAGGTTTAGGGGCAGGGCAGTGTGTGTGTGTGTGTGTGTGTGTGTGTGTGTGTGTGTGTGTGTGTGTGTGTGTGTGTGTGTGTGTGTGTGTGTGTGTGTGTGTGTGTGTGTGTTTAAAATACCCATGTGTGTGTGTGTGTGTGTGTGTGTGTGTGTGTGTGTGTGTGTGTGTGTGTGTGTGTGTGTGTGTGTGTGTGTGTGTGTGTGTGTGTGATGGGTAGGTTTAGGGGCAGGGGCAGTGTAGGGGATAGAAAATCACCCGGTTTGTACAGTATAAAATGCATTACGCCTATGGAATGTCCCCATAAAACATGGAAACACAACATGCATGTGTGTGTGTGTGTGTGTGTGTGTGTGTGTGTGTGTGTGTGTGTATGTGTGTGTGATGGGTAGGTTTAGGGGTAGGGGCAGTGTAGGGGATAGAATGAAACGGCATTGATAAACAAGCTAAAAAGCGATCTTCATTTGTGTTCTACTGAAGAAACAAACACACACATCTTGGATGCCCTGGGGGTCAGCAGATAAACATCACATTTTCATTTTTGAGTGAACTATCCCTTTAAAATAAATATTGCACAATATTACAGTTTTTATTATAAGAGACTTCAAATAAAAACAATTGGACCCACTTTATATTAGGTGGCCTTAACTACTATGTACTAACATTTTAATTAATAATTTGATACATTGCACTTATTCTGTACATATATGTTTTTACATTGTACTTACATTTTTTAAAATACCTTCATGTAATTACATCTGTAATTAATTTCTGTAATTAATTTGTAATTACACCACACCTGTCCCTAACCCTACCCTTAAACTTACCCACACCACCACACCTGTCCCTAACCCTACCCTTAAACTGACCCATACCACCACACCTGTCCCTAACCCTACCCTTAAACTTACCCATACCACCACACCTGTCCCTAACCCTACCCTTAAACTTACCCATACCACCACACCTGTCCCTAACTTTACCCTTAAACTTACCCATACCACCACACCTGTCCCTAACCCTACCCTTAAACTTACCCACACCACCACACCTTTCCCTAACTTTTTACCCTTAAACTTACCCATACCACCACACCTGTCCCTAACCCTACCCTTAAACTTACCCATACCACCACACCTGTCCCTAACCCTACCCTTAAACTGACCCATCCCACCACACCTGTCCCTAACCCTACCCTTAAACTGACCCATCCCACCAAACCTGTCCCTAACCCTACCCTTAAACTTACCCACACCACCACACCTGTCCCTAACTTTACCCTTAAACTTACCCATACCACCACACCTGTCCCTAAAGCTACCCTTAAACTTACCCATACCACCACACATGTCCCTAACCCTAACCTTAAACTGACCCATCCCACCACACCTGTCCCTAACCCTACCCTTAAACTTACCCACACCACCACACCTTTCCCTAACTTTACCCTTAAACTTACCCACACCACCACTCCTGTCCCTAACTTTACCCTTAAACTTACCCATCCCACCACACCTGTCCCTAACCCTACCCTTAAACTGACCCATCCCACCACACCTGTCCCTAACCCTACCCTTAAACTGACCCATCCCACCACTCCTGTCCCTAACCCTACCCTTAAACTTACCCATCCCACCACACCTGTCCCTAACTTTACCCTTAAACTTACCCACACCACCACACCTGTCCCTAACCCTACCCTTAAACTTACCCATACCACCACACCTGCCCCTAACCCTACCCTTAAACTTACCCATACCACCACACCGCCCCTAACCCTACCCTTAAACTTACCCATACCACCACACCTGTCCCTAACCCTACCCTTAATCTTACCCACACCACCACACCTGTCTCTAACTTTACCCTTAAACTTACCCACACCACCACACCTTTCCTAACTGCCCATCGACTTACCCATACCACCACACTGTCTCTTTACATAAACACATGCCACACACACCTCCCTAACCCTGCCAGCAAACTGACCATCCTCCAATATGTAGTGTTTGCAATACAATAAACCGGCCATCCCACCACACCTGTAAGTACATAGTAGTTAAGATCCTTTCTAATATAATTAGAATGATAATTTATTTTATTTTATTGCCATTTCCATATTGTATTGACCCTTATACTCTCTATTTAGTAAACACACATGCACCACTGCACATGTCCTAACCCTACCCATGTGTTCCATCCCACCACCTGTCCTAACCCTACCCATCAAACACACACCACCACACCTTTCCTAACTTTGCCATGAACTTACCCACACCACCGCACCTTTCCCTAACTGCCTTAAACTTACACCACACCTTATTTTTACTGACCTCAAATTAAGATATTAGATCAGTTATGGAAGAAGAAGCATGTATACTTGAGTGTCATTAATGACCATTGTTATATAAGTTAACTATAGTTTTTTTTTGTAAATCAGTATTACTGTATTAACATTAAGGTATGATATAATAGTAGTCCCATTGTTAAAATAAATATTTAGTAACAGCTTAAATAACACATTATAACTAATCAATTTGTACAAGAGCATTAATAATTTGTTTGCATTTTTTTCTGGCATGATGGCCCCATAGACTACCATTGTAGAGTCTAAACATGGTTTTTGTTTGTTTTTACAAACTGAGAAATGATTTTTTTATCATATTGTATTTTCTTTTATAATGATAAAGAACAGCAAAAGGGTGTAAGAAAGTGTCCCGAAGCTCACACTGAATGTGTTACCGTATCTTGATGCCTGAGACAGGTGGATGGACCTTTCTCTTCTGTCCTGGGGGAACTGTCTGTGTGTGATTGATCATGTCCAGTGTCACACCTAAGATCACCTCTCCTTCTTTGTAGTTGAGAAATCACTGGAAGGATATTCCATTACCAGCATTCACTCATCCACTCGCTCTCAAACAATGAGCCCTGTACAGTGAGCTTCACATGGACATCTTCATTACTTGAGCAATGTGCATCATGGCCTTCATGAGAAGGTTCATAATACCACTCGTGAGGTTTCATTTTGACAGCTCTGCAATTTTCCGTCACTTTTACACTGGATTTAGAGGTTTATTATCTCATAGTTTTATTTCTAGAGTCTCTTATGGGAGTAATTTGATCATACTTAACGGATTTAGAGTTGAGGATTCTTAATTAACTATGTAACCCATGTGTACAGCCAATCCATTGACATAGCATTAAGGCTTAAGCACTTTCTTCAGCAGTATGAGGTTAAAGGGACGTTCACCCAAAAATGAAAATTGTCATCATTTCACCCTCATGTCATTCCAAACCTGGATGGCTTTCTTAATTCTGTGGAACATGAAAGGAGGTAATTTGAAGAATGTTATAGCTATTTCTGTCCGTACAATTAAAATAAATGAGGCCGAAAACAACATTGGTCCCCAATGACTTTCATTAGAACATCATTAGAACAACATGAAGGCAAATACATTTTTTGGGTGAACTGCCTTTTCAATGGTAAATGGTAAATGGACTGCATTTATATAGCGCTTTTTAACAGACCAATGGCCATCCAAAGCGCTTTACATGTTGCCTCACATTCACCCATTCACACACTCACTCATACACCGACGGCGGTGTCAGCCATGCAAGGTGCCATCCAGCTCGTCGGGAGAAGCTGGGGTTAGGTGTCTTGCTCATGGACACCTCGACACTTGGTCAGGTGGAACCGGGGATTGAACCACCAACCTTCCAGTTTGCAGACAATCTACATGAACCACTGAGCCACTGCCGCCCCCAATGTTTTTCAATGTTCTGGTTGACGATTTGCCTTGCCATCCATGCCAGTTGGCACTGGTTCGTATCCTGCCCGGAGTGGTGCGTGTGGTACAGGTTTGATTGGTGCCATGACCTGGATTATAGTGTGGTTTAGGGGAGTAAAAGAGCAATCTCAACCTCAGGTAAACCTCATTCTCCTGCCCTGAAGAGAAAAACTAGCAACTGACGCTAGAAGATACTACATACTACGCTACATACTACAATCTTTAGCATCCTTGTTGGTATATCCATCTCCCATGCCGTTGGACACTGGTTCAAATTTGCTCTGAGCAATACAAGTAGGACCAGGTATATTGGTGACGTGACCCAGATGGTAGTGAGTTTAAGTGGGGTAAGTGTAACAGAGACCAGTTAGAAAGTGCTGTGCAGGTAAACCTCACTCTCCTGCCCCCATTATCAACTGATGCTAAAAGCTATGTCCTTGTTAGCACACGCACAGTGATTCAAATCCTGCTTCCATCAGTGCGAGTTACACTGTTACATTGGTGTTGTTCCATAGGAGCAGTCACACTTGTGCTTTGACCCAGATGGTAGTGAGGTTTTGAGTGTAACGGAGGCCAGCTAGTAAGTTCTGAACAGATAAACCTCACTCTCCCGCCCTCAAGAGGCACAGTAGTGACAGATGTTAGAGGCGATACTTCCTGCCATTCTGTTTGATGCTGGTTTGAATCCTGCTGTGAGTGGTGTGAGTGGGACCAGTACACAGGGGGTGAGTGTAATGAAGGCATGCTAGTAAATCTCAGGTAGTTGTCAGGTAAATATCACCCCCCCCTGACCTCAAGAGGTGCACTGACACTGTGGCTGTGGTCTTTAGCATCCTTGTGAGTGCACCCGCCTGCCATGTCAGCTGACCGTGGTTTAAATGCAGCTTAAAATTATGTAAGTATGACCAGTTACATTGGTGCCATGACCTGGATGGTAAAGATGTTTAGGAGGGGGGTCAGTATAATAGGGTCAACTAGTAAAAGCTGTGAGGTAATCCTCAATCCCCTGTCCTCAAGAGGTGCACTGACACTAGAGGATATGGTCTATAGCATCCTTGTTTGCACACCCATCTGCCATGCCAGTTGACAGTGGTTTGAGTGCCACTTGGAGTCGTGTGAATAGGACCAACTACATTGGTGCCATGACCCGGTTGGTAGTGAGATTTGGGATGGTGAGTATAATAGGGGCCAGCTAGTGAGGTATTCCTAGTGAGGTAATCCTCACTCCCCTATCCTCAAAATTGTAGGCTTGTAACTTGTAGTAGGCAAGCTAGAAGAAACTTCACTCCCTTGGCCTCGCATTAACAATTATTGTTGGAGGATGCAGGCTTTCTTGTCCTTTGTTAGGATCCTTCCTATGCCAGTTGACCTGGTTCGGAGCCTGCTTGGAGGGGTTCAAGTAGGACCAGTTACTCTGGAAATTGTGGTTGCTAAAAAAAATTATGTGGTACTTGTACCATTTGGAAATGTAACATGACAATGTAATATTTTTTCATATCTTGTTATTCTTTGAAGAATTTTGTTGTAGCATGACTACCATAGTACATGCAGTATACACTGTCAGGTTTTACAAACAGGTATTGGCACATGCTTGCCTGTTTTTCCTAAATAGTATGACACTATTCCAAAACCCAGCCCAGTCCGTTGCATTTCAGGGTAACACTCCACACAACAAACAATGCAGGCCGACTGGGCTTTACTAAAAATAATCCCCAAGAAAATTATGCTCTTTTTCACATGTGAGAATGTGTGAGAACCCACTAATCAAGTCACAAAGCGGCTAGAATACAAGTGTGGAGGAAACACAAGGCAGGCCGCATAAAAGCCCTTTGTACGATGCCCTGTTTCTCTTCTTCTCTCCGAGTGTATCATAGCTGACATTTCCACTCTCATTAGAGAGATTCCATGAATGGGAGCTCAAGGATGGCATGGGTGAATGTCAGGTAAGGACGGCTGGTTTATCTCACCACAACTCATAGCCACATTCTTCTCTAATGGACCTAAAAGTTCTGCTTTGGGGTGAGCCGACCCAGTTTGACTGTTGTGATGCTCAAGCTCACTTAAAACTTAAAATATGTAATGTCTTAGTTCTTAATACTAAGTCATGGTTCTTGACCACCAAGTCAAACTGGGTCAGCTCGACCCGAATCAGAACAGGTCCAGATAAACCATGCTGGGAACATAGTATGTGTCGCTTTAGAAGACTTAAGTATACCAGTCAAATGTATGGATACATTTCACACTAGCTTTATGACCTTTCTGAAGCTTGAAAGTTTTGGACCTCATTGGTATTCCAATGAACATTTGAAACATTATTAAAAATAACGTATTTTGTGTTCCACAGAAGAGAATATGCCATGTGAGTTTGACATTAGGGACAAAAATTAATAATTTATGACAATTTTGCCTAAATAAGCAATAACCTATTCACATCAAATGGATGCTAAAGTTATCCTTCAAATTCATTTCAATGGCAGTTGCTTGGCTGGTACATGACTAATGATTTAAATGTTGCTTGAAAAAAAATATATATATTTTGTCAGATTATATGGCTACTGTATTCTGCTAAATAGCCAAAAGAGTCAATGTGAACTGATACTTTAGGTAGTCATTTCTATAATAAAGTGCATTTATAAAAAAAAAATAATAATAATAATAATACATTTTTTTACAGCGTCTTTAATTTGAAGATATTTGCCATCTTCCTAAAGCCTAGTGCACTTTCAAATTTACAGAGTCCAGTATTATAGATGATACATTTTATGACTTACTCTAACATTACACCTGCTGTTGTTCTTGGCACCAAGTCAATCAAATGATCAAATTAAACGGGGTGCCCAAGAATCTCCTTTTTCCAGTATATTTATTGTTGTTCCAAGAATATAATCCCAAGAGATTTTTGTATTGACTGGGATGAGATTTGCAGATGCTGGATGTGGTTGTGTGGCCATATGCTCACCGAATCACTCCCATGACTCTCTTTGAGATCTTGGCTTGATCATACACTGAAGTCAGTCCTTATGTTTCCAAAATGTGTGGCTTTTTTCCCCTTTTGCATTTACAAAAAGAGCTTTGACTCCAACTGGGAAATTAAACAGAAATATGGAACAAACCCAGTCCTAGCATACATTTAAATTATGACCAGAGTTCAGTGTGACCTTGTTCAAGGTGTTTAAATTATATTTTATAATTTAGTTATAACTCACTTGCATACGTTGTTAGGTCTGTACAACCTGGAACATGATAACTCTAAAGAAAAGACCATTTGTGAATTTCTAATGCTCATTTATGATGGCTGGACAGAAAGACATTCAAATTCTTTCTTTCTTTGAAAATGTTTTTTTTTGTTTGTTTGTTTAAACTGTTAAAGGGGTCATGAACTGCATTGTTGTATAATGTTTTCTGTGGTGCACTTATAATGTTAATATGATTTTTACATAAAAAAATAAAAATAAAGATAAAGGCATTTTTTCCTACCCTGATTTTAGCCTCTGATTTGAATGCTCTGTTTGAATGGGGCGTGGCTGCTGTGAGACTGCCTTGCCTTGCCTAAACGCCCACTGCTATGATTGGCTGCTGTGAGACTTCAGTGTAAACGCCCACTGCTGTGATTGGCTGCTGTGAGACTTCAGTGTAAACGCCACCTGCTGTGATTGGCTGCTGTGAGACTCCAGTGTAAACGCCACCTGCTGTGATTGGCTGCTGTGAGACTCCAGTGTAAACGCCCAGTGCTGTGATTGGCTGCTGTGAGACTCCAGTGTAAACGCCCAGTGCTGTGATTGGCTGCTTTGAGACTCCAGTGTAAACACCCACTGCTGTGATTGGCTGCTGTGAGACTTCAGTGTAAACGCCCACTGCTGTGATTGGCTGCTGTGAGACTTCAGTGTAAACGCCCACTGCTGTGATTGGCTGCTGTGAGACTTCAGTGTAAATGCCCACTGCTGTGATTGGCTGCTGTGAGACTTCAGAGTACACGCCCAGATCTATGGCATTATATTCAGATCTATGGCATCATATTCAGATCTATTGCATTATATTCAGATCTATGGCACTCAGATCTGGCTGGCATTATATTCAGATAGATCTATGGCATTATATTCAGATCTATGGCATTATATTCAGATCTATGGCATTATATTCAGATCTATGGCATTATATTCAGATCTATGGCATTATATTCAGATCTATTGCATTATATTCAGATCTATTGCATTATATTCAGATCTATGGCATTATATTCAGATCTATGGCATTATATTCAGATCTATGGCATTATATTCAGATCTATGGCATTATATTCAGATCTATGGCATTATATTCAGATCTATGGCATTATATTCAGATCTATGGCATTATATTCAGATCTATGGCATTATATTCAGATGGTGGCATTATATTCAGATCTATGGCATTATATTCAGATCTATGGCATTATATTCAGATGGTGGCATGAAAGGTTGCAGTGATGATCATTGTAGCCGATCACAGACGTGTTGAGCTCATTGTAACTCAATTTCTGCACACCAACAAATGCTTTCATCATATCTTGCAGTGCAAACACAATGCTAATAAGAGATTTGTTGATTATAACACGAGTTTTGACGAGAGTCCAAAATTCAGTCACAGATAAACACAGATAAACATGCGCCATTTGATTGCCATCTCCAGCGATTGTAAAGGGAACGTTCTTTGATCGCTTTATATACAGGGTTCCCACGGGCCATGGAATTTCTGGGATATCATGGAATTTTAAAAGGTCTATTCCAGACATTGAAAGTCAGGGAATTTTACATATTTTTCATAGTCATGGAATATCAGGGATGTCGCTTTAAATTTTAGTTTCCATTTATCAAAATGTAATTTTTCTACACCATAGTTTTTTATTGTTATTTCACGCGTTTTGCGCATTGCTATGGTTAGGCTATTTTCCAGCGCTATTTTTTGGAAATCACTTAAGTCAATGCAGTCACCTGTACCTGTTGCCTGAGCTGAAATTGTGACCGATTTCCCAATCCACAGTGAAATGAAGCGAATACAAATAAATGATGCTTAACTGAGACATTCACATTGTTGATAATAAATAAGCACATTCCTAGCATTAGGGTCATTTGGAAGGTGATGTTATTGACTTACAAGAATGTTTTTAGTTCTGAAACTTACAGGATATTCTTATAGTATGATGACCTCCTCTTATATGTCAAAGGTCAAGCAAAAGTTGATTTCTCAGTTCATGACCCCTTTAATGCATTAATATAAATGAATACTCCTCAGTGTTACCTGAGAGAAAAAGGATGTGCTATAATGTGGTCTTTATCCCATTACTGTTTGTAGCTATTTGTCCAAGTAACTTCAATTAAAGTAGCTGTAAAAGGGACATTTATTATTTTGAAAACTAGCGAGATACTGAAAATGTACTTGAAGATTTAGTGCTCACTCCAAGTCACCCAAACATTCAAAATCATCTCAAAAGCACTAGAATTTTTTATTTTTTTTTTACAATAAAGAAAATGACAATTGCACATTTTGCCCCTTGATGGTAGTTAGTCTCCACCACTGTTTTCAGGGCCACAAGCAGAGTTCCTGGATGACTTGTTGCTGTTGTCCATTCGGAGTTCAAATTACTGGATCAGAGTCCAGACATCCTCCATTCATAGAGTTTGTATGGCCACGCCAGAAGGCAAGTAGTTCTCTGCAGTCCAGATATCATCTAGCGACTACAAAGATTCCAGTGACATGCTACTCTCTGAGCGAGCGATCCAACCGTCTCCAGGGAGGACGACACAATGCTAATATTGAGAGGATGATACCTTGACCTACCAACACTGCTTTCACCACACATCATTTCTGCCTTTTTTTATTTGAAAAATTATTTCATGGGTTATACATTTATAATGCTAAACAAACAATCAAAACTGTCCGTGTCCAGCACCCAAACCTAAAAGAGACATTCATTGCTGTCAAACGCAAAAGCATCACTGTTTCCAAACAACAAATCAAATCTCCGCTGGCAGTGATATGCCTCCGTCTTTACAGTTTGCTGCTGTGAGAGTTTTCATAGCACGAACAATTCCTCAGTCAAGAGCAGACAGTCATCTTGTGTGGGCTCTTATGAAGTCTGCACTGTTCACATCGTCCTACCCCATGGAGTCCATAAGAATATGCCCAGTCATCACGCCAATGAAAGGACGCATGAATCGGTTCATAGCGGCCCCTCCGAGCCGTTCAAATGGCACTGTCACCCATTTTAAGGAGCCACTGCTGCGAGATGATGTGTTCGTTTGTCCTGCAACCAACAAAATGATCATATGATCAGTATTCTTCAGCCAATCAATCAGTTTCACTCATGCTTTTGTCTTTGCCTTTGGTTTATCTACCAAACATTAACCTGCCCAATTGCTTGTGTATATGACCAGCTGCTGTATAAATCAATTGTATTATAACATGAAATTATATATTCTGACAGTTCTGCCAGTTCAAACTAAACAAATACGTAGAATTTACATAATTTTTATGTTTTTGCACATGTATTTTTTTAATTAAGTAAAATTTACTTAACTAAGTTAAGTACAAATAACAGAAAATAAGCATTTTAACTTGGCCAGTATTTTTTTTTTTTTGAGTAATTTCTACTTAGTTGAAGTTTAATTTGCAATACATTTTACTCAAACAATATAACACTGAATTAAACCACGCTTTTAAAGTGTGAGCTTTACTTAGAAACATCTAAGTGAATAATACAGTAGATATTGTGTAGACACCATATCTATAGAAGTAACGCAGTCCCCATCCGAACACAGAGTCCTAAACTATACACAATAACGGTAACATTCAAAGGATCATTTGAGTATGAATGTGTCATTTTGAGTAGAAAATGAACTCTAGATGTCACAAAACAGCAGTTATTAAACCTAAACAACAAAAGCAATGATAAATACAGCTGGAAAACAGTGACACATCAACATGATTAATTATTCATGAATTTTGTCACATGATCCATCATAAATCATTCTAATATGCTGATTTATTATCAAATGATTCGAGCTTTGTGACATGGTGCATTATCCTGCTGGAAGTAGCCATCAGAGGATCGGTACATGGTGGTCATAAAAGGATGGACATGGTCAGAAACAATGCTCAGGTAGGCCGTGGCATTTAAACCATGCCCAATTGGCACTAAGGGGCCTAAAGTGTGCCAAGAAAACATCCCCCACACCATTACACCACCACCACCAGCCTGCACAGTGAAAACATCCCCCACACCATTACACCACCACCACCAGCCTGCACAGTGAAAACATCCCCACACCATTACACCACCACCAGCCTGCACAGTGGTAACAAGGCATGATGGATCCATGTTCTCATTCTGTTTACGCCAAATTCTGACTCTACCATCTGAATGTCTCAACAGAAATCGAGACTCATCAGACCAGGCAACATTTTTCCAGTCTTCAACTGTCCAATGTTGGTGAGCTTGTGCAAATTGTAGCCTCTTTTTCCTATTTGTAGTGGAGATGAGTGGTACCCGGTGGGGTCTTCTGCTGTTGTAGCCCATCCGCCTCAAGGTTGTGCGTGTTGTGGCTTCACAAATGCTTTCCTGCATACCTCGGTTGTAAGCAGTGGTTATTTCAGTCAAAGTTGCTCTTCTATCAGCTTGAATCAGTCGGCCCATTCTCCTCTGACCTCTAGCATCAACAAGGCATTTTCGCCCACAGGACTGCCGCATACTGGATGTTTTTCACTTTTCACACCATTCTTTGTAAACCCTAGAAATGGTTGTGTGTGAAAATCCCAGTAACTGAGCAGATTGTGAAATACTCAGACCGGCCCGTCTGGCACCAACAACCATGCCACGCTCAAAATTGCTTAAATCCCCTTTCTTTCCTATTCTGACATTCAGTTTGGAGTTCAGGAGATTGTCTTGACCAGGACCACACCCCTAAATGCACTGAAGCAACTGCCATGTGATAATTGCATTAATGAGAAATTGAACAGGTGTTCCTATATGTATGTATGTATGTATACAGGAAGCTGTGCTTCCTGCTTTGCTACTGTTCGGACGCTCTTGCTTACTGCTCCGCGCTTTGCTCTATCGCTTCTATATTTTATCTCGTAATTTCGTAATTTCAACTTCTGTAAATCAGCACAGTGCTCAAACAACAAAGCTTGACTTCAATGATAAAATTTGAAACTCTGGTGACTGGATTACTACAAAAAAGCGGAATATTTCATCCAACCAGCCTCCCACTGCCATCAGCTTACATTCGGAGAAGGAAAACACAGCTGCCTACATTCAAAAGGATAAGAAAATGCCTCCTCTAGAATCTACTTGCTGCACAAACTGCCACAGACTTTTACAGAGGATTGCAGTTCTTGAAACAAAGTTATTTGCGGAACCACCGAACCAGGCGAATCACACAGAGCTTCAAAATGAACACCCTCAGCACACTGCCGGTGAGTCCCATAAACATAGTGCTACCCAACAGAAACAAATAACTGATCAACACACTAATCGATGGCACAAACAGGGAGCAAGACCCAAAGGGACCGAGACATCAGATTGTCACGGCGTCACATACTGCAACATTAGCATGCTCTACCCCAGACACAAGGATTGCAAATGCTGATTTCCTACCACCAACTATACAACTTGAAAACAGATTTGAAGTATTAATGAATGTGGGTGATGAATCCCCAAATGTGATGAATGTAAGCGAACACAGATCGTATCAGCCCGCAGCTAACACTGATACCAACAGGCGCTCAAGGTCGAGCAGACAGCGGCACTCAGCTCAGAGTGCAGCCGAGCCCAGGACTCTGATAGTGGGGACTCCACAGTCAGAAACATTAGCAGCAGGGATACAACTACATGCTGCCTTCCACAACTACAGTTTCTGGCGTAAACAGGAAATTCAGAACATTCTGATGAAACATAAGACTGCAAATCGACTTGTCATTCATGTGGGGAAAATCGATATTCAGAGAGAGCAGTCAGAACTCATTAAGAGGATTTCAATGTACTTTTGAAACACTTAGAAAACTAAAAGTTCAACCGTTCATCAGTGGACCACTTCCAGCAAGAGGAACAAATAGGTTTTCACGGTTACTTGGGCTTAATACATGGCTGCAAAAACCTGCAACATAAAGGGAGTGAACTTCATCGACAACTTTAATCTATTCTGGAGCCAGAGACAATTGTTTACATCAAATGGCCTTCACCCAAACAAACTTGGTGCAAGAGTGCTAAAGGACAATATTCACTTTTCCCTACACCATCCCTCAGCTGTGTGTGCTAACTCACTCGACCTGAATGGCACACACACACCTGAACAGACTATGGACGACTACAGGACTTCATTTCAGCATCTGAATGGACATGCAGCTGACACACTCCACAAGGACACTGATAACATCACGCAGCCACAACAGCCACTGCTCACGGACACACTCCCATCTGAGTCCCCACAGTGCTCACCACAGACAGACTGTGACATATTAGAACTAACACAGATTGAGGACTGAACAGTAACATCTCTGCCCATACTGTGGAGGTGCACGAAAGGGTGGGCTCTAAGGGGGTCAGACTAGTGAACTGTTACGCTTTATGACTAGTCTGAACAGGAAACTGCATGAAATGTCTAAGTCACTCCATGAAATGGATGATAACATAATTCAGCCTCCGATAACACCAGAACAACAGCCACCCTCACCAGACATGTTATCCCTCTCACCAGCATCCCGCTTCTGAGCTTCTCAGAGAGAATGGAGCAAATGGTCTATGCTGGAACCAGACTATCACACTCGATTTCTGCGAGCCCCAGATATCAACCAAAGAGCGTCGAGCCCCACAACCATCAAAGCCTGTGGGCCCAGCTCGCTCTCAGCCTCCTCCTGTGAGATTTCTTGGTCCAACGCCAGGGCCAACACCCTCCTCCATCTGTTGTAGGTGAACCCAAAACAACTGATACCAGCTCTCAGTGATGTGTGTTGGGTCCCGCCATGATAACAGTAACTTTATCAAATGTTTACAGAGCAGCGGGAACCCAGTGTGCCTGTCTCTTTCTCTATTTCAGTTCTGTTACGTGATAGAAAGTGTAAGACCTTCTCAGACCGTATAGCAAACCCATCTAATCTGCTGCCTATTACATGTCAAACTAAGATTACTGTGGGGAAAAAATTAATACTGTTAAGTTAGCACTTTTAAATATCCGTTCACTTAAGAACAAATCATTTCTAGTCAATGACTTAATAACCACAAACAACCTAGATTTTTGCTTCTAAATGAAACTTGGCTTGAAGAAAACTGCAGTGCAACAGTCCTCAATGAAACAGCTCCTCCTAACTTTACTTTTATGAGTATGTCCAGAGCGTTTAGAAGAGGTGTATTGCTGCTCTTTTTAAAGATGTCTATCAATGTAAGCAAGTGTCATTTGGTGACTATCTGTCTTTTGAATATCTGGGTATTGTGTTAAAAGGTGCTCCACGCATCCTGCTTATCATTGTTTACAGGCCTCCAAAATACTCTCCATCCTTTACTGAGGACTTTACAGAGCTGTTATCAATAATCTCCTCAGAGTTTGATTGTTTTGCCATTGCTGGGGATTTTAACGTTCACATAGACAATGCTGAATCCAGTACAACAAAAGAGCTCATGACTGTTATTAACACTTTTGATTTGACACAGCATGTACATGGTCCACACACAATCGTGGACACACTCTAGACTTACTTATCAGCAAGGGTCTAAACATTTCATCAATTGTTGTTAAAGATGTAGCATTGTCTGATCATTTCTGTATTTTCTTTGATATTTCAATCTCTCCTGCCATTGAAGCTAGATCTGTCGCTGTCAAAAGAGAAGCTTAAATGAGAACACTAGTGAGCTATTTATGAAGGCTATATCTCTAACACCAAGCATATCTGCAGACTCTGTTGATTCTCTCCTTGACTCCTTTAACTCAAAAGTTAAGAGTGTAATTGATAATATTGCTCCTGAGAAAGTCAAGAAAAAGTGGAAGACAGAAAGCACCTTGGAGAAACTCAACGGCAGTGCAAATAATGAAAAGACAATGCAGGAAATCTGAGCATGTGGCGGAAGACAAAACTTATAATCCACTATAACATCTATAAAGACAGCCTTCATGATTTCAATGTGGAACTAGGCAAGGCTAGACAGACCTTCTTCTCAAATATTATAAACAGAAACATAAACAACACGCACTCTTTTGCTACTGTAGAGAGACAAACCCCGAGTCACATTCCCAGTGAAATGCTCTCTGACAGCAAATGCAGTGAGTTTGCTTCCTTCTTCTCAGAGAAAATAAATAATATCAGGAAGGCGATCAGCACATCCGTGAGTTGCTTTGGGGTCAGTCAGATCAGACCACAACCTCGGAAAGTTACTATGTCTGATTTTGAAGCAATTGATTATAAAATTTTAGAAGAAAGCGGTGCAGCACCTTAAAACATCAACCTGCCTCCTTGACACACTCCCCACTTCTTTTTCAAAAGTGTGTTTAACTGTTTAGAAGCAGATCTGCTAGAAGTGGTAAACTCATCACTTCTCAATGGGAATTTTCCAAACTCCCTTAAAACCGCAGTAGTTAAGCCTCTTCTGAAAAGAGAAATCTGGATAACTCCATATTGAACAACTACCGACCAATCTCAAATCTCCCTTCATAGGCAAGATCATTGAAAAAGTTGTCTTCAGTCAGCTGAACAAATTCTTAAGCTCAAGCGGATACTTTGACAATTTTCAATCTGGTTTCCGACCACATCACAGCACAGAAACAGCGCTCATAAAGATCATAAATGATATTCGCCTCAATACAGATACAGGCAAAACATCAATTCTGGTGCTACTCGACCTCAGTGCCGCATTTGACACTGTTGACCATAACATACTTCTTGACAGGCTGGAAAACTGGGTCGGACTTTCTGGGATGGTCCTTAAATGGTTCAGGTCGTACTTAGAAGGAAGAGGTTATTATGTGAGTATAGGTGACCATAAGTCTGACTGGACATCCATGACTTGCGGAGTCCCACAAGGGTCAATTCTAGCACCACTCCTATTCAACCTGTACATGCTGCCACTGAGCCAAATAATGAGAGAGAACCAAATGGCTTACCACAGCTATGCTGACGACACCCAGATCTACTTAGCACTATCACCTAATGACTATAGCCCCATTGACTCCTGTGCAAATGCATTGATGAAATTAACAGTTGGATGAGCCAAAACTATCTCCAGTTAAACAAAAACAAAACTGAAATCATTACATTTGGAAACGAAGATGAAATTCTCAAGGTGAGCATATCTTGAGACAAAGGTCTAATAACAAAAATCAAGTCAGGAATCTTGGTGTGATTTTGGAGTCAGACCTGAGTTTCAATAGTCATGTCAAAGCAATAACTAAATCAGCTTACTATCATCTGAAAAATATTGCAAGAATTAGATGCTTTGTTTCCAGGCAAGACTTAGAGAAACTCGTTCACGCTTTCATCACCAGCAGGGTGGACTATTGTAATGGTCTTCTAACCGGCCTTCCCAAAAGACCATTAGACAGCTGCAGCTCATACAGAACGCTGCGGCCAGGATTCTGAGCAGAACAAGAAAAAATGACCATATCACGCCAGTCCTCAGGTCGTTACACTGGCTTCCAGTTACATTTAGGATCAATTTTAAAGTATTATTACTTGTTTATAAATCACTCAATGACCTAGGACCTCAATACATTGCAGATATGCTGATTAAATACAAACCCAACAGATCACTCAGATCATCAGGATCAAGTCAGCTAGAAATACCAAGAGTTCACTCAAAAAAAAGGAGAGTCTGCGTTCAGCTATTGTGCCAGCCGTAGCTGGAACCAGCTTCAGAAGAGATCAGATGTGCTCCAACAGTAGCCACATTCAAATCTAGACTCAAAACACATCTGTTCAGCTGTGCCTTTACTGAATGAGCACTGTGCCACTGTACGTCCGACTGATTGCACCTATTCTAATCTATGCATCATCTTAATTTTTATTTTTATTTTATTTTTTATCTATATATACACTGTAATAATTTTATTCTTTTTAAATATCTTTACAACTATATATTTCTATTGTCTTCTTATTTTAAAAATTCTCTTTACAACTGTTTTTAATTATCCTGTTTTATTTTTAAGTCTTACACGTGGTATTCTTAATTCTTATCACTATTTTAATTTCATTTTCATGTAAAGCACTTTGAATTGCCATTGTGTATGAAATGTGCTATATAAATAAACTTGCCTTGCCTTGCCTACAGTATATATATATATATGTGTGTGTGTGTATGTATATGTATATGTGTATGTGTATGTGTATGTGTATGTGTATGTGTATGTATATGTGTATGTGTATGTGTATGTGTATGTGTACACATACAGATACCCCTCTATAGCAGACAGCAAGCCAAATTCGTTTACCACTTTCACTAAGATCTATATATGGGCACACAAACTCGTGAATGATGTATAATACAATGAATTTCTCATTGTTGTTAGTCAGGTTGAAGTTCCCTTCACTGTTACAAACACCTCAATCTTCTGAGATGCAAGAGCTTCATAAATCCAGATACACAAAACATGAACAAATCATTACTTAGTGATAGTAGTAAACAGTTGCTGCTAATATTCACATGCTCCGGGAAACAAGTAATACGCACGTCAAGTGTGAAAATATCAAGCAAATTAGTCTCGTGAGTTTGAAAGTGAAGTTCCTACCAGGTTCTTTCTATCAAACCATCTGTGGGAGAGATAATTGAACTCTTGTTGATGCTTTACAGAATGAAAGTGTTTCAGGGGATCCTTCAAACTCTCTGGTCTGGTTCACATTGAAAGAGATGAGCAGCCGTGTCCATCCGCTTCCCCCATTGCAGGCCAAGAGCTCTGGGACTCCATCTACAGAGGAGGCACCTATCAGTTCCCTTCTCATTTGTATAATGTCGGGTCACGGATAAAATTGAGTCTTACATGGGGGATTGAAGTTTTAATTCAGGCTCTGCGCTTTGGGGCTTCGGCGCGGCCTTTTCCACCCACTCAACACCCAATCAATTAATGGAGGAAGAGACTTCCCGTCTCCTGAAGTCTGCCCATTACAACGGAGAATGTGTAACATCAACTTGCAGCTGTTGTTTTTCTTGTGTTTAAATATGGATGATATACCCGTGAAACGCTCTAAAACAAATACTGGCAGTCACATCACAGATGTATGCTAAGTGGGATTACCAGCACGAATATCATTTTGCATAACTGTCCGTCATCCACACACCACGTTTCTGTGGTATCTGTGGCCCGAGGCTACGGGATCAGATGTTTTTCGACATGCCGCAGTTGCATTGCGCATCTGTCAGGTGTACTAGCGCGCTAACCACCTCTGACTATCCCCCACATGCGCCTCGGGTGACTGACGTTAAATGAAGTCAGCAACTCTGAGCCGTGCCTGAGGGAGACGGAGAAATAACAGCAACATACGGACAACATAAAGCCGTCCTGATGGGTGGCCCGTGGCGGATATGTCAGAGCGAACACGCTAAAACGCTCTTCTCTGAGCGCGAGGTGTCTTTGACTTGAGTAAATGCACCTCAGAAGTGATGATTCACTCACAGACGTGTTGCTATCTTCCACTGCACTGGAGGAGATCACAGCATTGACTTAATGGAAAAGATGTGCCTCTACTTACATTTTTGCAAAAACGTACCAATACATACAATTCAACTAAAATGAACGCACTTGTTTATTCATCATTGTCGCAAATTATAAATTCAGGGGTAGATTATTGATTAATAAACACTTTATCATAGTTCATGATTTGTAAACCAATACATTTTGCAAACTGTCCTCCAAAAAAAAAAATATATAGGTCTATAGGTCGTTTTTCTAGCACCTTATTACGACCTTTATTTACGTTTTAAAGTCATGCGCCCTCTAGCTGCCTTAAAAATAATGACAGTGTCGTGTTACGTCTGACATCATGATATGATGTATCACTGTCATTACCAATCAATCATAATGCATGTTCATTTTAATGCAATGTGTGGACTTTTTACCACCATTTGTCATATTTCCATTTAGGAACAATATATATGATTTATAGTGCATACACACTTTATGAGCACATGTTCCCTGGGATCGAACTCACGATCACATGTTGTTGTATATTGCAATTCTTTAGCAATCAACTTTAGTGAAACTGAACGAACTATGGGTTGTATCAAGGAAGTGACAAACGAGTATATAGGTGTGTTGGTTGACATGTTGCCTTTTGTCTGCATCACATGACCAGCTCTTTCTGTCAGGGTACACTTGCTCTGAAGCTCACCTGCTACAGCACTTGCAATGCAAACCCGCTAGAGTCCCAATCAAAGAGCTCTAAGATTTGTAGAAACAAGCTAACATGGCATGGGTTGCTTCATTATGTGTTTTTGTCTCATGTTTTCTTTTGTCAAAACTGTTGGTAACTTTTAGGGTAGAGTTTAGTTTTCAAACGCGGTAGAAAGCCACTCACTGAACATCACTTCTGAACTGCCGCGATACGTACAACAGTATTCAATGCTTTTAGATTCATGTTTATCTGTTTCAGGAACATCCGAACGGGCTTTTAGCTCCACACACAGTGTATATCATTCCCGAACTGCTGCGATGCATATAAAGAAAACAGGGCTTGACATTAACACCCACCAACCCGCCGAATGCGGGTGTATTTTAGCGGTGTCAATCGGTTAAAAGAATTGAACTAATTAATCACACAATCTTGATAATTTAATAACTAATAATTAATAATATTAAGTGTTTAATATTTTTATATTGTAATAACTTTGCAGTTATTCTCCAAGTTAATGTAGAAACAACTTAAAGACAGTATATTTGAAATATTTGTTGGAATGGATCTTTTTATGAATGAAGGCCAGAATCACTGATGCTCTCTATGAAACATTAATGACATTACATTACAGTATAATTGCAAGCTATTCATTTCAACTCTCAAAGTTCATTTAAGACGTTATTAGACTCATTTAAGACCGCTGTTATGAGAATCCTCGACAGAACGGGCATTTAGGCAAAATTGTGTGGTACTGATCATTAAAGCATGAAAGAGAACTTGATTCTGGCGCAGTGTCTGTGAAAGCGATACTGGAATGTCTTTCTGTGTGTGTGTGTGTGTGTGTGTGTGTGTGTGTGTGTGTGTGTGTGTGTGTGTGTGTGTGTGTGTGTGTGTGTGTGTGTGGACTGGTAATCCCTCGTTATGGGGTTCAAATGTCCCCACAAAGATAATAATATCAAATTTTTGTCCTTGTGGGGACATTTTTTAGTCCCAGCAGAAAACATCTTATAAATCACACTAAGTGATGTTTGTTGAAAATGTAAAATGCAGCATGTCTCCTGCTTATTCGGTAGGTTTAGGGCAGAGGCAGTGTAGGGGATAGAAATATGGTTTGTACAGTATAAAATGCATTCACCTTCACTGTTTCTCTCAGAAACGATGATCGTGTTGGTCAGTACTCTGTGTATCCTTAAATTATTTTTACAACACCGGCAAAGATCGTTTACTCTCATCTTTTTCTTCTAACGTTACTTAATCCAGCGCGCGTGCAGACAGGGTTGCCACGTTCTTTTTACAATGTCGAGTAATTGCTGCTCAAAACTATCGCCCAAAACAATCCCAATAGCTTTCCGGGGGGATTTGGGGGGTAAAATATAGGTTATTTTGCAGGGCTAAAATTGGCATTCCTGGGTCTATATATCCCACACTTGGGATCGCTTCAACCTGCGGACATGGAGAACAACCCACGGGAAAAACACGGACTTGGCAACACAGTGCAGTTGAGTTCTGTTGACATTTGACAACTAACGTTACGCGTCGCTCTGTTGCTCTGATTGGTTGTAGGTCTTTTCTGGTTCGGTTGAAACACACCCCATAATCACAGCCCAATGAAGCGGTATCAGACTCAAATTCTGACTAGAGTTGAGTATGACCACACGTCAGACTAACATAAAGCTGCCTCACAGCACTAAATTTAGTTATTTTTCTCTGCTTATTGCGCTTAAACAGTCAAATGCACAAAATAATGTCAAAATGCCAGGAAATACGTGACTCTGCCAACATTTTTGCAAACCCTGAAATATGTCCCTCCAGGTCCGTTTCCCTGCACTTTTTCAATAGGAAGCACAATTCAAGAAAAACGTGGTGTAAGCACGAATTTTAATTCCTTTTGAAATACATTTAATTCTTTGCATTTGTAAAAGTAGACATGATTTTATGAATATTTAAAGGCTACTTTTATATTTTGTAGCAACTAACCCCACTCCTACCCTAAATCTAAACACTTCTCAACAATAAAACACATAACAGACAAATAAAAGTACAGTCACAGGTATTTATTGCAAAAACTGATTAAAACAGTGTAAAAGTATTAACTCATGTTGCATTCCAAGTCTTCTGAAGTCATACGATATCTTCATGTGAAGAACAGAGTTGATCTTAATGTTTTAATCTCCAATCCGCCGCTCCGTGTGAACACCCTCCACTCGTTCATATTTCATTCAAATATTACACTTAACTCTTGAGCATGATGCGGTCGGTCACGAGACACACAAGAGCCAATGGCATTTTACAATCAAAGCTGAAGCTGACGTAATGACGCAATTGGTCACGAGAAATACGACAGCCAATGCTGTCAACCTGACGTAACGGCGGCAATTTTCAAATATGATCTTCAGCGGGTGGACGCAACACTGATCGCTTTTGGGGATTTTCTTCACAAAAATCAATTGTTTGGCCTTGAAACACTTGGAATGTTTGTACTTATTAAATAAATTGTGCCTGCAGTCATATCTGCCTGTTATATCCAGTTTTTTGTATAATACACAAATGGTTAGGTTTAGGGAAGGGGTTGAGAAAAACTGATACCACTTAGTGCCTCTAGTGGATGTTTCACCCGAAAAGTGCAGGGAAACGTATCTGGAGGTATATATTTCAGGGTTTGCAAAAATGTAGGCAGAGTCACGTATTTACAATGAGCCTGGGTTGGTAATGGATCCATGCGTCAGCTCTTAAAGTGACAGCAGCCTAATATTCCTGCTGACCAATTATGAGATAATATAAAAATATCTATATGGCAGTTTTCCCCCATGGTATCGATGTCAAAAATGTGGCCAGTGAAAATGCTGAGTGGCTAGTAACTTTGGAAAACCACTGGCCACAGCAGCTGATGAGCAGTTTCGGATGAATCTCAATGTGCTTTTAGTGCCACTCATCGGGCAATTCCTTGTTGAATTGTCAAGATATATACAATAAACAATGTAATAAACGTTGACAGATTTACATTTATCTGCTTCAGATAAAACCAAATGTGCTTTTAGCGCCACTCACTGGACATTTCACTTTGAAAGTGCGGCAAAAAAAAGGCAAAACGCAATGTAATTTCATTTTGCAGGAATGTCCCCAGAGGCACGTTTTTCAAAAAGCTTGAGTTGGGAGATGAGAGCATCCACACATCTCTTAGTAATGCCGTGGCTTTGTTTGGCAAGACCTGCAGCGGTCAGAAGTGGCCAAGAACTGGAAGGCAGTGTGTGTTTTGTGTGCGTGTGTGTTGGGAGGGGTGTTTGGCTGGCTTGTAACTGTGTTTGACCCCTCGCCGGGCCATGGCTAATGCAAGTGTGGGCTAGTGAATGGACCGAGGTCAGTGCCCAGTGACACATGACCTGCCACGGTTAATTCCAGTCGAACAATGGATCCGGCCCTGCCGGGAGATCATCCCATTACACCTCCATGCCAAATTAATTGTTTGTTTTCATGGGCCGCTCTCGGGCTGACCCCACGGTCAACTCACTTTAATAACATTCTGTGTTAACCTGGGGAAACGTAAAGTGCAATCTGGTCCCAACACGGATGGAGCTCAGGTTTGTCAGGACCTTCTCTACTCTGGCGCAAATGGACGCTCTGCGCTCGCTCAGAAACCAGTCGATTGCGTGAGGTAATATTCTTTTTCACTAATAGTACTTGAGAAGTGACCGCAAACACTGGAATGTGCCCAAATATAAATGCAGGTAGTGGTAAAAGGAAGCGGTGGAAGCTGATGGAGAGCAGCGTGTCACAGCACTTTGTGTTTAAATAAAGAGAGCGCTGAATGCGGAGAGCTGGCCTGGGAGCTTCGAGAGCGAGAGAGACAGTAATGTGACAGAGTTTCAGCACCGCAGGCCTGACACACTGATACTGCACAAGAGTTCTACTGTTACACCTTCCCTAACTCTGCTGTTTTCCAATGGGACGCCCTTCACTAAGATTAATTATGGATCATATACTGATATAGAAGGCAGAGCTGTGACACATTTAGGCATATACACTTCCCTTCCGTTATTTACAATAGTTCTCGATCAACATGGGTTTTAATGACTTATGTTTTGGATCATGTATATTTAGGGTGTGTTCACACTTGGCATGTTTGGTTAAATTAAAACGAACCGTGGTGCGATTGCTCTGTTAGTGCAGTTTGTTTGAATAAGTGTGAACATCATCTGAACCCTCATGAGGTGCAACAATGGACCGAGAGCCCTGAAAAGATGGGTCTCGCTCCGCTTCCAAATGAACTGTGGTGCGGTTTGACTCATGTATGAACACTGCACAGACCAAAGACATGTAAACGCCGTTTCTCGTCATAGTCGTGAGTTTGTCCATTACATTTATCTCCTCACAGAAGATCTTAGTTTGTGTGTGTGACACGGAGGGATTCCTGCCGCTGTTTTGACTCCTTTACACATTGTATAAGCTCTTTACAAATTCTCAGCTGCTCAAAACACCATCAAATGTACACTGTAAACCCAAATATGTTGGCAAAACTCAAATAAATTGAGGTGATCCTTGAATTTTGTGTGCACAATTGACTTAGCCAGGGACCATTGGCAGGTGGCCGTGGAGGAATCTTCAAGGCCAAAGACTGCTTTCATTTCTCACCGTGAGTTGTACCAGTTCAGTGTTCTACCTTTCGGCCTGTGTAATCCCCCAGCCACTTTTCAGAGACTCATGAACATGGTGTTGGCGGGCCTTATCTACAAGCCATGCACAGTTTATCTGGATAATATTGCAGTCTCCTCACCCATGTTTGAGCAACACCTGATAGATCTAGAAGAGGTCCATTTTTTGAGTTAAGACATTTAATCAGGACTTGCAGATTTTTATTTTGTAAACGTTTTAATTGCTCTGAACTTGACATATTTGAGTAAGCTAATTCATAAATTTATGTTTTAGTAGTGGAAACTTGACTAGCTTTAATTAGCTAATTCAATAAATGCCACTTTCTGAATAAATATAAAACATTTTATATATATCTGTTCTCAAACTGAGCTCACGCTCCACTCGCCACATGATGGAAACCCTACAAAACCCAACATAACAGAAACTCTTCTGAACTAGCATAACACAACATTAAACACTACTAAATCTCACACTTAACGTTAATCTGGCACCCCTTTGAGTATCATTGCAAAGCATGCTGGGTAATAGAAATCCCAGCCCAGTTTTGATTTTTAAATTTAAGTTTGTCTGACTGAAAAGAAACAAGTTCATAAAACTCAAAACAATGAAACAGATTACTTAAAATGTGTCTCTCAAAAGTACTATCAAATACTCAAAAGTTAATTAGTTTGAACTCATTTGTTGAGTTGTCTCTCTCAAACCAATTCATTATTTTGAGCGTTAGTGTAGGCTACACACACAGCGAGAGCATTTAGCCCATGGCACACAGCATTTGTTTGGATGTTCGGTAAGTTATATAGTTCATATCGTGAAATATACGCAATAAAAGCTGACCCATCAGGTTGTGAATGTATCGTGATGACTTCAGTGTTAAAATGCCAATGTGAACGCTTAGCAGACCAGGACTAAATGTGTAAGCACACCCTTAATTTATGCAAAAATAACTAAAAATGCAATTCAGACTAAGATTTTTTAGTTCAGAAATGTTAAAAATGTCATTGTTATGCAACTGTCCTCATATAATAATGAAGAAGAAAAAAAAATATTGAAAAGAAAACCTAATAAAATAGTTTTGGTATTGTCTATCAATATTACAACAATAATAACAACAATTTCTCATTAATATTTATTAAATGGACAAACAAAATTAGATTTATTATTATAACAAAAGTCATACTGTTCAAATTATGTTTTGGATTTACTTAAAATATATATGCACCATTTTTGCATCACACTTTTTAAGTAAACCCAACTTGGAATAATTTTACGTAAAATTAACAAGAAAACCTTTGTTTTATGTACTTAAATATTTAAGTTCACTCAACATTCTTTACTTAAAAATATATGTCACATGCAATGTGTATGTAAGTAAAGAATGAACTCAAATATTATATATGGTGCATATATATTTTAAGTAAATCCAAAACATAATTTTTACCTGTGATTCCCCAAAAAACATAATGACATTTAGCATTCATAATATTTGCAAAAAAGACAAAACTTGAAAATAAAAAATAAATAAGATGAGTAAACGCGTGTATTCGAGGTGTAATGGAAGCATAACACTTATTACTAAATGGCATTTTTAGAGTCATTAATTTAAACATTTCTAAACCTTTTTCAAAACCATGTAAAGACAACCAAATATACACTAGATTTTTTTTTCAATATTGTTTCCTCTTACATGTGTTTGACCCTTTTACCATTTACACACTCTTGAATATTTGATTTACAACTGTCAAGTCATAAACTATTTTAATGCAATTATACATGAAATGCCTCAACTAACTGAATACATACATTTTTGCTGATGAAAGTCATAATATTAAGATAATTCAAAAACATTATTGTGACAGGGAAAAGTTTTGAATATGCAAAACAAAACAAAAAACATATATATATGTTTTTGAATAAAAAATTCTGTAGCCTATATGAACTGTTCTTGTACACACACACACACACACACACACACACACACACACACACACACACACGCACACACACATATGTACAGGTCTTTCTCAAAAAATTAGCATATTGTGATAAAAGTTCTTTATTTTCCATAATGTAATGATAAAATTAAAATTTCATATATTTTAGATTCATTGCACACCAACTGAAATATTTCAGGTCTTTTATTGTTTTAATACTGATGATTTTGGCATACACCTCATGAAAACCCAAAATTCCTATCTCAAAAAATTAGCATATCATGAAAAGGTTCTCTAAACGAGCTATTAACCTAATCATCTGAATCAACTAATTAACTCTAAACACCTGCAAAAGATTCCTGAGGCTTTTAAAAATTACTCAAAACCGCAATCATGGGTAAGACTGCCGACGTGACTGCTGTCCAGAAGGCCATCATTGACACCCTCAAGCGAGAGGGTAAGACACAGAAAGACATTTCTGAACCAATAGGCTGTTCCCAGAGTGCTGTATCAAGGCACCTCAGTGGGAAGTCTGTGGGAAGGAAAAGTGTGGCAAAAACACTGCACAATGAGAAGAGGTGACCGGACCCTGAGGAAGATTGTGGAGAAGGACCGATTCCAGACCTTGGGGGACCTGCAGAAGCCGTGGACTGAGTCTGGAGTAGAAACATCCAGAGCCACCGTGCACAGGCGTGTGCAGGAAATGGGCTACAGGTGCCGCATTCCCCAGGTCAAGCCACTTTTGAACCAGAAACAGCGGCAGAAGCGCCTGACCTGGGTACAGAGAAGCAGCACTGGACTGTCGCTCAAATTTTGCATGTCATTGGGAAATCAAGGTGCCAGAGTCTGGAGGAAGACTGGGGAGAAGGAAATGCCAAAATGACTGAAGTCCAGTGTCAAGTACCCACAGTCAGTGATGGTCTGGGGTGCCATGTCAGCTGCTGGTGTTGGTCCACTGTGTTTTATCAAGGGCAGGATCAATGCAGCTAGCTATCAGGAGATTTTGGAGCACTTCATGCTTCCATCTGCTGAAAAGCTTTATGGAGATGAAGATTATGTTTTTCAGCACGACCTGGCACCTGCTCACAGTGCCAAAACCACTGGTAAATGGTTTACTGACCATGGTATTACTGTGCTCAATTGGCCTGCCAACTCTCCTGACCTGAACCCCATAGAGAATCTGTGGGATATTGTGAAGAGAAAGTTGAGAGACGCAAGACCCAACACTCTGGATGAGCTTAAGGCCGCTATCGAAGCATCCTGGGCCTCCATAACACCTCAGCAGTGCCACAGGCTGATCGCCTCCATGCCACGCCGCATTGAAGCAGTCATTTCTGCAAAAGGATTCCCCACCAAGTATTGAGTGCATAACTGAACATAATTATTTGAAGGTTGACTTTTTTTTGTATTAAAAACACTTTTCTTTTATTGGTCGGATGAAATATGCTATTTTTTTGAGATTTTGGGTTTTCATGAGCTGTATGCCAAAATCATCAGTATAAAAACAATAAAAGACCTGAAATATTTCAGTTGATGTACAATGAATGTAAAATATATGACATTTTAATTTTATCATGTATATGTATATTAATTATAATGAAAAAACTTAAATAAGTTGACTAAACCAACACTATGGGTTACCCCAGTGTTTGGGTAGTTTTTGTGTTACTCAGATCCTGGGTCACCAGTGTTTGTTTTTTCAACCCAGCCTTCGTGTTACCAAGATCCCAGATTATTTAAGATTTAATGAGTTTAAGTTTTGGCAATATGTATTATAAAAACATTATAAAATATGCCAAACTTTAAAATATTATGGAAAATAAAGGAATTGTTATGCAAACCAGTGGTTGTGTGGAGTATTAAAAGTATAAAAGTTTAGAGAATTTAAATGAATCCGTAAACATTATTCTGAAGTAAATAAACAAACTAGTATTATAGTAAAAACAAATCATCCCATTATGCTGGGTTAAATAAACAACCCAATTTGCTGAGTAAAATTAACCCTAACGTGTTCTGTCCTATATTTAACCCATAATTTTTTATAGTGTAGGTGCAAAGTTACTTATAGTCATAAAGTGTAACATATTTATATTATAAACATGGATTTGAGTTTCTTTTAGTAGAATGAGTCAGAACAAAATGACACAAGTGAATTCCATACATATTCAGCCTGGATCCGTCAATGCTTTTACTGAGAGGTCAAAGTTGATGCAGCAGGTTTGCCGACACTGCCGTCCCAAAGCGTGCAGATCTGGCCCTCAGATCAGGATAACTCAGCCCACAGGTTTGGTCAGAACCTGCAAAACCCAAAACAAATAGTCTGATCAGGAATTTGAGCAGCTCTGAGAGTGATGGAGCTGCTATCTCCACAATCACTCCAGTTATTTGCCTTTAAAAGGCTATAGTTTAGACTGCAAACACTAGGTTCAATCTTCCTGATGGAAGGGGGAAGGTCAGTTGGTCATAGTGACGGATGTCGTGTGTAAATATTCAGCACAAACGATCACAAACAATTATAATTTATTTAGTAATATAATGTAAAGCCGCTTTGTATTTACTGCAGGAAAACAATTCAACAAGGAGTCTATCTTTGCTCTCAAAAGAGTCTCTCCGGAGTGTGTTTAGTAAATTACAGAGCCTGGAATTTTCTCATAATTGGCCATTTTATCATTTTGTTACAGGGAGCTTATTCTGAAGGGGGTTCCCAATATGATTTATGAAATACAATTAAGCGTGAATTCTTTCATCGGCTCATTGCTGGGCTGCGCCACTGCACGTATCTGCCGCACTACACAGAAATAATATGTAAATACCGTTAAGTACAAAAACAGTGATGAACGGGAAGAACATGTGACCGAAGAGGGAAAATTGTCAGTGGGCTGTGGATTTATTCCCCCCTCCCAATAAATATTCCAGGGGCTTCCCTCCCATCATCTCTATTTTTAAAGCGGTCTCCAACTGATACAGAAACTCATTTCATAGAGCGTGTTCAAAGAGATATGCCTACTGCGGAGATTGAGCGCTCCGCACGAGCCACTTCCTCTTTGTCAAACAAAAGACACTAATGACGTTGATCTCTTTCCAGGCCAAATTGCTTAGTTAAGATTATCACATTTTTGGTTGGTCAGAAAAGGACTGTTAATTTAAATGTAGTCTATAAACAGCATGTTAATATTACACACAAATAATCAGTACGAAAAGAATTGAATAATTTCACTGGAATTAAATGACACTTTTTATTCAAGTATGAGTGGAGTTTGCTAAATCCCTGTTAATTTTGCTCACACTTATTGAACTTGTACTTGTTCATGTGCTACAGACATGAATGAAACCTCAAATCAAGCCACTTGTGTTCATTTTCATCTGGCACTGATAAAATAGAATTCCATATCTAGATTTTGTGGTGAATTCTTTTGACCACTCACATTATTTATTTTTTTCAAATAATGATTTATTTTTATTTTTATAAAATGCATAAATATTTATTTTATTACACTATTTATATATTTACGTATATTTTATTATAGTATTTTATATAATAATATTATAATATGTATTATTATTATTATTATTATTATTATATTTTTTTTTCTTAACCATTTTTTTCATTTTAAATTTGGTTACAATTTTTGTAATTGTGTTGTGTTTTTGTAATTTTTATTAGTCATTGTTTTTTTTATTTATTTAAATATATCTGTGTAGTTTATTTTTAAATGTGTGTAATGTTGCCTTGGCACTATTCTCACTATTAACTATGACTTTTGCCTCAGTAAACTGCTAATTACTGCTTATTAATAGATATTAAGGTAGTGGTTAAGTTTAGGTACTGTGTCTGGGTGTAGAATATGGTCCTGCAGAAGAAGGCATTAATATGTGCTTTATAAGTACTAATAAACAGTCACTGTAAAAAGTGATCAGTTGACTCAACTTAAAAAAGTGAGGAAACCAATTACATTACAATTATTAAGTAAATAACCATGCGTAATTGAAAATAATAAGTTAAGTAAACTTGACAATTCCACGTAACAATTTTTTCAAGTTTATTTACTTAATAATTGGCTTTCCTCACTTTGTTTAAGTAGTAACTATAGTAATGTGCATACTAATAAGCAACTGCATTAAAGAATATATGATCCATTAGTTACAACAACATATGTCTTTACATTGCTTTAACTCATCAAAATAAGTTAAGCACTTTTCAAACTTTTTTTATAAGCTATACAAGATTCAAATACATTTTTAAATCCAAGTTGATTGTACTTAAAAAATGTAAGGCAGCAACTTGTACCCTAAACAAAAGTGTTGCCTAGTTTATTAATATTTATTTTGAGTTCATGTTTATTTATTTCAAGTAACAATTTTTTATGGTTTTAATTAGTTTTAATTGGTTTTAATTATAATAATCATTCTCATCGCTTAAATAATTCTAAAAATGCCTCCATTTTGTAGGTCCCACTGAATTTCTCTGTGTATTAATTAAAAAATATTGACAAACATTGTTTCCCAACATTCTTTAGCCTTTGAGTGCAACATACACACTCTCGGAAGTCTATAGTGATCGAAGTATCGTACATATTCAACAGCCGCAGTTTTGTTCACGTTTCTCTCTCTCTTATTCCTCTAGAAATATGGAGGCAACGCCTTGAGGCTTTCCAGTCCCCATTGTGAGGACTGCCAGTTCTGTTTGGGCTCATTGTTCTCGTCTAATCAGCCGTGGCAAATGTGGAGCCCTCCAGCTCATTACGTATTCTCACTCTGAAGTGACCATGGGAAGTTTTTCGGAGGCCCAGCCTTGGCATGGGCTGATGAATTACCTGCCTAGACGACACCTAGTGAATCCACGCAGTTGCCGTGGCAGTGCTTTCTGATGGGACCGTCGACTCATCGCTCATCCCGGTGGTCAAACAACAACCCCCCCACCCAACAACCTCCTTCCCCTACTCCAACAAGCTTGAGTTTCACTATTGCCGTCTCGTGTTTCAGCACCTCTGCCCCCTTCCACACACTCTACACTCTGTTTACAAACGCCTGCTAACGATGGCCGCCCTGACGAGCTCATACAAGGGCTGTTGGCTGTAACGTCTGACATTTAAGCTTCCTGAACCAAGACAAAATGTGATATTAAAAACTAAAGGATTCAATATTCCTTAGACTTTCTTACCAAATAAAAGTTAATCTTGTGTAAAAGCTTATCTACTACTGCTGTTCATTGGGAGCTCAAAATGGCTCACAAGTAAAGGGGAAGTGCTATATGCAAATAATAAATTGCAACTAACCGCATATTTGTGCATGGTTAGGATAAATAAATTAAAACATTTCCCATATATTTTGTTTGCTGATGCTAATCTGTCAGGCTATTAGGTTAGTTAGGTTAATGGATCAATGGCGTACAGTTTTAAAGCTCATTCAAATGTGTTATATTCAAGTTGAGTTCATCTGACCAAATTTATGGTAACACTTTAGGGTTCAATTGTTATTAACTAGTTGCTTATTAGCATGCATATTACTAGAATATTGGCTGTTGACTTATTCTGATCTTATTCTACATCCCTTAACTATTGATCAGCATTAATTAGGAGTTTATTGAGACAAAAGTCGTAGTTAATTGTGAATACGTGTTCCCCATACTAAAGTGTTAGCAAATGTATAATATTTTCAAGAAAAGTTGTAATTCTATAACTCTAAAATATCATGTAGTGTAACCATATAGTAAAAGGTAATTACATATTTTCCATACACCTGGTATAAGTGGTTTTTTTTTCAAGGTATTTTTCATAAATAACATTCACTATTAATTCTAGGCATATAAGGTCATAATACGTTAGAATTTATTTAGTGTGTTTGGGGGGACGACACATATTTACTATTAACTACAACTTTTGCCTCAATAAACTTCTAATTACTGTTTATTATTTGTCAGTATAGTAGATTAAGGGATGTAGAAGGTGGTCATCAGAGTAAGGCATTAATATATGCTTTATAAGTACTAATAAACAGCCAATATCATGGTAATATGCATGATAATAAGCAACTACTTAATGGCGAGTATTGGACACTAAAATAAAGTGTTATCGAATTTAGTGAGGCTTTTTTCATTGTGATAAGTATAGTTGTATTACCCTGGCATGCTTTACTTTCTAATCCAGAAAAATATCAAAATTCCTTTTTAATATGCAAAACATGCTCATTAAAAGCGGTATAGGTAAGTCATTATACGTGTGAATCACATTTTTAATGTATTTTGTAATAAATTAATAGATAGAACAAAGTATTTAGAAATCATTGGCTTTAATGTAAACATGAAAATAAAAATCAGATTAAATTAAATACGGGTTAAATAGCTGGCCACAATGATTGGCTGCTGTGAATATCTAAATTCAAGAGACATTCAGACTATCAGACTTTTTTTTTTTTTTTTTCCCAGACAGAACCCTTAAAATTACAACTTTGTTTCTTTTTTATCCTTCATAATAGTAGCTTAGAGTAGTACCCTTAAGGTAGTACTATGAACCTTTTAGGAGCAGATAAGGTACAAATATGCCCCCTTAAGAGTGTAGAAATAAGTAAATGTTTGCATGATAAACAATGTTGGAAATGTGTGGAGCAAAATAATTTGAGTTATGCTCTAGTTTTAGAAAAATCCCCTGTATATTTATGGCAGGTTCTGGGACCACTGTGACCTTATTTTAGTGAGTATTAAGGGACTATGGCTGCCAGTTGTATGGGTTAACGTGACAATAATTTGAGCTGACTCACCCATCCCGTTCTCTAATCCCCTGGATATACTGCACTCATACAGGTGTCCACACAATCCAATTATCACCGCCATGCTTGAGTAGAAAAAATACTAGAAAAAAAAGAAGAGAGAAAAAGAGAAAAATCAAGTCAAACATCTACTGTCATTCAACTTTGTCAAGCATGTACAGTGGCATTACTGACTGCAGAGGTGTGTCTATTATTGTGCATTTACATGCTTGCCGTAATTTATGAATGGATAGTCTGATAATCGAGAAGTCTTTCTGCCCTGTGCTTTGAGTAAACCAACTTCCTTTCGAACACCACGCTTGTGGCACACTTTTGTGTGCAGGTGAAACTGATATCAACGTCCCCTTCGTTTTATTGCCTCATTTCAATTACTGATATGTGACACTCAACAAAACACCAAAACAATGCAGGGAGCCACAATAGCAGGTGCATTCATGAAATCCGTGATTTGAGCACAGGAAAATCTCATCTGCCCATCTCCCAACTTGTAGAGCACGTCTGAAAGCGACAGTGTCCCCCCACTGGTTTGGTAACTAAAATAATGACAGTGGGCTGATTTTCAAGCATGTAATGTGCTTTCTTTCTCCTCCTGCTGTTGTTGAAGGAGGGGGCGTGTGTTTCCTTTCCTGTAGGATCCCACTGTTTGCCCCCCTATAGGGACAAAGACCCTTAGATAGAGGCTATGCCTTTTGGTACACTCCCCCTTCGAGGACCATGTTGAGGACTGCGGGAGGAAGTGTGAAAGAGCTTCCTGAGCCAGCATCCAGCATGTGGGCCAAAGTCGACTGGAAGACCCTCTCGACAGATGGAGCCAATCCCACTTCCCCCTTGGATTCCATAATCAAACTTTCTCTTAAAACACTTCCCTCCAACTCCTTGTATTTCTCAATGGATTTTTGGTTAGATTCCGGAGTGAAGCTGCTCTTGTTGACTTTTATTCTGACCTTCTGAAGTTAGTCATTTGTCATTAGAGCCTTGTGTGTTTGAATTGTGCTTAACTCTATATCTCTCCCATTCTTTGAGTCTTCTTATACTCATATCCCTGTATAGTCCAAAGTAAACCAAAGTATCATTAATTATTGGAAAACAATGGGATGTATGGCCCCAATCACAATGGTCCTTGGAGAAACATAACAACTGTATAAGCAAATATGAGTCTTAATTGGTCTTTGCTAAACCGCCATGAGCTCAGTTAATGACAGCAAATATCCTTTTGGGAGTTCTGTTTGAGTCCCTGCAAAATTGGTATAACTCTGTAAATAAAAACCCACGTCTCTCCGGATGAGGTTTAGCTGCTTAGCTACAGCAAGTAAAGTTGCTAAAAAAATTATATATTAAGTTGCAATGACTTGTTTGTACTTTTTATTGGTAACATACGACATTTGGCATTATCAGGACCCACAAATATTCGCCAAAATTATAGTCAATATTATATATATAGTACTTTAATGTACAGTAGTATTGACACTTTAAGTCTGTAAACTTGACTTAATTTTAATTTTGGGTGAACTATACACAATACAGATTGTCACTCTCTACGATACATATTGTTGCATTTTTGTATTGCGATATATTGTGACATGATATATTGTTACACCCCTGCTTATTTGGCAATGGATTCCAAAAATTCTGCAGATTTTACAGAAGGACATTGTTCCCAGACAGCAACAAAGTGTCGGCCTAGATCCGGCCCACATCTGGTATGAGTGGACTCCACGCGCAGACCGGATCTGGGCCGACACTATGTTGCTGTCTCGGTTCCTCGCTTATATTTACGATTGCACAGGGTCAGTTTAAAAGGTTAGAAAAATGAACGTTATAAAGCAGCAAACAGTGGTAGGGAAAGAAAGGAAATAGTTCACAAGGACTTGCCACATTCCAAGAAGTTAATACATGCCCCCCTTAGACAGTTACTGACAGGAAGTTGAGAAGGACAGACAATAGCCCAACATGATCCAGCAAAGACACCCCAAACCGACAGGGTTCCTTCTGCTGTCACCCTAGAAATGCATTCAAATATCAGCATACTTGAGGACATGTGTCCCTTTTGAAGCACCTCTGGAATTCACTTCACTTTACAGAAGAAAAAAAATGGGTTAGAGGATTGGGCCTGTCGGCTTCTGTTCATGGATTCCACAGTACATCTGGTTCCTTACATTCTCTCTAAAAGAAAATGTAAGAATTCAGTGATGAGGAAGCCATTGTAACAGTAGGACTTTAGTCACAAACTATTTTAATAGGTTATGAGCAAACTAACCAACTCTGACAACCACAGGCTTTGTATAAAAAGATACCTTTTCCATGTTCAAATCTGTCTGGTATTTAATTAAATTTTTTTGTCATTTTGTGGCTGTATAGTGTAAACATTACAAACATATATCCATGCACAGTAAGCACACTCTAAAAACTAATTATGTTACCACAACTTAAATAAATGTATGGTTGCAAGTTAAAAATTCTAATGTATTGTTTTCATTAAAATATTTAAGTTGCAAACTTAAATATTTTAAAAGAATAAGTTAAAAGAATAAGTTCTGTTGACATAATAATGTTGATCATTACATCAACTTAATATCTTCTATAATTTAAACTCAAATGTCTACACTGATTGGCTTTTTTTATTTAAAATTGGTTGCAGTAGCAATGAAATTGTCTTGATAACTTCAGAAATTAGATAACTTCAAAATTTCTAGATCCCAGCAGGCTTTGCATGGACTGAATAAATGTTGAAAGTAAGTGTTAATGTATTTGTTTTTAGTGAAGGAATAGACCCGTTAGCTGTTATGTTTGACATTTAAAAGAGTTTTTGTGGTTACCATTGTGCTACATGAATGTAAACACTACATTGACTCTATAAACAATGATTGTGCTAATGCCAATGACAAGTCATAGCTGTTGATTTGAACTGAAATAGATTAATTGGTTCCAGGGCTACAACTCTGGTAGTTGGAGTGGCTTAATTTTTTAAGTAATCGACTTATATATGTGTTTATGTTACAAATTTTTAACTCAGTGTAGGTGGATGTAAATTCACTCAAAGTTGTCAAAACTCAAAAAAATGATGCAAACTGTTGCGTTATTATTATTATTATTATTATTATTATTATTATTATTATTATTATTATTATTGAGGCAACACATTATTTTTATGCAGTAAAAACTGTCAATTTAAAGTGTAACTTATTCCTGTGATCAAAGCTGAATTTACAGCATCATTACTCCAGTCTCAGTGTCACATGATCCTTCAGAAATCATTCTAATTTCTATATTTTTATGGAATGTTTCTACTATTAACATTATTTGACAATTACATGATAATTTAAGCAATTAAAAAAAATCAGCATACATTGAAGGCAACACAATTAACATATTGATATAAAAGTTTAATTATTTTAGCATTTCAGTAATGAGTTTTTTGTAGAAATGTGCTTAATTGTCATTAAATGCAAATACATACATAAATACTTTGAGGGAAAAAAAATGTGTGAACATTGACAGGTTTGTTCATTTTACCCTATAAGTTTTATGTTCAACTATTGCTGCAAGTAATGATATTAGGACAACAGTTAAGTATCACGACAACCCTTGAATTGTTTGTTTTCCAGTTTACATAACTGGAACTAGTCTAAAAAAGAAGCTATATCAGTTTTTGCTGTCCCTCTTGAACACCCTATTTTGTCAAAAGGAAACCCTTGTTCCCCCAAGACAAACCTCTATTGGAATCTCTGTTGAATCACAGAGCGCCTCATAGACAGTTTTGCCTTTTGACAAAGTTTGGGGCCGCAGAGAAAGAGCCGCCTTGTGTGAGGCTTCACAGTACAGCTGGCCTCCTTTCCTCCAGTAGTTTATTAGACACGGGCCCTTAATGAATGGGAGTCGCTGTTACAGTAAGTGACAATTACTCGACTTATCTTGCTCGCCACCAGCGATCTCACATATCCACGGCCGTCATAATTCCTGCCATCATAAAGAGGGCTTGTTGGGCACTGGCAGCATCCACAATAGCTGTCCTTCAGAGTCAGTTCATGCCATCCCTGACTGTGTTTTCTGGTTTTATTGGGGTACAGTAGCATGAGGCTTCCTTGTGAATGGGCGAAACTTACTGAGGGATGCAAATATACAGGTCCGAGTAGGGTTAAGCCCTTTACAACTGACATGAGCGGAAACTGCAAAGCCCTGGCGTGTCTACAGTGGATATCTCTTGTTTTTAATTGCTTAGAAAAAAAGAAAAGGAATGAAACACAACCGGTAAACATTGCGACAGCATGAGTCAATCAGGTCTGGGTAGGTCTCTAGGTCTACAAGGTTATCAAAGCCTGCCGTTTTGATATTATGATACTTCTATGCAGGGGTTGACATTAACACCAGGGTTGAATTCTATAATTTTTTCAATTCTAGTCTTTTCAAAAGCTCCGAATGAATATATTGCTGCTTATTGCGCCTAAACAGTCAAATACACACAAAATAATGTTAAAATGCGAGTATTCACGTAAACACAGTCATTTCTGTTTTAAGTGAATGTAACCAGTTGAGAAAGAAAACACATGTGTAATGGATCCGTGCATCAGGTCTTAAAGTGAAAGCAGCCTAATATTCCTGCTGACCAATTATGAGATCATATTAAAAATACCTATATGGCAGTTTTTCCCCATTGGTTAGGAATATCCTAACCTATTGATGCAAAAATTGTGGCCAGTGAAAACGCTGAGTGGCTAGTAACTTTGGAAAACCACTAGCCACTGTGGCTGATGAGTGAAAAAGACCCTGACACTACGAGTCTATCACTCTGTATTAACTCTTTGCACCCTCTTTACTATTTCTGGCCTTCCGGATTTTCACTGTTACATGGTAGAAGGTGCTATCATACATCTTCTGAAATAGTACATGATATCCAGATCAAAACACAGGAAAATAAAAGCAGAAACAAGTGATTAAAGCAACTTATGCACGTTGTAGTCTTGTAGTTGTAGGGGGGGGGGCACATGGTTTTCTCAGCTTTTTGTTCAAAATTTTACTTTTTTATGAAACATTTTATGAAAACTGTTCTTTCATTGATTTATACTAAATACTTTATATATAGGAAGATGATGCACTCTGATTACTTATAAAGAATCAGAACATTTTCGAACAAAATCAAGGCTAGGGCATGTTTTAGTCCAGATTAAAAATAAAAAAATAATTAAGTCTGAAAATAAACAGCCTATTAAGTGTATTTCAACCAAATGCTGTAGTGAACCAAAGTGAATCAAAGACTTTATATATACATGAAGACAGTGCACTCTGATAAGTTATGAATGTGAGAAGGTGCAATGCCAAATATGGCGAATAAGCTCCGCCTTCTAAATGAAAGAGCCAATCATTGATTAGTAATATAATCACATCACAGCAGCTGCTGTTAGAAGCTCCAGTTGCTATAGAAACAGGCCGTGTTCTGAGATGTGCGCATGCGCATTAGCTTTGTCCAGGCTTAAAAATTCTGTTTTTTGTCATGATTCGAGCGCTTAGAAACTACATTTATGAGATTTCATATGAAATTTAATCGAAAGCTTGGAGAATAGTTTTGGAATTTGATGTTTCCCCATTCAAAGAGATGGAGCTGCACTTGCATGCCTGAGAAGTGCTTCATGATGGCCGCCGAGGGAAATGACTTGTCTGTAAGGGACTTTGTTTATACTACGGGGCTGTTGGATGCTTGAATCTGATTTGTTGGCGTGCGTTCTACGGTGTGCAATTATTTTAAGGGAAAACGCACGGCTTAAGGGGTTCCAGCAGGTCTTGTCCCCATTACAGTTGCATATCACTCCACCAAATGATTTCAGTTATATCAAAGGTCCCTACAGCCGACAACAGCAAAAGTACCAAAACGACACTGAACAAGCACATAACTATAGCAAACAAAATATAGGATAAAAACCACAAATCATTTCCATGTTTTTGCCACAAAATTATGTTTCATTATGTATGCAAAGCACATACTCTCTTATTGCCGCTCAAACGCACACACACATAGACTGCAGACACACACTCGCTGATGACTTTATCAGAAAAAAAATGTAAGCAACTACATGACATTTATCACAATAGAGGAAATAACGGCACTGTTCTTGAAGCAGATAAACTTACAGAGACGTCGGACCCCAACACTGAGAGACAGACATCTCTCTCTCTCTCTCTCTCTCTCTCTCTCTCTCTCTCTCTCTCTCTCTCTCTCTCTCTCTCTCTCTCTCTAATAACTGCATTAATAACTGCGTTATTCTGCTATAAGTGTCTCAAGCCTCTGTTACTAGCTCTAAAGTGATGTTTTGGAAATAGCAACGGATGTTTGGGATGAGGTGCATAAAAAATGAGTCCTGCACAAGAGAGTTTTAAGAACAAAACCTGACAAATGTCTTGAAATAAATCATCTGAACAGTGTTTTGAGGTGTGGTGACCGTAGAGGATTAATTGACTCCGGGCCGTTGAATTATTAGGAAAATAATGCACACCTGAGGCCTGGAACCAATTATTCCTTACATATTGTATGTTTAGATATTCATACAACAAAGTATTCTGGGGGCCATGAAAGTTTTGTGAAAATAATCAAAAACGCGGGCGGTGAAAGAGTTCAAATGCTTGATACCTTGTAAAGGTTGACCCCCTATGTTATTCAAATCTGCTTTTAATCACAAAAACAAAGTCTGTCGTTATTTATCAACCCAAGCTCGTCTGCTGTTATTATGCAAGTTTATGACAGTGTCAAGCTCCAGTATTGACAAAAAATATCATAAAAGCATCATATTATCTAAACACACACTGTGTAGAAAATGTATAACCGTTTGAGAAACTGAGATTTCAGAGCTTTGGGCAAAATAGTTTATTCTGTTCCTCAAACAGAGGTATCGTTTGACTTGTACTGAGTGCAATTTTCATTTAGACATTTCTAGTAAATTGCTCAAAAGAAATGGCAAGAATTAAACATGCAACATGTGATGTAGAACTAAAACCTTTGCTTTATGAACAATTTCAAAAACGGAACTTTTTTGGAAAAGCCGCGTCTTGGAATATTCTCTCTCTGTGTATTTCACTGAAATAATAACAGCATTGCACAGGTTTGGGTGAGCAAATTTCATTTTTGGCTTAACTATTCCTGTTAAGCAAACCCTTAATGGATTTGAGGAACCGTTCCTGTAAATCTGTCTCTGGTCTGCTGGCATATTAACCGTAATTTCGCTTTCTCACCATTAGAAATCTTCATTCAGTGTGTAATCCTGATTTGCAAGTAAAAACACGAGAGGCTTTGGTGTGTCAGAGCGGCAGTATTAGACAAACAAAGGTGTGTGTCACGTTTGAATGCACAAATTCTGTTAACGTTTCAACCTGCGGATGAGAAATTAATAAAAGGCACGCATACCCGTCTGCGATGACATAACACCTGTGTGTTTTTGTTTGTTTTTTACATTTTAATTTGAGAAGAATAAAATAGTTTATACCCACAATTACTTTCTGACACCTTTTTACATGTAGTGAATTTGCTTAGATAATGGGACAACAGAGTCTGAGTCTTTACTTTCTGATAAATTACAAAAAAGCATTGTAGATAAAGTGCTTACCAAAATAATTATATATTTATGTGTGTGTGTGTGTGTGCTGCAGGTGTGTGTGTGTGTGTGTGTGTGTGTGTGTGTGTGTGTGTGTGTGTGTGTGTGTGATCATATTTTAATATATATTGAGAATATATCAGTTTTATTCAGAGGCCCAAACTGATCAAAAATACACAATTTGGAGCAGATGCTCATATTTATATAAACAACATTGATATAAATATCAGTATAAAATGCATTACGCCTATGTCCCCATAAACATGTGTTTAGGCAGGTGTGTGTGTGTGTGTGTGTGTGTGTGTGTGTGTGTGTAAAACATGGAAACACAACATGTGTGTGTGTGTGTGTGTGTGTGTGTGTGTGTGTGTGTGTGTGTGTGTGTGTAGTAAATGACCTTGACATATTACTAACCACATATATAAAAAAAGAATAAAGATGTCACAGCAAAAGACCCGTGAACCGAGAGCTGGAGACGGCCCTTTCCAGGCTGAAACAGTAACACTGTCAGTCTGGGCTCGTGCTCGATTGTGTTCAACAGGTTTTGATCATATTCATCATTTAGGCTTTAGAAAATGAAATATAATACAGAAGGTTTAATAGGGTTATAACTCTAACACAATAACATGTCCACTTTTTCATATTATACAGTGTACCAAAAATAATTATATATTTATGTGTGTGTGTGTGTGTGTGTGTGTGTGTGTGTGTGTGTGTGTGTGTGTGTGTGTGTGTGTGTGTGTGTGTGTGTGTGTGTGTGTGTGTGTGTGTGTGTGTGTGTGTGTGTGTGTGTGTGTGTGTGTGTGTGTGTGTGTGTGTGTGTGTGTGTGTGTGTGTGTGTGTGTGTGTGTGTGCTCTGGTATGTTTGTCCCTGTGAAAAGAGGGCCTGTGTTCAGCCCAGCCTGGGCCCCTGTAATGCTGCAAACACCACGGATTTGGACTTCTTTTGTTGTCCTGTGTGCTGACATCACACACTGCTGATGGGCTAAAATCCCTCTTTCTCCAGCACCAGCACTTTCGAAACAAAACTGCCATGGCACTGATGAGTAATGCCAACTTGCCAAAAATACCTCATTAATCATCACACACACACACACACACACACACACACACACACACACACACACACACACACACATACACACTAACAGCCCAGCTTGGCTAAAAGCGTTGCCAAAAATCCTAATGACTACTATAATCACAGACTGACTATCTATCTATCTATCTATCTATCTATCTATCTATCTATCTATCTATCTATCTATCTATCTATCTATCTATCTATCTATCTATCTATCTATCTATCTATCTATCTATCTATCTAACCATCCATTATCCATCCAATATCCATCCATCCATCCATTCTATCTATCCATCTATCAATCCATCCATCCATCCATCCATCCATCCATCCATCCATCCATCTATCTATCTATATATTTATCTATCTATCTATCTATCTATCTATCTATCTATCTATCTATCTATCTATCTATCTATCTATCTATCTATCTATCTATCCATCCATCCATCCATCCATCCATCATCCATCCATCCATCCATCATCTATCTATCTATCTATCTATCTATCTATCTATCTATCTATCTATCTATCTATCTATCTATCCATCCATCCATCCATCCATCCATCCATCATCCATCCATCCATCCATCCATCCATCCATCCATCTATCTATCTATCTATCTATCTATCTATCTATCTATCTATCTATCTATCAATCTTTCTATTTATCTATCCATCCATCATCTGTCAGCTCGTCCTCTCCGTCTATCTATCATCTGTCCATCCGTCTATCCATCATCCATCCATTCTATCTATCTGTTTTCATGTCGGCTTGACTTACTTTTAGAGTTTCAGAAAATTCCTCCTCCATTCATCTGAACTCAGATCAGCCATTATGGCTGTAAATATCGTATTAATGTTTGTAACATCAATAACCATTGAGATGTGAAAACAGAAGGGCACATTTCAATTTACTCACAACCTTGGAGAAAAGTTTACATAGAAACACGTTCACCCTGGAAATGTGCCGTCGAAGGCCGTGTAGCCAAACGTGGGTTTTACTCTATAGGCACGGCTAATGAATCTAAAAATGGTGGCAAAGGTGACATTATTGTGAGATAAACAAGCCTACATACTCTCACATCCAGCAAACATTCTGTCACTCATTCAGCCGCGAGCGAGTCTGACGCTGTAATAACAGCTTGAACTCCTAACAGGAGTAAAGACAGCGCGCGAGCCGTTCTGCACCCGAGCTATGAGTATATCACGGTTCACTTTTATCATAACCACACCAACAATCACACACTCTTGGCTTTCTCTCAGTATTATCTCCTCCAAATGCAGAAAGGCCTTCCCAAGACTTTCAAACGTTTCTGAGCAGTGTTTCCCATTTTTGTCCTCCGTGATGTGACAAGAGTGGGATGATACCAGCTCTTAGACCCATCGTCGAAGCTGCACTCAAATGCAATCAAATACAATCAGCAACAATCTGGCATGAGCTCGCCGCACTAACTCTCTCGCTGAGTGCCCGGCAGACAGCCTCAGTCTGTTAAACGTGACAGATGGAATCGGCCCCCGAGAGAAGAGCCCCGGCTCTGATCTGCCTGGTGAGGCGGTCCTTTGATCACACCATCTCCCCTGTGACCGGCCCAAATCATTTCAAATCACACAACAGGTTGACTCAGATTTTCAGGGCCACATGTAGTTTGGCCTTGTTGAAAGTGAGTAGACATGAATCCTCCATCACGACATGAGGACGGACGGAGATCATATATGTTATGTTATGGCATGTCGAATCATATGATGTCATGTGATGTCATGTGATGTCATGTGATGTTATGTTTTATATGGTAACGTAACATAATGACATATTTAGTTAGTTATGTTATGTTATATGTTATTTGTTGTTATATGTTTTAATAACATTAACATAACATAACATAATAAAACATCATATAACAACATAAAAACATTACACATAACAGCATATTACTTAGTTATGATATATGTTATATGTTTTGTTATGTGTTGTTATATGTTAACATCATATAACATAACCTATAACAACACAACATATAACATAACATGACATAACATTTAATAGCATAGCATAACATCATAACATACATAATATAAATATAACATAATATAACATATAATATAACATATAACATATAATATATAACATATATACATACAATATAACATAATATAACATATATAACATATATAATATAACATAACATAACATATAAATATATAACATATAACACATATAACATAATATATACACATATACATATAATATAATATAACATAATATAACATATAATATAAATATAACGTATAATATATATATATATAATATAAATATATAATATATAATATAATATATAACATATATAATATATACATATATATAACACATAACATATACATATAATATAATATAACATAACATAACATAACATAACATAACATAACATATACATATAACATATAACATATAACATATAATATAACATATAACACATAACATAACATATAACACATAACATAACATATAACACATAACACATAACACATAACACAACACACAACACACAACACACAACACACAACACATAACAAAACATAACATAACATAACACATAACACATAACATTTAACACATAACATAACATAACATAACATAACATTTAACACATAACATAACATAACATAAC
>CM040929.1:31672540-31710040 GCA_023029165.1 Gobiocypris rarus
TTCCAACTTTTAATAAGGTTTTAATGGCCACTCCTAAAACGCTGAAGAGATGCTCGGGGTCTTTCTCCACCCGCCGCCCCCCTCTCGCTCGCTCTTTACTCTCAGAGCTGCAAATCTGTCAGGCCCAGCTAAATTCTCACCCAGGTTGTCAACCGTGCTTCTCCAAGACAGGGTCACAGGGTTAAAATCGATTTCACAGGCCACCTGGAGAGCCTAGTCCGCAAACTGACTCAAAAAATTTATATCAGTCTTAGAATTGCCTACCACCCAGGGTTAGGTTGAGCTAGTGCTCCCCCAAAAAGTCCCAGGCTCAACAGAAGTTGGCACAGGCAGAGGCTGGGGTTGTTGACCCTGCAAGCTGACCTCTTCAAACTTCAACTGAATTGTTCTGGCAGTTTCCACGGTGACAGGCCACTCCAAGCTTATCCTGCTTAGGCTGAAAAGGGGCGCAAACTTTACTATAATCTGCCGAGCGATGATACAAAAGTTGAGAAAGAGACTCAAAACATCAAAGGTGATGTAAAACATCGTATTAACAAGAAACAAAGTACGAAATACAATATTTTTCAAACCTCGCTAATTTGGTGAATCGGTCACCAAAAATTGGACCATTCAGATCATATTTCAGCAGTGTATTTTTTTCCCACTTGAACCCCATTTTGACAATGTTTACTTTGCCATGAACTCGCCAATATTTCATCAGGAATTATTGAGAACTGACATGAGGTTTAGAAAAGTGTAAATTTCCTGTCGGGTGAAAGTCGAATCTTAAGCGTTCATTAATGTCTCGCCTCTTAGGAAGCTCCAGAAATACACGATTATTGATCACGCGTCCTAGAGTTGACGTGTCATTTCAAATATTTAGGTGACCAAATATTGATGTGATATGATATAGTAAAACTGTACAGCACAAGCTGTCATTACACAGTAATCTTTCCAGTTGTGAACTTCAGGTGCAGTTTCAAAAGCTGATAATGTGTTTCATGTCATATTCAGAAAGCAATAAAACAAATGACCCTCACACATAATCAATACAAAAAGCTCTGCTATCCAGATTTACATATGAATTCATTTCAAATATTGTTTAATTGTATTTCTTTAGACAGAATTGTAGTAACACAATAGAAAAAGGTGTAATTATACATGTTAGCGTACTAATAAGCGAGATATGTCATTATGTCTTGAAAACCTTGCAATTACACATTGTTATTGATATTGATAAAGTAATTAATTATATATACATGAACTGTGTGTAACATGCAAGTTCCACCAATAAATCAATAGGAAATAAAGTGGTGATTCAGGCTTTGTTAGGGACACAATTGCCCAGAGGGAACCCAGCACTTGGGTTGTTGGCAGATAATGCCATAACTGCCCACCAACTGTTGCGTGTTTTAATGGGACTCGCTGTGTTTCTTATGTTAATTGGGCGGGCTGAGCGCAAAGACAGTGAAATCTCATCCTGCGACTAGATTGGCTTTTCAGAGGGAGATGTCATTTGGCTGAGCTCTGATCTCCTCGATAGGGAGATAGGCACCTGATTCAAATGGTTTGCCTGTTCCCTGTAGTCACTCGATCGGCGTGTGAACTCTCTTATTTACAATCAAATGCCCTGACCGGGCAGCGCACACTTCAGCGGCTCCCGTATCGCTCCGCAAAAGCAACAACACCCTCTTTTAACTCGCATCACGCGTTTGATCACACCACCTCATTGGTCAGATTTTTATTAGGATTCGCATTGCATTATAAACGTGCATTTACGAGTCTATACTGATGCTTTATTAAATATAGTAGGCCTGCATTAGCTTATGACTTTATTTTTTATTTCATTAAAAAAAATCGCTTGAATGCACGTTTTTTATAATGCCTGTTATGGATCAATACTGATGTTTTTGACGCTTAAATCTAAAGATGAATAGGTGGAATAACTCTCCCGACAAGAGAGAGAGAGAGAGAGAGAGAGAGAGAGAGAGAGAGAGAGAGAGAGAGAGAGAGAGAGAGAGAGAGAGAGAAGGTCTTATTAAGCGAATAGAAAAGGGGTTACACTTTATTTAAAAGCGTCATTGTTACAGTGTAATTATATATTTAAGTACTGAGTAATATTAATTAACTATGTGTACTTACTATAGGGTTATGGTAGGATTAGGGTTGCATGTAATTATGCATAATTTACTGTTACTACTATAGGAAGTACATGTTATATATGTAACAATGGCACTGTAAAATAAAGTGTTAATGTTGAAGAAATGTTATTTTAATTTGTCTTTTAATGTGGTATAAACAACCATTTCGCTCGTCTTGATATTCAAAACACGTGATATTTGCATGCATGTATTAAAGGTGTAAGCAAAATAGATAACACTTTATTTTACAGTGTCATTGTTACATATGTTACATGTACTTCCTATAGTAATAACAGTAAATTATGCATAATTACTGCAACTAACCCTCAACCAAACCCTAATCCTACCATAACCCTATAGTAAGTACATGTAGTTAATTAATATTACTCGGTGCTTAAATATATAATTACACTGTAACAATGACACCTTAAAATAAAGTGTAAAATAAAGTGTAACCCTTTATTTGAAGGTGACGTAGTTACATGCTTACTATAGTATTAAGAGAAAATTATGCATACTTTTATAATAAGTACATGTAGTTAAATAACATTACTTAGTACTTGTGTAAATGTACTTATTTAATGTTACTATGTCACCTTAAAATAAAGAATTGCACTTTATTTTAAGGCGTCATCGTTACAGTGTAATTATATGTTTAAGTACTAAGTAATATTAATTAACTGCATGTACTTTGCATGGGTTTGCTTTAGGGTTAGTTGCATGCAATTATGCATAATCTACTGTTATAACTATAGTACCTACATGTAACAATGACACTGTAAAATAAAGTGTAACCGGAAAATTTAGCATAGTTATTTACGTGCTAGTTACACCACTTGACACGTGCATGCGTTGTATGACGTTTGGCATGAACGAAATCTGCTGCGCTAAAAATAATAAATATGCATAATTTCGAACTGTCCTTTGTTTGCTCCAAACGTGTGTCCTATTTAAAGCGTTGCATTCCGTCACTTACAGGGAACGCTCGAGTAGCTCTTTGAGACTGAATGAAAGATAGAGGGGAAAAAAACCTTTACATTCCAGCGGGGTTTCTGACGAGAGCACAGGGGCCATTCAAAGATTTTAGACCCACTAACCATACTTGAGAATTAATTAGACTCATGCAAGATAGGCATGGGGTGACCTAAAATGCGAAGCGTCGATTTTTTTAAAGCAATGTAGCAACTCTAGCCTCATTTGAGGACTACGACTTAGTAGGCTATGTCATATACTAATATTAACAAAGGTAAAATTAGGAATGCTCTTATGCACTTTTCGATTCGAAAAGTAATTGTAGCTCATTGTTTCTGCTTTAAATTAATACATTGATTATTTGTTAACTAACTTTGTGATTTGTACATGTAGGCAACATTTCTGTACAACGTGGACAAAGTCATGCATTGAGAAAAGCGCTAGATCTACAAATGTGAATGAAGTGAAGTAAACGGCTGGATCGATATCAATAGGCTAGCTAATCTTATCAGTAGACCTACTGAAATATAGCATTTAAACAATGATATCCTTACGGTGTTTTTTGATAAAGGCCAAATTGAGAATTCGAATCGAATATCCAACCGATTCGATTTAATGGCTCAGATTAAAAGTGCAAGTCTTGGGGATTCCGGGGCATGCAGATACCTTTAGGGCAGGAAGAGCCGAACATTTTGAGAAAATTAGTTGTCAACAAGCCCACGCGTTCCATTCAGATGACACGGGGGTGACCAGAGAAACATAATGGGCCGGCTGAGGGGCCCATTCAACGTCCAGACAAACCCTTTCTTCTGAAAGCACACATACGTCTAGTTGATCCAAAACTGAGAGTCCTGAGAATGTTCCCAAAAACATTTCCTTTCCTTGTCCAATCGCTGATTTCATCAATCCATATTAGATCTCCAGCTTGTCTAAATCAAGCCTAATGACAAACTTTGCCAACAAATAACAGATTTAAATAGTGTAATTGCCGATGAATATGATCTTTTTTTTAAGTAGGATGACCCAATTGCTTTTAGTGTCATTAATCAACATATATGCTATGTACAAGTGAAGCTTGAAATTGGCGGAATGAGGAGAACAATGCTCTGCTGTTTCCGAGGGTCAGCTAATGACAACCTCCTAACAGCCCCCAAACCTAATGCTGGGAAACCAGGAGAAAAAAAAACTCATTTCACATGCTGAAGATCATCCATGCAAAAACTGCGTCATAGATACATGCATTCACCTGATGACGTTTCCTAGGAAATGAGAACGAATGGATTTCGCATGTGCTGTCTTTGATGAGGAATAAAGGAACAACTTTAGGAAAGGCAGCGCTTTAATTCGCAGCTCGATCCGCATACCGTTTACATTAAAATCATAGCGACAGCGTTGTTTTCGCTAAACAATTATTCCGGACTTTTTTTTCTTTTTTTCTGAGCTTTGAAAATATTTCTAAAACCTTCCAACCAAAAGTAATTTGATTGTGTAAATTAAACTTGTTGCATATGTATCGAATTTGCAGCTGAACAATAATACAAAGCAAATAAATCGAATGATCGAAAATCGCTAGTTTTACAGCCTATGCAATTTTGACAAGGCACGCGCAAATTAGTTAAACTTGGTAGATGATTAATATTGTTTTTTTTTTGTTTTTTTTTAACAAACAGCTTAATATTAGTGCAGTGTCCCCACCCCCCGTCTCTGAGACTCAGTGGTGCATTAAAAGGATCCGCACTGCTGTGACTGATCTGCTGTATAAAAGCAGAGATTGTTCCTCGCGTGGGATGAAATACTCGCACCTCAGCTTTGCATATGGGCAAACTTGTTGCCCCGCATAATGATACAGGACAGAAACACATGGACTGATGTCATTTGTTGCACGCTGACACATGTGATCTGCTTGAAATATAGGCTTCTGTTCGATCCGTTATCAGCAATAAAAAAAACGCGCGTAAATTATAACAGAGCTCAGAATTGATGTGAATATTTAAAACTACATTCGAAGATCAACATCATGACAAATCAGAACAACTGCCCAAATGCATGATTTCATTGATACACTGGCCATATACAAACGCAGCTAGTGATAATAAACCTCACTGTGTGGCTGGGATTATTCCACAGATCTCCACTGTCAGACCCAATCCAGCGCTATTAATAAAGAGATGATGATTTGCATTGCAATTACAATTATCCACTGCCTTAATCTCAAATTTGTAACAAAACAAACGTTTTTGTTTAAAGTTTAAGACGGCATCCGAATAATTTTTCATGTTCGATAAATACACTAAAGCAAAGCTTCTCATGAATAGACACGCACCAGACAATACAACCTATTAAATATATGAACATATAATTGCATGCAAACAATAAAAAGGTGTGTGCACTTTACTAGTATCCTTGTACAGGATGTTATGGGATAAACAGGGTTGTCGAGGAAAAGCAGGTTGAAGTCTTATTACATTCGGATCTTACTAAAAAGTAACTTTGCACAACAAAGACTCTGACAGTTGGAAAAACAAAAGGACTGGCATGCGTGAATATGATGACAAGCAGTTGTCGGAAGTTGAAGTTGAGTGCCAAAGTCCTCAGCAGGACCGTGGGTAAAATTATGACAGACTGCATGGTGATATTAAACAACGGGTCTAAACAGACACATGTACACGCGCACGCAAACTCCGATTTAACAGAACAACACAAACAAGCAAAGAGTAAAAAGCAAACGTCTGCTTTCATACTGGTCAAGTAAACACACTTGTTGGATTCCTGAAAATAAATGAAATGCATCAAATTAGACAACAACAGCAAAATAATGTTTCGCCAGGCTCGGTTCGGTTCGGGCCGCGGCGCGGCGCGGCGCAGCGCGAGACTGATGCGGTGCTGGCTGACAGTGTGTGGTCTCATTGAGAGAGTCCCATCCCCCTGTTTCCCTGCACCTGCACTGGATCATTCACCCAATGAGAGACATCTCTGACAGTTCTCAATTCAGCTCAGTCCCCCTCCAACACTGCCCTCCCGCAAAACGGCCACAAGAAACAACTTATTACTTTCTCCAAATAGTTTGCGCCTTTCTCCACCCATTTACTCTCAGCGCCCACAGACACCAGATTACACAGACACATACGCTCTAGATGTGTACAAATTTAGCCTATGCATATGATGCATTCCATTATATTATTTGTAAAATAACCCAAAATAACCTGTTGATATTTGTTTGCTACTGCAACAGAATAACATCAGGCCTAATAATACCAAATAACAACATTTTTTTTGTTTGTATTTTTGTTTGTTTTGTTTTGTATTGAGGATTATGAGTAGCCGACATTTTAAAACAATCAATAGATGATCAATACAATTGTATATACTATTAGTAGGCTATTATTATAATACTATTATTAAACTCTAAAAAATGACGGGTTGCTTTAACCAAAATTTAGGTCAAATATGGACAAACCCAACTGTTGGGTTAAAAACTGAATTGAAAAATGTAACCCAACGACTGGGTTTGTCCACATTTGAACTGCTGCAATTCACTTTTTACTTTTTAGAGGGTCTAATTATAACAACAACGAATAGCTAATATTAATATTATAGCCACAATATATACGCATTAGTAGCCTACTAGTAGGTTTATTCTTTGGCTGTTCCCATTGGTCAATCGGTCACATTATAAAGGCTAATTCGCCATTTAACTATTTGCACATATTATAATGAAATTGGCATTGTCAAGACTTATTTAGCCGAGACAAAACATTACATTTTAAGGGATGAGTTAGTTTGGTGCTCTTTTATGCCTAAATCCGCAATTTTTTTTTTTTTGAAACAGTCCGTGTTACTGTCATCTGAGATCAAATCCAGACTTCAACCATAAGCACAGACTGAAGCAATGGGTTAAACACGAGCGTTTTGAGTTTTGCGCTTAGCACCTGTTGCTCTAAAGATATCCGCTTCTCACAACATCCCATTTATTAAACGAGCAATTTCAACAACAACAACAAAAACACCTTTCACGACTTTCTAAGGAATTCTCGTACTAAATCCCAGGCAGTAAAAGCACATGCATGACATCTACAGCAACTCTTTTCATGCTGTTATTCTTAAACAGAATTCATTAGAAGTCATCATTTATTCGTGTCATCCCGTGTCTCTTATATTATATAGCCTATAGGTATCACAGCGATATAATCCCCCCCAAAAAACAAGCCAACGAGCCAACATTCTCACCAAAAAAAGTGTTTTTCCATAAGTGTATCACAAGTCAGTCATAAAAGTGATTTTACTCAGAATGTCACTCTTGGGAAAATGGTTGCAATTTAGCGCCAGATTACGGATCTTTAATACTACATCACTTCCGGCGTTCAATCGCTTTTTTAAGTTAGCTAGGCTACACAAGAGCCCTATTTAGAAGAACTTTAAATCTCAACGTTTCAGCAAAAACAGCTTCTTCTTTTTAGCAGTTCCCTCACATCCAGACTTAAACTCCCAGTTTATCAAACCGATTCAGCCATTACAACCAATTCCACAGCTTGTATAAATAATGGATTGAAGCAGTGCTCCCTGACCCTTTGAGAGTCCGGCAGGGACACGTTTGTCGGAATGAGCCCTCGTCAAATATTCATTTAGCGCTTAATGTGAGCCCTTCTCCCCCGGGACCCGCGGTAAGAGATGCCTCGGTGCCTTGGCAAGAAACAGCACTAATCTACCACAGACAGCAGCGAAATACCCGCACAACATACACACACTTCATTCATCTCCATCATCTGATCTCGAGCTTGATTCCAGACTGACACACAGCACTGAAAAACACCAGCAACATGTTCCCTGTGGCCTGCGGCTCTAAACTGTGTCAAACACTTTGAATCTACATGAACATTAATGCGAACGTGACGGAGCGACGCCTGATACTTCACTGGCCTTTTCTTTCCATTCTGCAAAACACCTCATCCAATTTTAGTTGTTTTATTTATTGTTTAAAACTATTAATGTGCATCGAATGTACACGATGATGTATTTAAAAAAAAAAGATAAAACATCGTATAGACTGATAATAATAAAGGTTCCAAAACATTCTTAAAAGGAACCGTTCGTGCGTTTGAAAGGTTTGGAGGTTCTTAATGGAACCATCAATGCCAATAAAGAACCTTTTTAATATATAGAATTAACACATTCTAATGATGTAAAGGTTATTTATTTGTATTGTTTTATAATAAACAACATTATTGCTGTTGATTAAGTAATTCCCCCAAAAAAGCCCGCTATCCTAAATATTATTTTCGACACTTCCAAAAATAAAAATCTGCGCGCACAAAAATAATAATAAATATATGTGCAGACTTGATCAATTCTTGCACTCTTATAAAAATGTGAAATGAAGTTAAAGTGAGAGACTACCTTGACGTGCGTCTTCGTTTGATTTGGGCCGTTTTATCTCCCCGAGCAGAGCAGAGATTTACAGGCGACAGACTTAAACGCTCGCAGTCCTCGTTTCCACTAAAAACACAGAAACGGTGTTAACTTAATGCTCACTAAATTGAAATAGCATCTAACATTTCATTTGTTGAACACGCTGTACATACTTACTTTCAAAGAGGTGCACCCATGTGTCAGTGTGTCATCTTATTAAGACCAATAATGCATGATGAGTGTGTACTGTGAATGCATATGAAACCGCACAGGTGACCGTCAGTTTAGAATGCATACATAGGATAATTAGATAAGAAAAGCAAGATTCGTTAAATAAAATCAAAACCAGAAACAATTTCAAATATCCAAATTTCAAAAATTTATTCATTTCAAACTGCATATTGAAAAAAAAAACTCAGATTGTAACTGTTATAATGATGTTATTAGTTAAAGTATATACATGGAGCGTTGGCAACTGCGTACAGGCCACATTTTACAACTACGAAAAATGAAAGGTTTAAAATAAAAACTTAAAATATCACAGAAAATGTACAGAAATTTTACAAACCATGAGAAAAATAAAGAACACAAACTTCATATACCTAACAGATGAAGAGTGGGAGACCGAAAAGAATCAAATCAAATCAAAAGGTCTAACCTGCGAGAGTGCCTCTGTTTGTAACTTAATAATTATAATAATTCTTATAATGGTTTATTACTATGTACCTTCAATGAGATCCCGTTCTTTCATTTTTGGAGCATATACTGAAACATCAGTTACTGTGCCATCATTTTCTTTTCTTTTTTTTTTCTTTGTGTGTGTGTGTGTGTGTGTGTGTGTGTTGCACAATTGCCTTTTTTATAAAAACGTAACTTCCTGCTGTTTACAAACATTACATCTGGTTTTTGTTATTATGTTTCTTTGATAAATACTGTACAAAAAAAGTCAATTGCAATAATAAAACATTTGCTTCACTCTCCCCTCCCAGTTTCTACTTTCCAAACCGCATACACCTTCTGGAATTGAAAAAGCAAAGAAAAGCAAAGGGAAAAAAAGGAAAAAAAGAACAACAGAACGACAAACTGTGTGGAGTTCCTACCGTTCCTTTTTAAATAGAAAGCAAAAGTTTTGTGTTCTTTCCTTGAGCTCTATACAACCTTTCCCTCCCCAAAAAAGTGTTCTGTACAAAAATAGTCCAGCAGTGTAGAAAAGTTCGTTTACATGTGCGACAGGGGGATCGTGCCGTTAATCGTCGTGCCGGGCACAGGTGCGCTCTGGTAATGTTGGGACATGTGCAGTCTGCTCTGCGCGCTCTGCTCCTGGACTTCCGCCCCGGGCAGGTACATACTGATCATGTCCCGCAGGTCCCCCGTTTGACACTGTCCGGCCCGGGAGTGAGAGGACGACGTGACCACCGGCGGACTCGAACTGGACTCGGACTTGACCACCGAGCCCATGGAGCCCAGCGTCATCCCCGGCGTGCTTTGCTGCGAGTAGGACATGCTGTAGGTGGGCGATCCGTTCATGTAGGTCTGCGAGTTGGTCATGGAGTTATACTGGAGCGCGCTCATGTCGTAGCGGTGCATGGGCTGCATCTGCGCCGTATTGTGCGCGTTCAGCCCCGGGTGCTGCGGGTAACCCAGCTGCTCCTGCATCATGCCGTAGCCTCCGTTGGTCCAGCCGTTCATGTGGGCATAACTGTCCATCCTCTGGTTGACCCCGGCGCCCAAGCCGGCCCCTACACCCACACCGGCGCCCATGGCGTTGCCGCCCGGGGCCAGGAGCCCGCCCGGCAGCGTGTACTTGTCCTTCTTCATGAGGGTTTTGGTTTTCCTCCGGGGTCTGTATTTGTAATCCGGGTGTTCCTTCATGTGGAGAGCCCGAAGGCGCTTGGCTTCATCGATGAACGGCCGCTTCTCGCTCTCGGACAGAAGTTTCCACTCGGCCCCGAGTCGCTTGCTTATTTCCGAATTGTGCATTTTGGGGTTCTCCTGTGCCATTTTCCTCCTCTGGCCCCGCGACCACACCATGAAGGCGTTCATGGGTCTCTTGACCCGGTCCGGGCTGTTTTTCTGGTTGTTTCCTGAGGAGTTGGTGTTCCCCGTGCCCCCCGTGTTGGGCTGAGGCGCCGGGGGCTTCAACTCGGTCTCCATCATGTTGTACATTTAAAACGCTTTTCTGAAAGTCTTCCCCACCAGCAGTGAAAAACAAAACAAAAACACACACACACACCAAAAGTCCAAAGTGGAGGCTGCTGGAGTTACCTGAGCAGTTCTGGTAACTTTGCTGAGGAAGTAAGCGCTATTAGGTCCTGTTGGTTCCACAAACTTCTTTTCTCAGTCTTGAAGAATCGACACAAACTCGGTTTCCCTCCTCGCCAGAGCCCTTGTCAACTCCTGATACTTTTTGAACAAGTTAATAGACAACCATTCATAGAGCGACTGTCAGCGAATATAAATGGGTTTGTCGCTGACCAATCAGAGCGCGTCTGCTCCCTCAGCCACGACTGTGTGTCTCTCGGATTTGCATAAAGGGGCGGGGTTACGCGCGGTCAGCAGTGCAGCGCTGATCCACAGGCAGCACTTCTCCACCAATGAACACTGCGTGTGTGTGTGTGTGTGTGTGTGTGTGTGTGTGTGTGTGTGTGTGTGTGTGTGTGTGTGTGTGTGTGTGTGTGTGTGAGCAGGAACTAAAGTGAGAATATTCTAATCAAAAGTATATTACAAGGACGCATGATCTTAAGATCATAAAACTAAACATTGCAATGCTATTCTGCCTTTTCTGTAAAAAAGTGTTTGGGTTCGTCGCTTTGTTTTGAATATCCTACCTACATAAAATCACGTCTAATTTAACAGTTTAGCTGAACTTTTAAAACAATTTAAAAATAAAAAAGATTTTTTTCAGTCTAGTGAAAGTTTGAACATTATATAAAGTCTTATAATATTACAAACTTTTGCTTGACTATTGCTTAAAACACTCAAATGCAAAGAAGTATGATAAATAGGCCTGTGAACAATTACATCTCGTTCTGCTATTACAGTTATTATTCATGTGTGCGGTTGTATTTGTAGCATTAGCATTCGTTAACACCTTTCATTAACAACAGCACTGGCTTTTTAAAGTGTTTTATTTAAAAGAAAAATGTATTATTTCTTCTCGTTTCTTGAAACTATACACGTAATATGTATACACAATTCTGTATTCACGAAGTAGGCTTCGACTGGCTCAAGTTGAATGTGAATTAGAAAATGGAGAGCCGTCAATCATCTCAAATAGGCAGTTTTGTCTGGGCTGTTGTCATTACATCACCCCGAACAAAAGCACTACAAAAGCTGACAACACTGGCCATCTGAGTCCTGAGGATTTGTGTTATTATAGAGGAGAGGGTTTATTCAGCAACTTCCTTCAAAATAACACCAACCAGCAGGATAATCATGCTCTCTGATTAAACCCAAGTGTCAAACACAAGCACTAGTTCTGATACACAGATCTGTTCTTCAAGAGTTAAAGTCGCTCATTCTTCTGCAGGAGTTGACTATAGGCGACGCGACAACACGAAAGAAGTGGAACTAATATTCCAACAGGCTTAATGTCAGGGAAAACACGCCGGATGATTTTTTCTACAATGCACGAAAGCAGATCTTATGATGCTTCAACAGCGTCCTCTTGTGGTGATATTAATATAAGAACTTAGACACCTTATTTCCCACCACCACATTTACGCAAATTATGTTTTATTAAAAATACACAATATACGCGCAATAATTTGCAGCAAATACAAAAGCGCATAAAATAGAGAAAGCAAGCCCAACAGAAAATATAAAGCTATAACTTCTTTCAAAGATTACTTTTGAGGGATGGATGCATGCGTAAATACACAAATAGTCATGTTGAACTTGTGTTGAGAAGGTGAGAATCTGAACACGATGCATTGCAGCATGCGCTGATCTAATGCAACTCTATGCGCTCTCTCTCTCACACACACACACACACACACACACACACACACACACACACACACACACACACACACACACACACACACACACACACACACACACACACACACACACACACACACACACACACACACACACACACTCTCTCTCTCTCTCTCTCTCTCTCTCTCTCACACACACACACACACACACACACACACACACACACACACATGTTTGTTTTTGTGAAATGTGGGGACATTCCATAGGCGTAATGCATTTATACTGTACAAACCGTATTTTCTATCCCCCTACACTGCCCCTGCCCCTAAACCTACCCATCACACACACACACACACACACACACACACACACACACACACACACACACACACTCTCTCTCTCTCTCTCTCTCACACACACACACACACACACACACACACACACACACACACACACACACACACACACACACACACACACTCTCTCTCTCTCTCTCTCTCTCTCTCTCTCTCTCTCTCTCTCTCTCTCTCTCTCTCTCTCTCTCTCTCTCTCTCTCTCTGCATTTGAGTGCCTTAATCTGCTTATGGAAATGTGTAGAACAGCGGGGAATCTCTAACATCCCAGAGTGGCTCCTGCTTTGGCTAAATTGTTAATTGTCACAGTTCTTCACAATAGTTGTGAAAAGGAAAGACTCCTAATGTTAACTAAAAATAGTATAATTGACTGGTGTAAGATGCTATTTGAAAAAAGAACACATACAAATGAATAAATATTAAAAAAGCAAATTAAATAGAAAACATACGCTATGTAAAATACCAATATTTTCGAAAATCAAATTTCTTGCAAGTTTTTTTTTTTTATTCTTAATTATTGGGGTCTAAAATGAATTAAAAAAATGCTATTTTATATTATGTCTGCGTTCAATACCACAGCAATTTCATTGCGTCTTAATAAATATATGTACACAGAAATAAACACAAAAATGACACAAAACATTCTTTGAAAGTGAGAGTTAGAATTATTCAAGCATTACGTCTTAAATTAGGAGAGAGAGAGAGAGAGAGAGAGAGAGAGAGAGAGAGAGAGAGAGAGTGTGTGTGTGTGTGTGTGTGTGTGTGTGTGTGTGTGTAATCCCTACGGTATGGGGACAAAATGTCCCCACAAAGATGGCAATATCCAAATTTTTGTCCTTGTGGGGACATTTTTTTAGTCCCCATGAGAAAACATCTTATAAATCACACTAAGTGATGTTTTTGAAAAAGTAAAAATGCAGCATGTCTCCTGTGATGGGTAGGTTTAGGGGCAGTGTGTGTGTGTGTGTGTGTGTGTGTGTGTGTGTGTGTGTGTGTGTGTGAGAGAGAGAGAGAGAGAGTGTGTGTGTGTGTGTGTGTGTGTGTGTGTGTGTGTGAGAGAGAGAGAGAGAGAGAGAGAGAGAGAGGAGAGAGAGGTGTGTGTGTGTGTGTGTGTGTGAGAGAGAGAGAGAGAGAGAAAGAGAGAGAGAGAGAGATGTGTGTGTGTGTGTGTGTGTGTGAGAGAGAGAGAGAGAGAGAGAGAGAGAGAGAGTGTGTGTGTGTGTGTGTGTGTGTGAGAGAGAGAGAGAGAGAGAGAGAGAGAGAGAGTGTGTGTGTGTGTGTGTGTGTGTGTGTGTGTGTGTGTGTGTGTGTGTGTGTGTGTGTGTGTGTTTTCTCCACTAGGGGCCGCGCTGACTGCAGATCAAAATATGACAATAAAACACACTACTTTATAATGACTACTTAATATAATTAATATGATAGGTGCTTTATATATTTCAAAATTGACCGAAATCAGAAACTTAAAACATTAAAGCTAAAATGTATCATCTCCACATAAATAAAAGAGCTTATTTGCAATGTACAAGTTTGGCAGATGATAACAAATTGTAACATTCATCTTTAGAATCTATATATTTCTTTTGTATATCTCATGATTTTTTTTTTTTTCAGAGTCTACAAAACAATTGTTAATTGTGTGTCATGATTGCTACATTTATTTAAATTAAAGAAATTAAATAGAATGGAAGACAAAATAAAAAACAGCGTAAAAAACAAAACAAACAAACAGTCAACAAGTAGACAGCTGTGTGTGTATATAAACAAATATAGCTTAAATAAATGATGCAAAATATATTATTATAACAAACATAAAAAATAATAAACATTTGTAAGTCCGGCATGCCTCCCGGGCGGATCCTCAGACGAGCGCCCGGCGAGCAGGCGCTCTTCCCCGGGCGCGCTCTCCTCCAGCGCCCGCTCTCATGGTCCACCAGCGTCCACTCGCTACGCGTGCCCGCTCAGAGTGCTCTCTGCGCGGCTGCACTCGCCCGCCTCAGTCGCTCTACTACAGCTCCACACCATCTGAAAAGGGGCCGATTGAAAAAGAAGAAGAATGCATCAAGAACAACAAAAGTCACTTATAGCAAGTCTACAAACCCCCCTCCAAAACATAATGAGAAGGAGAAAGCTTTATATATTTTTTTTCACTGGGTATTCAGAGATAATTTCAAGCCATTGTTTCTGGCACAGATGGCTCTTTTTAATACAATAACACTGCGAGCTCCACCAACAATAAAAATCTAAAGCCTTCTCCTGAATAACAGTTTTTGTTCGCTCTTGTAAAGGGCCAACAAAAGCAGTCGTGAGGTAATGGGCTGGCTTTTTTCAAACGCAAAGAATGGCTATTTGATAAAGATTTTACTTCAGAAAAATACACTGCCATGTCATGTATAGCCCGGGAACTGCTTCCATAAATTTATCACAACACCGCAAAAAGAACCCACCATAAAATACATTTAAATAACACATTTATAATATTACAATATTTGTCCTCTTCATAATAAATCAAGGTATTTCATGTAAACGTTCTACTTGTAAAAACAATGACAATTTTATGGATTTACATAATCCTAATTCCTGTTTATAGTAGAAAATCAATTGTGCACAGTGACAAATTCCACAACAGTGGTCATGCATTCTCAGTTTTCAGTTTGCATGTATTTGCAATTAAATGCACTGATGAATTTCTGAAATATCCAACAACCGAAGCTTAAATTGAAGAAAGATGCTTTGAAGCAATGATCCCGGCCACTTTCGGTGTCGGTGTCACACTTTGGCTCTGGTCGGGTCAGCGCTCTTTATCGGTTTTGACAGGGCGCTGGGGTAGAAAGGAACAAGTGCAAGACAAAAGGCCTCCGCGGGAAAAGTTGTTAGTTGGTGGCTGTGTGTTTGTCTACCTTTCTATAGGAATTATGGGCCGCCTCGTCCTCCCTATACCTCCGTACTGACAGTAATCCACTGCACTGACTGTGGAGGCTTTGTCTGCTCATACAACACGGTTCAGTGTTAATCTCTACGGTGCTCCTACAAAAGAAAAGCAATAATGACTTCAATCAAAATGCTACCCTGACTAATGAGCTTGCAAAGGTGTAGGGAAAGAGGACAGATCATGTGTAGGCCGGAATAATAACAATCAAAACAAAAATAACAGTAATAGTCAAGCAATGTTTTTGTCAAAAGGTAAATAATTGTGCAAAAAAAATCCCCCTCTTCTTTTTAATTGGATTAACTGCCTTATTAAACCGATCTCATGGCTATGATCACAGTCAGATGACAGGATGAGGTCTTCAACAACTATTAAACAAATGGCGGAAATGAGTCAAAACTTACGAATCTCAGTCTGCCTGTTCACTTCTGCATTGCAATCGTAGAATACTAATGCGTTTCAGATGGAGTCGGTCTGATATATGAATGAATGGCCGTTCATTTCCATATGCATGAGTGTGTTCTCACTGCTATTTTGTGCGCATTATGGTTACACAAGCTGAGCTTAATGGGAGGATGACACTTTAGACCCCTGTGCTCTTCCTTTTGGGCCCAGCTGAATCTGTAATCAAGGGGAAGCGTTTCAGGGTTCGAGACCTGTCAGTCACAGCCCGGGTGAACCTCCGTGTGAACTTCTTCAAGGGCTGAATGAACAGAGCTCCAGTGGGACTAGACCACCAGACACTCCCCATGTGTTATTAATGGACCATCATAACATTTATGTTATTAAATTAGCTCCGTGTTGTGGCCGTGTTACACAAATTGCTTAATCGGAAAAGAAAACTGGAGTAGATTGCACATATGGAACATTTGCTGAGGCGTAAAACGAATCAAATAAATTCATTTCCCAGCAAGCAATTTTGCATTTAAAAGACGTCTAATAGGCGTCCAAACACCGACGTAAAACGAGGCAAAATATGGGCTGTCTAACCAAAGAACATGAAACCAAAAAATGATTTTCATGATTTGTTATCACACCTTTTATCATTTGTCAAATCAGCATAGATAATTAATGTGGTTCATATTTTGAGTTTCTGTTTTTTAAACCAATCACCTTTTGTTGTATTAACTCAAAATTTTAAGGCAACCACTTACTTTTTAAGTTAAAACAACAATCATTTTTTACAGTGTTGTAATCACTATTGATGGAGTATCATACACACATCATATATGTACTCACACATCACCAATATCAATATCAATATCACTCAAGGTCATTTGGGCTAGAAGTGGGTTACTCATAGCCGGACTATTACTGGATTACATTCATTGTTACTTGCCATTTTTACTAGCATTTTCTGAGTGAAAATTGTTTTTTCAATGTATAATTTTTTAGCATTTTTTGTTCATTTTTTAGCAAAACACTTAAAAAAGTACAGCAAATATGTATACATGTTAACTTATATATAATTTAAATATATATTTGTTTTATTTTCAATAAAAAAAAATTGTAAGCAAAATATAACTTCATATAAAGTCAATTTATATATTTTGAATGCACTATAAGTATCTTTGGATAAAACAGTGCCTGCAAAATGCACACATTTTGAAATACATCCTGGACCCAAATTGGTGTGGTTTAATATTTAGTTTTTAAATTGATCATAATTCACTAAAGGCAGTCCTGAATAAAATGCCAGGTTTGTTAGTCCTAAAACATGATGGATGTTTTCATGGTGACGACACTCTTCCAGATTAGTAAGGTTGAACTCATCATGCTTAACTAAAGGCCTGTAATGTTTTGTGTGGGATGTTTTTACATTCATATGACAGAAAATATATGCCATGCGCGAGATTATCACTCCTCAGTGTGTGATCTAGCCGCTTCATAGACTAAACATCCTGAAAACAGTTTAACAGCGGGAGAACACAAAGCATCACAAGCACTTCCTTAAGTTAAAGGCACGAGCCAGACCAAGTGATGAAAGCCTTGAGATTCACATACAGTATATATACGGTCAGGAGGAAATGCAGGCGCCGTTATCTGCAGTATAACATCCATTGGATATGCTCAGGCTACCAGTGTAGATCGAGAGATGCTTTTGAGCTGTAACTTTATTTGATTATATGTATGTGCTCTAAGTGGAGGAAAAAACACCTTTATTAAGGAAGATCTCAAAGGTCAGATTTGCAACACGATTGAATGGCTGTGTGCATATTAATTTTTCCAGGTATTCTGAGCTGTCTTAGGACCTCAAGGTCTTCCTGCTTTTGAAATGTTTAATTAAATGACTTTGCCTCATCATCAGGAACATGAAACGAAAGAGAGAAAACAGTTTGCCAACCTCCAGAACAACACAAAAGTCATTATTTCAAATCACCACCTACAGCAAATAAGGTGCAAAGAACATATGGCTTATATTTACCCATCTTGTCTCGCTCCAGTTGAATTCAATTAAAAGGTGTCTGACTTGAAAATACAGAAGTGCCCTGACACTAAGCTGACACACTCTGGTGCCTTATAATTCACTGGATTTGCCAACCAGTCTGATATCTGAATAGCCGTTCATTGTCTTAACACAACAAATGCAGCACTATCATCAAGGTGTGAACAACTAACCCACTGGAAACCAATGGAACTTGCCGCAATGATGCTACAATACTCTGGATGGCTGCCAGGGCATTGCTATGTGATTGCTAGGGCACTTTCAGGATGTTTTGGAAAGTTGCTAATTGGTCTAAGTCAAAAAACCAATCGAACATGCTGCAATGATGCTAGATGATTGACAAGGCATTGCTGTTTCATTGCTTGGGTGTTCTCAGTGGATGCTATGCATTTCCCATGGCATTGCTATGTGGTTGTCAATGCTTGCTACACTCAAAAAAAATGTGTGTTTGGGTAGTTTTTGTGTTACTCAGATCCTGCATCAGACATAACAACCCAGTGTTTGGGTAGTTTTTGTGTTACTCAGATCCTGCATCAGACATAACAACCTAGTGTTTGGGTAGTTTTTGTGTTACCCTGATCCTAGGCCAGATGTAACAACCCAGTGTTTGGGTAGTTTTTGTGTTACCCAGATCCTGGGTCAGACGTAACAACCCAAAGTTTGGGTAGTTTTTGTGTTATCAAGATCCTAGGCCAGACGTAACAACCCAGTGTTTGGGTAGTTTTTGTGTTACCCAGATCCTGGGCCAGACATAACAACCCAGTGTTTGGGTAGTTTTTGTGTTACCCAGATCCTGGGTCAGACGTAACAACCCAAAGTTTGGGTAGTTTTTGTGTTACTCAGATCCTGGGCCAGACGTAACAACCCAGTGTTTGGGTAGTTTTTGTGTTACTCAGATCCTGGGTCAGACGTAACAACCCAATTTGCTGGGTAAAATTAACCCAGCGTTTTTTAGAGTGTATGGACTTTTCGGGGTGTTCTGGGTGTTGATTATATACTAGTCTACATTAAAAGAGCCTACCCTCAAGTCCAGGTCCTTCCTTTTCTAAAGCCACATAAATAAAAGGTATCATTTATGTCCGTAGCACAAATTGCGGGCAAAGTTTTATACTTAGAGGGCAGGGGGGTGTTCAAAAAGTTAGGGGGTCGTTCAAAATCCCTAACCCTAAATATGAGCAATAGTAGTAGCATCCTGGCTAGCCTAAAGCACACACCCAGAAAGCAACATAGTGTTGGCACAGATCCGGCCCACATCTGGTATGCATTGAATCTACATGTACCAGATGTGACCCGGATCTGGGCCGAAACTATGTTGCTGTCAGGGAATAATTAGCAGAAGTAAGAAATCCATTTCAAAACAAATTGGCGAATGCTTCTGAAAAGAGTCTCTATGAGTCCATAGACACCAACACAACAGAGAGGTACTATCAAAAAGCCAGATACGGCTCCATAGCACAGAGAAATGGTACGGAAACAGAGCTCCAGCAACCCTCATAATGAACGGATAGATAACAGAACACTTGCTCACTGTAACGGTAATAATAGATCCGTATAAATTGCACGGGGTTGCTGATGCATTGACACTGCTTACTAGACAGATACTCCAACAGCAGACATACCGATGGGTTTTGTTTACCGGCCAATTTGAATTCAAATAAAGCTTTGCTTTCGCTGACTGCACATCATTATCCATGAGACTATAATCCCACCAGCAAATCCTACAGCTTCCAGAGCCAGACCTTTTGTTTGGGATTACTGGAAGCTTAGCCTATAACAAAGAGAAATGAGGCATTTCCCTCATCCTCCGTAATTAAGTGTGAAGAGTTGTTTCAAATCCAGACGAGAAACTGGACACACCACAGGATGATACCTCTTAGACTCCAGTGACATGGGCGGCGGCAGGTGTCCCTCGCATTTACGTTTATGAGCATCATAAGATATAGGCTTAGAGAACAAATCATAAACGTCGAGGACACCTTGGCTTCTCTTAGTCCTTGATCATGTCTTTTGTTCGCACTGTTTCTTTGAACAGAAATATTTTCATTTAATAAAAAGATTTCAATCTTCATAATTCAACCAATGGTCTATTGATACCTAAGCATTTTAGCTACATAAGGTTCTTGACTATTCTTTTGAAGATTATAAAGTTCTTGTTGTACATAATGGTTTCTACAGATTTCGAGTATTGCCATTTGGCTTTATAATTGCACCATTGAATTAAAGACTCAACAGTTCTTAATGGAACTTCAGTTTGGAACCTTCATGGTCTTTATTCAGCTTTTAAATTTAAACCAATGTTCCACTGAAACCATTACCTTACTAAAACTGCCTTCTCCTACAAACTTCCCCTCAGAGTAAAACTGTTAACTGGAGAGTTTCCACACATCATAATGGACTTTGGAATGTGTGATTCACTCAATCTCTGGCCTCGTGGAAGTGTTTGAATGGGCCGCTCGTTCCAGCGCTGGCAGGTTGTGCAGAGATATCTGTATGGCCACTGGCTCTGGACCACCATCTGAGATGAGCAGAGACTGGGTTTGATGGCTGTCCAGTGCACTGGATCAATACAGCTATCTTGTCGACTTTTTTCTCGAGCGAAGGGAAATCCAGCAAAAATAAAGGCCGGTCTTTTGTGAATAGAAGGAGATCAATGTGGTGTCGCACCCCCACCAGATCTCAGACAAAAAGACAGAATGGAGATGCTATTAGCCTGTTCTAAATTACATTGAAAACACATTTTGGTGGTGTGGTTGGATGAGACAATATCATCATCTGAACCATTTTTTTTTCAGGTTTTCAGTCAACATTTATATATAAATATACAGTAGAACAATCATATATACTCTTGAAAATAAAGGTCCCAATAAGTTTATTTTATTTTTTTATTTTGTTGCAGGGATGCTATAGGAGAACCATTTTTAAAGAACCATAAAGAACCTTTTGTGGAATGGACATTAAAGGAACCATCAACCTTTATTTTTAAGAGTGAATATGAAAAGTATTTTACATATATTGAAACTGTACTCAGATATGTCTAAATTCCAAACTCTGATATAAAATGCCATAAACATTTCTCACCAAATTCTTTTCAAGAGCATATTATCTGAGATATGGTTTTAACATAAATATTTCTGATTTCTAATTTTTGAGAAAAGGGTGAAAACCTATTGAGCCATAAATAGCACCATGTTAGAAATAAAAAGTTATTTGGTAAATCTTTGACAGACTCAAGCAAGTTTGAGAAATCATAAATATATATTCCAAAACTAAAAAAAAACACTTGAGATAACTGGGGTCTTTTTTCTCAGGTGCAAAATAGCAGGAGGCCTAAGAGTCTGGGAGAAACAATTGAGATGTTCAATATATATTTGTACACTGTAAAAAGCGATCAGTTGACTAAACTTTAAAAAGTGAGGAAACCTATTGCCTTAAAATTATTAAGGAAATAACCGTAATGTGTAATTGTCGAGTTCGTATAACTTTTTTTTTCAATTATGCGTACAGTCTATTACTTAATAATTTTAAGTCAACTGATCACTGAAAAGATGAAAGATAAATTATATTTTAGATTTTTTTTTTTAGAAAAGATAAACAAAATCGCAAACTGTACTCAGGTATGTAAAAATTCCAAACTCTGATATAAAATGCCAGTATTTTCAATAAACTCATATTGCAACAGCATATTGTCTGAGTATTTCTGATTTCTAATTTACATCTGGGACAAAGTTAAAACCTCAAGAGCCATAAATAGCACCCTGATAGAAATAAAAAAAGTTCCGTGGCAAATTTTTGGAAAAAAATGTTTGAGATATTATAAAGATATATTCCTAAACTAAAGGGCGCAATTACTGGGGTCTTTTTTCTCAGGTGCGAACTAGCAGGAGGCTTAAGAGTCTAGGAGAAACAATTTAGATGTTCAATAGTAACTAGTTTTTCTTTCCTATGGGTTTGTTAACAGTATTCTCTTTTGTTGGTTTATTCCTAAGGAATGTTAGGAAAAAACATCTAAGAACGACACTAAGAACTAAGAACCCCATTAAGTCTTAAAGGCAAAGAAAGAGCAACGTCCGAGCAATAAATGTCCCTCTGGGGAGGTGTGTATTTAGTGACAGACACTAAGCTCACATGAAGGCTATAATTATTATCATAAAATAAAATGGCTTCAAAGCTTAACCAGTTTTTAGGACACATTCAAGATATAGTTTCCAAAACTCCAAATAGTCTTCCTTGATGAACTCAAGTTCCTAATTGGATTTTTGAAAGTTTCATACAGTGAAAAAAAAACACAATTAACTCCAAGCATCGAGCGCCTCCCGTGAGTAATGGACACACACTTAATGACAGAACTGCAGGGAGGTCTCGTGCTCAGATGGACCGGCCGTGACTCCACGCGCATTTCTCCATCCTGGGCTTTTCTTTCCCACTTGTTTATACTGTAGTTGTAGAATTTCACAACTAGCCCATAAATGCTGGCGGCTCACGGGAAGATAAATCACAAGGGTTTGTCTGTGTGTGAAAAGCAAAGAAAATGTGAGTTATGGAGGTGTAGGAACGTTCATTCACACACAGCGAGACGTGGGGGCCGCTGTGGGAAACGGCCTACGTTACGACGCTCTCCTTTAAATGGCATCATAAAGCACACACGCGCGTTTACACTCGCTGACAAGTGCACGCAACAGTTTGCGGCATCTGTGTGTGTGTGTGTGTGTGTGTGTGTGTGTGTAAGCTGTTCCATCACCTCCCACTGTTAACATCTGCTCCGTTTAACGCTACCATGTAACTCTGCCACACTGATACATGCTAATAGAATCAAATGAATCACGCTGCCAGTTCTTATCACGTTACATGCTCTGCTCATGCGCTGATAGATGGCATTAATACAGCTCTAGCAGAGAGAGAGAGAGCGCTGACATGAAGAGTTGACTCAGAAAAGCTAGTTTTGGTAGAAACAAGATTAACGTTTTTCTCTTTAAGACACAATCAAAGCTGTCGTCAAAGGGAATTCTTTGGCAATATTCCCATTTTTATTGATGTGATTTGAACATAATCTGCTTCTATCATGTGATGGACTATTGGGGAAATTGTTTTAGATGCATCAACAAATGTTTCTCCTGAACAAAGACACAACTGAGACAAGTGTTGACATTCAGTACGAATACAGATTTTTAAAAAAATGTTCCTGTAAGAAAAATCACATATGAGATCTTAAAATGAGTCTTTTCCAGAGTGTCAGAGATCTCAATGATGTCTCAAACTGTGCTGTGATAAACATTCAAAGATCTCAATAAGAGCCTAAACATTTCTCCTTTAATTCTACCAAATCCAAATTCTAAAAATAAAGGTTCCAAAAAGGAATTCTACCAGTGATGCCAAGATTCCACAAAGAACCTTTCATTGAACTGACCTTAAAAGGATCACATTTTCTTAATGTAAAGAATCTAAAGAACCCTTTGTGTAATGGAAAGGTTCCATGAATGTTAAAGTTTCTAATGGAGACAATAAATAATCTTTATTTTTAAGAATGCTTGTATTTTGTTATCACTCAAGATAAGACAAAGATGAAACTAAATGACAAACAACTGAGAACTCAGTCAAGACTCCTGAGAGCAATAAAATGTGAACCCTAGGCCACAACATCTTTTTATTATTTTTTTTTTATTGAGATTTATACATGACCTGAAAGCTTTCCACTGATGTATGGCTTGTTAGGATAGGACAATATTTGGCCGAGATACAACTATTTGAAAATCTGGAATCTGAGGAATCTAAATATTGAGAAAATCCCCTTTAAAGTTGTCCAAATGAAGTCATTAGCAACGCATATTACTAATAATAATATGTTTGATATATTTACGGTTGGAAATTTACAAAATATCTTCATGGAACATGATCTTTACTTAATATCCTAATGATTTTTGGCATAAACAAAGAAAAATTGATAACTTTTACCCATGCAATGTATTGTTGGCAATTGCCAAAAAAATACCCATGAGACACATGACTGGTTTTGTGGTCCATGGTCACAAACGTCCTGGTTGGTATCTTTGGCCAGAGAGTGTCGTTTGAGACAATGTTGGGTCTATTTCTTATGAGAAAACATCTCCATTTAAACGCATTACAGCCTCTGAGGAATAATGGCGACATTAAAGAGACTTGCGAGACAAATATCATGAATAAACCAAGATTTTGATGTAGAAAATGCAATTTTTTTATCATTACAACCAAGCCACAACACCCAGGTCTATTTTCGCCGCTTCTTCAACAGAACTATTTCTCTCGCCGAAACTCAGTCACCGAAGAGTTGTTGTTGCTGATCTCAAGAACGAGATCGTCCATCGGCAGGAACAATGACAGCGTCTGACCCAGTATTGATGCAGCGGCATTTGGATCCCGTCCTGTCACGAGGAGCACACGACCACCCCAATTCCTCATTGATGTTTGTGCAAAATCAATAAAAATGATCTCGGGAGTCCATACGCCATTTGGCAGCTCCATTTTGTGATGTCTTCTTAAAGAATATAGGAGACATACTGTACAATAGGCCAGCCGAGCGCATGTAATTTGTCAAGCTAATCTGCTGCAGTCTTACATTGATTTTTTTCCCCTCTTTCTTTTCGGACTCTTTAGCCTCTGGTCATTACAGCACAAAAACTTACTTAATCATACAGTGTGTTAATGTACGGGTCACAATAACGTCCATTTTCTTGCCCTCTGGTAATTTCTTTGCTTTCTTTGCCTATGCTGGAGAATCTCTTTATGGGTCAGCGTCCCTAATGTTGGGAAGATGGTCAGGAGCGGATGAGTTTGGAGTTTGTCTGCTAACATATATGTCATCTATTTTAATAAAAAATAAAAGGATTTAAAATGCACATATTTTGGCTGTATGAAGATGTTTTATGAATTACACCACAGCAATAAGGGACAGTTTATTTTTTGTGTGTAAATCATTGTAAATCCATTTTTTGCGAGTCCCATTTTGCGAGTCCCAATGATGGACAAAATGGTTAGTACTCTAAATTCAAATATGAATGAGCCTATTCAACATAATAACAAAATAGCAATAAAGTGACCATAACTGTAATAATTTGCCGAATTTAAATGAATATTCTGATACAAGTTAAGCTCAATTGTGATTCTGGCTAATCCCTCCTTTTCTCTAAACAAGCAAACATTTAGGTTACAGTGAGTCACTTACAATGGGACAAAGTCCCGGCGTAATGCTTTACTATAAAACATGACCAGCAGTGCATTAAATGCATGGCGATAATGCGAGAGGACCTAAACCTGTGTGCAAAACACGGCATTACACTTCTCTCTGCATGCGTACTCTAGCGTGCCGTTTCCATAATGGCACAAACAGATGGGGAATTGTTACTATCTGGCATCTTTTTAAATAATCTAGGTATATCCATTGCACTTGGATGTTGCAGGCTTTTGAATCTGTGTTTGTCCTGTTTGCCAAACCTATCATTTACACCAGGGCTCTTAAAGGAAGAAAAGCCCCCCTCTTATGGCATATGTGTCACCCTCTCTCTTTAAGGCTTTACCCCTTGTGCTCTTATCTGCTCCAGTCAAATGTATTTCTTATCGGGAGGGGAAAAAAAGTCCGTGAAGCTGCCTGACAATACGGCGTTATCAAATTTCCTCAGCCCAGTCGGCGTGTCATTCAGTCAGTCAGATGGTCTCGGGTTTGATTGATGGATGGGCTTCGTGACAAATAAAACCTGGATCAACAGCTTTGCACCTCTCTCCTCATCGGAGACCCGAGCGAAACATTCCGGCGTAACAAAGGCAGGATTACGGATGCATTAGCCCGCCATCGACCACAGGCCTTCTAGTGCTGTCAATACTTTGCACATAATAACCTGAAGCGACGATAAGGAAACAAAAGGAGGGGAGATAGGAGCGGCGAAAAGGAAAAATAAATCAATGGGCGAGTGGGGGAAAGTTTTTCAAAGACACACATGCACCGTCAGAGCGGAGGGAAGAATTTTCCGCCACCGCGGCCGGATAATGGCCTCTGACACGAGGACAATGAGCCCTGAGGGTCCATCGGCGGTCAGTCGAGCGGCCGCGATGGGCTCCGATAAGGGCCGGGATGAGAGTCCGCTCGTGCCGCATTCAATTACGCCATTAATCTCTGCATTAACTTGAGTGACTTTTATGCCCGGGCTTCGATGCGTCTCGGACGCCTTCCATATATATCCTTTCATATGGATTAAATTATATCCCTTTATGCTCTACACCAACAGCGTGGTGTACAGCTCACTCCAAATCTTATTCGGAAACACGTTTACACAGCGTCGCCCGCACTGCCGCAGTCTCGCCCCGTGTGGCGTATCTGTAATGGCACTTCAAAGTACTTCTCAAATCGGCGAAGGCTTCAGCAAATGACTGACTGAGAGGGGCCCAAGGTAATTGTTTCACCAATCCTAATTAATTAATTTCCTCCACCCTGTTTGCACCGGCGTTCACACGGTTAGGGGCCGCCTCGGCAGGTAATAATAAATAAATAACTGGAGGCAGGCTCTGGAAAATTAATGAGAAAAGAGAAAAGAGGCCCTACATGTTCTGTCTGCTGAGGACCGGCACACAAAGACACAATAAACCGCCGAACAAACAGTTCCTTGAAAAAAATCGCCCAGAAACAGTGAGCAAATTCAATTACAGAAGTAATTAGAAGATATAGGGCGAGACTGCCTTTTGGGACTGTGCCAGGAAACATGAATTAATAAGACAGAATAGGAGGAGGCCATTGTAGTAATTAAGAGGCAATCACCTATGTCAATGAATACCTAAAAACAGGATGGAAAACTATTAATTCAGTGATCAAAAATATTTTCGAGATGATTAATACAGCAAATTCATTTAAAAAGACTAATTTCTGGAAAGATAGCAAGACAATTGCACATGATGTGCTCTTTCTGGCATTTATATTGCTAATTAAATTTTGATCATTTGCTGAGGTGTTTTAGCACAGCACAGTCTCAGGCACTTGCAGATACATAGAAATGCATGAGGCAAAGAATTCGCTTTCATTTCATAAAAACAATAGTGTTTGCATTTTGGGACTGAGCAAAAAATAAAAATAAAATACAGTCAAACCAAAATTTATTCAGACAACTTGAACATTTTCTCATATGATCACAGTTTATTCACTATAGTTTAGAAAATGGTAATAAAATATGACAAGAACTCAGAGTCAAAATGTCAGAACAAATTCATCTTTGATAATGTCAAATAACTGATAGAAATGGATGTAATGGAATACAATCAACCAATCAGCTGTTAGATTTAACTACACAATTAGATAATACCAATTTAGATCAACCAATGACCAAGCAATGCTTCATTTTGTTCAGTCTGTGGTGTCAAAGGTCACAATAGCAAATAAAGAACAAACACTTCAGCCAAACATGCTCAGGTCAAAGTGTATGAATCATTTTGCTCCTAAATTTTTATTTGGGAGACCAGTTTTACTGATAGTCACTGTAAGAAGAATTTTTATAATATGTCACAGTTCACTTTATTTTTCTATCCACACTTACATTAATGAACTAGTGTCATCCAAGCACTAGTGAAATATTATATCTGCTGTCTGAATATTTTTTTTGGTTTGACTGCATATATATTTGTCCTTAATATAGGGGTAAACTGATCAAAATGTTTGCAAAACACCAGCATTAAAAATAAAAAAATTCTGAACTAAAGCTTTTGTTAAATTGAAACTTAAAAGCTAGTTGGCACAAACAATATTTCGCATTTTGGTCGCAACTTGATGGACTAAAATTACTAAAACTTTAACTAAGATTCAAATGGATACAGAAAGCACAAAACTAAAAACTATAAGTTCCATGGGTTCTTCAAAAAGGTTCTATTTAGAACTCTGCTTGTCTCGATGTTAAAGAACACCCCAAAAAAGGTTCTATATAAGTTGTTGCATGTTTAACAGGCATGACAGAAACCTCTAAAGTTCTATTATAGAACCTTTTCTTCTAAAGGTGTGGAACCCTCAATGCCAATAAAGAACCCTTTCTTTTCAAGAGTGTACAGCATGAAACCAATCACAGAAAAGAGGCCATGCAGAATTATATCTTAGCTTAAGCCATGCATTAAAAACGAATGCATTTCAAAACATCATCAGAAACGAATACGACTCCAAGCCAGATGGTCTAATTTCCAGAGGAGATATTAAAGAAAATGTAATTTAGTCATATTCAAATTCCTCCATCTACAGGACAAAATAGATGCTAAATATGGGGGCTGCTTTAATTTTACCTAAAAAAGATCTTTGGAACGGATCAGTCATTCTTTCTGTAAAATGGCAGATTTCCCCACGCAACATTAACATATTCATATGTGTTAGCGGTTAAAGCCATTTTTGCAGATATGCGAGGCAAATTCCACTTAATATTATCAGAAGCGAGAATCTGACGGCATAAAAGACCAATTGCCTGAGGGGAAGGGATAACACTAATATGCTTTCAAATTTCAGCGCAATACCAGCCGCATATTTACACCACGAGGTATATCATTTACTGCAGCGAGTTGGATGGACACGAAAGGCTATGCGGTTTATCGTCCGCTCCCCAACTTCAATTATCGCTTAAATAGACTTAATATTGAAGATCAAAACGATGAGCGTCGACTTGACTGAAGTCCAGAAGAGGCCTAATGCCTGGCCAGTCACCAAAACAAATGGACTTAGCTGAGTGATTAGTGTTTAAGTATCAAACGCTCGCTTCATTTCCGCCAGCCGATATGAGACAAAGTTTATAAGCGTGATGTCAAACCCTTAAATGATTTATCCCGATTCAAGCCTTCGCTGAAATGCCTAATTTTCTATTCAAAGCTATTGGAGGCCCATTTGGATAAATGAGAGTGATTAAAACCAAGATTGCAACAACATAAGTTGTCGCTCAAGAACATTCGAGGGACATCTGGTGTCACAGAGACCTGAGACAGTTAACAGGGAGATGAGAAGTTTCCCTCTTCACAGCCTGGCATCCAATTGGCACACTGCGCTTTGGTTGAATGCCAGCGAGTCTGCCATCTGTGTCCTTTAACCCTAAAGATGACAGATGTGGAGGCAGAGTGATTTGAAATTCAGCTTCGTAAACAAGAAGTGGTGCGACTCACAAGCATTTCCTGTCATTCACAACCAACCTAAATGAGCTCCATCAATTAGAAAAGTGCTCGAATTAAATCCCTTTTCTTTTCAATACAGAAAAAAAAAATTGTGGTAGAATTGAAACTTGAGGGTAACAAATGATGGGCGACCTTTGATTGGAATTTCACAGGAAATTACAAAACGTTAAGATTGAGTCAGTTTAAAACACTATTATTATTTTTTTAACATAAACCATATCATTATTTTATAGAATAAAATTTAATAAAAGCCACTATATAGAGGAACAAAAATGGGGGAATCCTTGTGCTCTTGACTTGAGCTAGTAAGCACCAACCCAGATCACCCTAGCAAACATATTTTTATACTACTAAAATAAAATAAAAATAAAAAAAATGCTGGGTTGTTTTAACCCAATCTTGGGTTAAAAATTGACAAATCCAACCATTGGATTAAACATTAATTAAAAAATGTAACCCAACGGCTGGGTTTGTTCATATTTTACCCAAATTTAGTTTGAAACTATCCAGCATTTTTTAAAGTGTTCTACTACTTCTATTATTACTACTACTGCTAATAATAATAATAATAATAATAATAATAATAATAATAATTTACCAATTTGTTACCTTGAATTATTTCAGTTGTAGTTAATAATAAAACACTTTATTTTACACTTTATTTTAAGGTGTCATTGTTACGTTGTAATTATATATTTAAGCACTGAGTAATATTAATTAACTACATGTACTTACTATAGGGTTATGGTAGGATTAGGGTTTGGTTGAGGGTTAGTTGCATGTAATTATGTATAATTTACTGTTATTACTATAGTAAGTACATGTAACATATGTAACAAGGACACTGTAAAATAAAGTGTTACCAAAATGTATTATTATTATTATTGCCTGTACCACTAATAATAATAATGTTACAATTACCACCACCACCACCACCACCACTACTACTATTACTACTACTATTAATAATAATAATAATAATTAACTAATTTATTATCCTTAATTATTACAGTTGTTGTTAATAAGAATGTAATGGTACCCAGACTATTGATCTTTATTGAAGCAGATCAAACTGGTGAGTATTGAATATAGCAATGGCACTGAAGAATGGTATCTTGAATAGATTAAATACAGTCTTTCTATTTTGCAGGATACTGGTGGACATCAGGACTGCAGGAATAGAGTGATGGATAGCACACACCTCAGTTGCCAGTGACAGGTGAGATCCAGTGGTTTGGGGAGTGGACAGTGACAAGGGAGTGAGTGGCTGAAGGCAGGAGCTAGAGAGGATTGAGAATACCCCCCTCCACAGCCGGCTCCTGAGGGCCGGAGACCCTGATGATGAGGCGACCGGCCTCTTCCATGAGGTGCTGGATGGTTAGGATGTGAAGCATGGAATGAGGTGAGTAGAGTGGGGTCTAGAATATCCTCTCTGGGTACCAAGGAATGCTCCTTTAGTACGTAACCTTCCCAGTCAACCAGGTACCCCAAGAGGCCACCATGGCCCTGGGAGTCCAGTATCTCACATACTGCATTGATGGGACCATCCTTGATGATCATCAGAAGGGGGGATCCTCCAAAGGCACCAGGTTCTGTGGAAGGGGGAGACAGGTGCGTGCTAGCAGTGATACATGACATTTGGGGTGGATGGTTGACCTTATTGATGATGGTATGGGCCAGTTTACCTGGAACTCAGCTTCCTATATGGCAGGTGACTAGAAATCTCTAGTAGAGAGCCATACCTTTTGTCCGGGCTCATAGGTAGGAGCTTCGGTCCACCAGGCATTGGCATGACCCTTCTGCCGTCAAACTGCTCATGAGTTGGAGATAAGCTGGGTTGCAGACTCTCTCACTCTCCTGGAACCAGTAGTCAACCGCTGGAACATCAGAAGGTTCTCTGGATCATGGAAACAGGAAGCCGAGTACACAATGAAATGGTGTTAGACCAGTGGCAGATTGCTAGAGGGAGTTCTGAGCGTGAGGAACCGGCTCCGGGAGTTCTGGTGGCTGTGACAGAAGGTTCTGAGGAAGAGACCGATCACTTTGATCTTCACTTGAAAATCCACAAATGGAAGAGTGGTCTGAGTGAATCTACGGAGTACGGTTAGTTCTAGAGATGTAAGTACAATTGGGTGGAAGTACAGAGTAGTTGTTCTTCGAGTGATGGGGCTGAAAATTAAGCTAGAGGGAGCAGTGGGTTCTGGAGATTCAATGCCGTCATCTGGAAACTGACAGAAGAGGGCATCTGCCTTGGTGTTCTTTGAACGGAGTCTGTATGAAATGGTGAAACTAAACCTGGTTAAGAACAGTGCCCAGCAAGCTTGATGGGGATTCAGGCATTTTGCGTCTTGGATATACTCGCCAGTAAACACAGTAAATGGGGTGACAAGCTCCCTCTAGCCAAAAGTGCCATTCTTCTAGCTCTAGCTTGATGGCCAACAGCTCACGATTAGCAACAACATAATTGTTTTCCGCTAGTGAATAGTAGGTGATGTCCCCTGCTGCTGAGATAGCACTGCAAAGGGTTTATCTGGGTTGGGATGAACGAGGTGTGCTGGCAAAGGACTTCTTTAGCAGTTGCATGGCTTCTGTGGCCGCTGGAGTTGAGGACATAGACTTGGCCTGCCTTGGACCTTCAGGAGATTGCTTAGAGGGTTGGTGATGGAACTGAAATTGTGGATGAAAAGTTGACAAATTCAAGGAAGTACTGTAACTCTTTCACGGTAGTAGGAGTGAGCCAGTCTCAAATGGCAGCTACCGTTGTCCATCTGGATACCATTTTTTACTGATTTTATATATTAGAACTACACAGATAATTGATGGAACAGAAATTTTGGAGGAATTGGAGGACCTCCGAAATGTACTGGTGATGTTCAGCCAAGCTCGAGGAATTCACTGGGATGTCATCAGTGTAGACTAGCACAAACTAGTGGAGCCATACAGCATGAAACAATATTCATAGTGGCCTGTAGGAGTCACAAAAGCGGTCTTCCATTCATCTCCCTCACATATACAGATGAGGTTGTACACACTTCGAAGGTCAAACTTGGTAAAGATGGTAGCAACTCTAAAGTGTTCCAGTGCAACTGGGATGAGGGGAAGTGGGTAACGGGATTTTACTGTGATCTTGTTCAATACCTGGTAATCAATGCAAGGCCTCAAGCCTTCGTCCTCTTGGCCACGAATAAGAAACTCAAAGCAGCAGGGGAGGTAGAAGGATGTTTCCTTGCTGGAGAGCCTCTTGAATATACTCCTCCATGGCCATCTGTTCAGGCATGGAGAGTGGGTATATTTTACCACCGATTACTGACTCACCCGGCATGAGGTCAATGGTGCAGTCCAAAACAAATAAAGTTCATGATTGTTATAACTGTTTTATATTGTTATTATTATTACTATTATTATTATTATTATTATTAGTAGTAGTAGTAGTAGCAGCATTGATCTTATTAATACTACTGCTGCTGCTCCTGCTACTACTAGTACTACTACTACTAATAATAATAATAATACAATTTGTCACAACTTTAAGAATGAGTTTATTACAACAAGTATTTATTATTGTTATTATTATTGTCACAACTGTAATATTTGGTTTATTACAGTCAATATTTTACTATGATTATATGATTATAACTTTTCAAATGATGTATCTGCAAAATTAATTATTTTCATGGCAAAATATGATGAATAAGGATCTTAGAGAATTATCTTTGAGAATTAAATCCAGCTTTATTGCAGTGTTGTGTCCAAACCTAGCCAAAGTGAGCCCTCTTTTAAGTCCTGCATTGGTATTGACTCTAGAGTCTTTGGACATGGTTTCGCTTTGCACACTCATTTTCGTTACAGTTCTGAGCACCTCGGCACAAAGCTCGAGAAGGCCTTTGCCTTCTGATTACAGTCTCATCTTCTGTTCGCTAGCACCTCAAAGCCCTGCCAGGTAAAATTGCCGTCTCCCCCTTGGCCCCCCTTTTATAACATCAAGCTCTGTATCCCAGCCCGGCTGCACCTCTCGCTGGCTCATTCTTTACCCAAATGACAGTGTTTTTGGCCCAGTAATGGCTCTCATTTTCTCGGCACCCAGCGGTAGCCTCACTTTTCATCAGGCTGGATCACTACAGCAGGTCTTCCTCTCAGTCGAGCACTAAAGAGTGTGACACCCCCTACAAACAAATACATCATCTACATCATCTCCCCCTTAAATAAATACCAGCAGAGACACAGACTCAACTGCTAAACTAACAACACTGGGACTCGTTTGTTACTGAAACGGAAATGCTACCAACAAAGTCTGAAGCTTTGTATTGTTATTGTATCTTGCTTGTATCTTGTATCCTTTGTAAGTATACATAAATAAATAAATACAATACAGGCCTAGGTGGGTTCTGAAAATGTATGTATTTTTGTTTATTCATCTATTTTTGAATTTTCTTTTTGAATTTTGAATGTATACATGCAATCTTAGAAGAAAATGTTCTATATAGAACCTTAGAGGGTTCTGTCAGACATTTTAGGGTTCATTTCATGGGTTTAGTTTTAATGAATTACTTTAGTTTGAATTCATCTTTAGTCTAATTAATTAATTAAATAGTTTGAATTAAACAGCTCCTAAGCACTTTATCACTGTACAAAAAAACAAAAACAAAAAAAACAAAACAAAACAGAAATAACCCATTTAACATGAAAGTATTATACAATAATAATAATAATAATAATAATAATAATAATAATAATAATAATAATAATAACAATAATAATAAAACATTTCTCCTTTAATAGAACCTTTTGGCTTTGAGGATTCTTTGAAATTGAGTCAAGAACCATAGCTTTCTATATAGAGCCCCACTGAACCTTTTCTTTAAGAGTATTATATATTGTGCATGACATTTCTATAATTTCACAGATATATCACATACAAATAATGGCATAAATCACATTAAATAATCATATATCATTAAAATAGAATATCTGAAAAAAAAAAATAATCTTTCAATCTCATTCTTTGACTAGCGGTTGAAAATTTGATTTCTTGCATCATACACTTCATAACAGTCCCATTTACTTGTTTTGACTCTGGGAAAAACTTGACCTGCTGGATATTTCCCAGAATGCCGACTTGACATGAATCAAATCCATACATCATGATTTGGGTGACAGTCACGGCCTTTGTGATTTGAAAAGCTCAGTGGTTTCTTTTCGCTTTTGTGGCAGCTAAATTAAACAACTGTTGTTGACCCTCATTATTTGGGAACACACATCTAGTGTGCTGCGGTCTTACCCTGGGGACTCACCATCCTGACCGGCCTCCCCAGAGAGAACGCAGAGGAATCCCTCTAATCTCTCACACACACACACACACACACACACACACACACACACACACACACACACACACACACACACACACACACACACACACCTAAATATGTCATGCAAACAAATGTGTATCAATTACCACTACACAATGAAATTATTCCATTTCAGTAAATATAAACTTTGTTTCCACTTAAATAAATATTAGTGACACAGCATATCATCAAAACAGAAAACATTGCAAAACATATGTTTATTTTTTATTAATCAGTTATTGATTATATACATACTGTTTACTAACTAATATATCAGTGTCAAGTGGAAAATATATATCCCAGAAACTTTTTGGAATATAAGGCTCTAAGATAAGACATGTTTGATCATTGTTTTGAAGAAAATCTTAAATTAGCGTTTATTTCAATGTAAGTACTGTGTAATAACTAATGGATAATGAGTATTACATATATAATTATTATCAGCAACTTAAAACTATTTCTTAGTAGTCTTATAGTTATGAATAATTACTTTTAGATAAGTTACACTTTATTTTAAGGTGTCATTTTTACAGTGTAATTATATATTTGAGTACTGAGTAATATTAATTAACTACATGTCCTTACTATAGCGTTAGGATTTGGTTGAGGGTTAGTTGCATGTAATTATGCATAATTTACTCTTATTATTATAGTAAATGCATGTAACATATGTAACAAGGACAATGTAAAATAAGGTGTTACCCAACTAAATTAATGAAAACTACAAATATTTAGCAAATATTTATTTCAGAAAAAAAAATAAATAAATAAAAGATCCCAGAGCTCAACTTTCTCTTAACAGAGATGTATGATAATTGTGTTTAAAAAATTGTGGTAACACTTTTTTTACAGTGTCATTGTTACATATGTTACATGTATTTATCATAGTAATAACAGTAAATCATGCATAATTACATGCAACTAACCTTAAACTAAACTAAACCCTAATCCTAACACTATAGTAAGTACATGTAGTTAATTAATATTTCTCAGTACTTAAATATTACACTGTAACAATGATACCTTAAAAAAAATTGGTAACACTTTATCCTTGTTACTACAGTACTTGCTATAAATTATGCATAATTACATGCAACTAACCCTCAACCAAACTCTTTAGTAAGTACATGTAACACATTCATATTCTCAGTACTTATACTTATGTATAATAACACTGTAACATGGACACCTTCAAATAAAGTGTAACCAAAAAATATTATGTATTTTAGGGTGTCTTTGTTACAATTACACTGTGACTATGCATTTAAGTACTGAAAAATATTAATTTACTACATTTGGTTTAGGGTTAGGATTGGGGTTTTCTCTAGAGTTAGTTGCATGTAATTATGCATAATTTACTGCTAATATAACAGTAACTACATGTAATGTGTAACAATGACACTGTAAAATAAAGTGTTACCATAAAATGTAACCAGAAATTCAAAACTGTTTATTACATTGTAATTACATATGCAAGTGCTCAATACCCACTAAACAACAAGATAAATATTTTCTTGCAAATACAACAACGTGTATTAACGTTATGAATGTATTTATATTTAAAATGTTCAAGTTAAATAACAAAAAACTCTAAAGGGTCAAATGACAAAACCAGTCCATCCCAGCATTCAACATTTGGAGTGTTGAGCTCTCAGATTCTGATCCGACATTCCCTGAATAAAGGTATTGTTGTTCAATTAACTGCTTATATGATTTTCCCTCTAATCCTGTTTCTATCCTATGTTCATCAGGGACCGTCTGAAGTGCTGGACGTGGCTGTGTTCCTGTGGTGTCTCTGATATGCAGCGTTTGGCTGTGACAGTGAAGCTCAGATCAGGTCTTAGTGCTGTATTGTGTTCAGTTGAAGCAGATCTGCTCTATTATATCAACAGCAGTGCCTTCCCAGCATTCACAGCAGAGCACTGAACGCAGGCCAAATAGGGTAACAGTGCGTACGTTCAGAAATGCATTTGTCAAATGCATATTTATTATTTGTAATAATTAACAATGTGTATATAGATTATATATAGATTACAGACTATAAACTCATTCATTGCAATACCATTAATAGTATTAAGGTGCTTGTTTGACCAGCTCTCTACCATAAACTGTGAAATGATAATGGGAAGTCAAGCAGATGTCAGAGAAGAGGCGCATATGTTTCTGACAGAGCATCAAGGACACGTTGATATTAAGCCGAGTGGACATATGTTCACATCCCAACAAGTGGGACACAAAGCCAAACAGCTAATTTAGTGGTTTCAGTTCGACAGTGCTCAAACGAACGGACAGGGTGAGTTGAAAACAAAAGTGGCTGTGAGTTTAGGCCAGAAGAGTAGCATGCCAGCGCAGGAAGACACGGATGGACACACGGTATTAAACCCCCCTGGCCTGACTGCTTTTGAGAGTGGCACAGCAAAGAGGAAATGATGTGTGCATACAAAGCAGACATTATTAATAAATGTAAACAATATACTGTATACTGACAGAAGCCGATTTAAGTCTGAAAAACCCAACACATTTTCAATAAAAAAGCATGCTATGATGTGTTGTTATATTTTGAAAATCTTAAAGACAGTCTGCTCTCAGCCACAGCAAAACATAAATGGAAAAACATATTTTTTCACTTTCTTGGAAAAATGGATGAGCGTGATATTTAAGAAAAGTGTTTGATTTCACTCGCTTTAAAAGAATTAATATGTTTTCCGAAGCCCTGTAATCAAGTCAAAACAACCGTTTTTGAAGTTGCCTTAAACATAAATGTAAAATTCCTGTGATCAAAGTGACTGAATTACACAATTAAGCTGATCAGAAACCTCAATGAGATTAGGACGCA